>JAPMOR010043459.1:0-39804 GCA_026543865.1 Argiope aurantia
AAAATACTGAAATATTATATACGTAATTTCGAAAATAATTTATGACCATTTCCTGAAGCTTACAAACCAGACGTTCGCGGTAAATGATACACAATTTTTTTTTTTAATTTTGTGATAAAATCTGATTTAATAAATTGTATAGTAAAACTTCGAAAATTTTGTGCCTGGACTGAAATTGAGATATTGATTTTTAAATTTTAGAGGTATCGGAAAAAAATGCATACTTTTGTTAGATTCTTCAGCATCAACAATATATTCATCAATTCAAGACAATATCTCGATGTCGAACATTCCTTTAAAATTTTTCTTGTTAACTGTATTTCATTATTTTTTTAGGATCTTTTAAGCATTTCCTTTGCTTAAAAACTTTTTTTTTTTTTTTTTTTTTTTTTTTTTGCTCGCTACCACTAAAAGTTGTCGAGGATGAAAAGGGTTAAAAAGTTCCTTCAAGAAAATGTTCTTCTCAAGATTTTTTTTTGTTGCTAGGCTATTTCTTCAATGTAATTTTGAGTAAAAGCACTTTTTTTATGGCTGCACCTGTATCGTTATGTCGAATTGCGTCATTCCCAGGGATTTACAAAAGGCGCTTACTTCTTTAGAAATCAGAAGGAAAAAAATCCGCATCAGGTATGATGTAATAAAAGAAAGTTTGAAAAAAAATTTCTAGTAAGTAAGTAAACCATGGAATTCTAGACATTCAATTTTGTATCAAAAGTCGCAATGATTTACAGAAGTTTATATGCTTCTGACAGTGCACAGTATGAACACAAAGCAGACAACAGAACGAGACCTTTCCTTTAATAACCCTTCTAGAAACTGTATACGAGTGAAAAGCTGAGTAAATGTTCCACTCCGGTACATAAAAGTATTTTATTAATCGATCAGTTGGATATTTCATCAAATAATTTATGATACAGAAAAGGCAGATTTCCGACTAGGTAGTATAGATGGTAGCGTATGGCTGTTAAGTTGAAAAAGGGCTGTAGACAGATCAATTAAAAATATTATAATCCTAGTTATCAAATAAATAAATCTTAAAAAATACAAATTATATGAATTATGAAATATTTGGATTATAATGTCTGTTTACAAAAAATTATTAACATAAATATTCAATAAATTAAAATCTAATTAACCCCTTATAATTTATTTGCATATCAGCCATTCATATAATTCATTATGTTATATCCCATTTATCAAAGTCCTGTAAAATAATAATTCTAAAAGTTATATTTATTTGTAATTCCTTATAATTTATGGAGATAATTAAACGCTTTACATAAAGTAAAAAAAATCATTAGCTATTTCTTATAGCTAATTTTTCAAAAAAAATTTTACTTTAGCCATTTTTTTCAATGATATAATATTAAAAGATGAATAAAAACATACATTTTCGTTAAGTTTCTAAATAAGAAATTAATTAATCATTAGCCTGTTGATTAATTAAAAATGTGTTGAAATGTGAAGTTATATGCACCAATTCTTTACAAAGGGCCCACATAAAATTCACTGTCTAGGCCCTTAAAATGTATGAATCCGCCACTGGGTATAAGTGTTTTAAAGACAACAATAATTAGAGCATTTTTCCCCCTTTCTTTCTTTCTTTCTTTTTTTCTCCATTTATAATGCTTATTCAGATCAAAATATTGCCACAATTTTAACCTTCTCGCCTTTTCCCAAGAATAAAATCCCTGTATATGTCATTAAAATCAAATAAGTAAAGAAGAGAATCAAATGTCTGCTATTAAAGGTTTCTGCTGCTATGTTGCGCTGAAATAAAAACTTGTGTAAGCAGCATAGGTAAGAGTAGAATTGTTTCTTCATTTTACCCACGTCTTTCGTCTCCCTCTACCACTATTGATCTTCTCTCTTAAAAACGGTGCGTAAATATAACTGAACTAGACTAAACTTAACTTTATTTGTATCAGTTACTTTAGTGCAGCTTAGTTCTCAGCTTGAGGTTTGTGCGAGAATGTAGGAGTCATAAAATCGAGTTTTAGAATACTGAAAACTACTATTATGACATTTAGCGAATTTTTGAGACTTTCTGTGCTTGTCGATATACAAAAAAAAATATATATATATAATTATTTGAATGCGTATTCTTATATTCATTATACAGGAAATCCTAAAATGATGTTTACAAACTTTAAGAGTGGACCAGGTTATTTAACAATGAACAAGGAGTAGTCGCAAATGCAAAGAACCACTGCAAAAGATTTTTTTTATTAGTTAGTGGATTCAGTTAAAAATAGAATTAACCATATGAAATATACACAACATAAGTTGAATAAATGCACATTCACAATAGCACAATATCACATTTGCATATCACTTTAAGTATAAGGATCTGCTGTTGATACTGCGTCCTACTTGTTAGTTATTTATCATGCAGTGTGCGACATGCAATGCTCTTATTAATGCAGTTGTATTGTTGTGAATTTGTATTCCATTAGATCATCAGGTACTCACATTCGTGAAACAGTAGTGTAGGGAAGAGTTACCTCCACTCCGATGACAGCATGAGCTGAACCATAATCTGGGCTATTTGCATCTATCTCAGTGTCAGAAATAAATCTCTTTGAGGCTCGATCACTCAGATAGCACCGGATGGAAATGTTTCGCTTTTGCTGTGTATTGATTTTATTTAATGGAAAGAAACAAGAATGTGTACAAAATATCTTGGAAAAATAAAAATGTACATTTTTAATAATTTCATAAATGTATTGAAGAGTGAAGAAAAGTTATTGAAATCTCTTAATTGCTTTGATTGAGAATAGAAAATTTAAATTGAAACTTATAATAGTTGTAACCAATAAATCATTGGCAAACCCTTATTTGTGCCTTTTTCCAAAATGGGAAGTAGGCATATTTAATGTCTATCAAATTCTACATGTAATTTACTAGCAGGTGTATACAGGGGATTTCGATAAATAAAAATTTTTTTGGAAAAAAATCCCATTTATACAATTTAGAATAATGCTTTCAGAAACATCTGTATGCGAGATTTTCTGGTACAATATCAAAATCCTTATGCTCATGCACTCAAAGCAAACTTTCATCTACGTTAAAGAGAGATTTATGTAAAGCTAATACATGGTGTTCTGAAATAAACTGATGATTTTCAAAAATACATAACATGAAAACGGGTAGGGTTAAAAAAATTCTTTCAGCAAATTCAAGTGTGACCGGGCATAAGCTTTCCCTCCTACTGTTTTTGATTTCAGTTCAAAAATTTATCGATAGATGGCGTTTTCCTGTTATACATTTTTAAAAATCGTCAGTCTATTTATGAACACTCTGTATTATCACGTTAGTGAGATCGCGTATGCGCAGAAAAAGACAATGATGAATAGAAGATGACGTTTGCCTGCCCAAATGAAAAACTGCAAGCTGTTGTCCCATGATTTTGTCTTTCTATAAGTGAGTGATTTTACTGGCTTGATGTTTAGTTTAGTTATATTAACGTCCCGTTTGAAGCAACACTAGGGCTATTTTGGGACGTACCTCGTAATTTTGAACTGCGGTCAGATGACGAGGACGACACCTGAGCTGGCACCTCCCTCTCCACACCACACCAGCAGAAGGCCGTTTGGTCAGGACGGATTTAATGTGCAACAGACCCCCTTACACGACGGTTCTTTGGTGGAATCGGGTCTCGAACCTGAAACCCTCCGGTTCCGAAGCCGAGACCTTACCACCAGGCCACCGCGGCCCTTTAGTGGCTTGATAGCACCGACTCAAAGTAAACGGACCTTTGCTGTAATCAAAGACACTAAGATATGTTAGAAAGGACAAAGCTAAAATACCATTATGCCCTATAAAATAGCTCTGAGTTTGCTTGGAATGTTTTGAAAAACTGTTATTTTTAAACAGAATTGTATTTGAAAAAATGAAATTCTGTATTATGTATTTAAAAAAAAAGATTCCTTATTTTAATTTAAACCTATTTTATTTTTATGGATATCTTTCTTCAGCTCAACGACGTGTAAAAAGCCCAGATTACATCATTCAATGGGAGGTAAAAAGAGTATAAATGTTCTTGCCATCTGTTTTAGGGGGCGCCATGGAGACGGAGCGTCGTTGAATATAATGTCGTGCTTCAGGCGCCATTTACAGTTGCTAACCCTGCAATAACGATTATGGGGGGAGGAAATCATATCATACCCTGATGTCGATTACTCTTGCTACGTTTCTGTCTATCCCTCGACGTTTCCTATATGCTGTTAATCTGATAGTTGTCAGCAAGGTCAAATTAAACTTGTAGGCCGTTAACAATGCAAATCTCGCCTTCACTCATCTTCCCACTTTAAAGCCAGATTTCTCCATGGATTTTTATTTAATCTCTATATAAGGAGTTTTTAAACAGCAAACATGCCAAACTGTAGCAATAAAATATTTGACTGAGGATCATCTTCAAGATAAATGATTCGAGTAATTAGCATATAAAAAATAGAGTAATTTTAAGCAAAATGCTAGAAAATTACAAATCTTTTTGAAGTCAAGCGAATTACTCAAACACAATGTTTTCTAGGAATGATTTCTTGTATAGCAGCAAACCAAATAAATAAAAAAAAAGTAGGATAGAGTCACACTGATCTGGAAGCGAATTTGATAACAGACATGAGAAAGAAAAAAAAAGGTCTTAAGAGTAATGTTCTAAGATTTAAACGATCCTTGATTTTAGTTTAAATAACTTAGAATACATGACTCTAATAAATAAATTGAAGGCACAAAATTAACACAAAAGGACCCTTAAATTTGTTAGATCCCTTAGGCAGCTTCTATTTGATAATCCTGTTCTGGTTGTCCCTGATTATCAAAAAATCCTTAAACTGAAATCAATATAACTTGTCTGTAGAGTGATATGTGATACAGGATCAGATTATTGCTAGTCCAAGTTGCGCCACTGTTTAAAGGGTCCTTGTGCCTTCATTTTATTTATCAGTCATATATTTTAAATTATTCAGTCATATATTTTAAATTATAAAATAAATTAAATTATATATGGAGACAGCAAATTTTGTTATTAACTACTGGCTATTTCTACTTTTGCCTCGACTAATATATCTATGTTTTCTTCACAGTTGTTGGCTTTTGTCATATTTAACTCAATTCTAATCATACAAATTTATCCCTCTTTCTCTGTATCTTTTTATCAGAGGTTTTGTATGTATCATTTTTATTTAAGAAATATTTAATTTCTGATCCAAAATCGATACGGCAAATTCGATTCTATTAAACACTCAAATCAGATTTGATCGACAATATCAAAATACCCTCATACCTTGGATTAAAAATTAATTATTTCTTGCTCATGTTGCTTTGAAACGGAATATAAGTATAATAAAATCAAACTAAATTCAACTTGCTTATAAGTGTTTTTATATTCAGATATACAGTAAATGTTTTATTTTATGCATAATGTAGTGTTTAATATACGAAAGAATCAAGATGAAATATCTACAGGTTTTTGTTCATTCTTAAAGTGTAAATTAAACTATTGCATAGAGATCAAAGCATCTCTATATTTCAAAATGATTAAAATGATTTTTAAGCGATCTGAAATGAACAGATACCGATTACTTTATGCAATAAGGAAAATAATTATTCTGCGTCTAGAACACGAAAGTGACAATGCGATGGATTTTTAAAAAATGGAAAAAAAAAAAAAAAAAAAAAACCTTGTTTGTGGCATTGAGAAATTAATATTTACAGTTATTTTTCCTCTTTATTTTAAAAGGGTTTAAGATATAAAAATAGTATACTTTCTTCATGAAATAAGTAATTAAACGATTGCTTAAAATCTTAAATATTTTCGCATTTATTAAATGTGCACAAACTTTTCATTTCTAAGTTTAATCAAACAACCTTTATTAATTTTTGGTATTCTTTTGAAATTTAAAATCTGAAAGAAATACAATTTCATAACATTTGAAAGCATAGCAATAACATTAAAAAACTTAAGAATTTTTTAAATTTATTAGAAAGACTTAATTAGATTGCTTAAGGAAAATTTTCACAGTACTTTCACTGCATAGCTTCAAATCTTCAAACTTTCTATAATAGTAATCTTGGAGAAATCCAAAATTTGTAATAAATAGAAGAAAATTTCGAAGAATTCAATTTCTAGAAAGATACTTGTATAAACAGAGTATCTAGACATTTAAAAATTCGTTTCTCAATACCGACATAAGGTAAAGTAGGGTTACAGGTTTTCAATTAGGGTCCAATGCATAAGTCCGATTTTTTGTGAGGAAAGGCATTAACGGTAAAATATCGGACGGAACGGAAGGAACGGATATAAACGGAAGGAACGATTGACCAGCTGGTTAGCGTTCACAAATCTCCAATTTCTCCATATCTCCGAGAAAAACTGAACAAAAGTGTCGCTAATTCCTTCTCTGACATCTCAGCTTTGAGGGAGGTACATCTGGTGTACCCAATTGCCATCTACGTTTTTCAAAGAGGCAATCGTCTCTCGGATTCCAAGCCTTCTTGTCTATTAAATACTGAGTGTATACACCAAGCTTAATAGCCTCGCTTATCAAAGGATTAATAGATTCTTCATCAGAAATCAACTGATATTATCTAAAACACTTTCATTCTAGTACTATGCTAAAAGTAAGTGTGCTTCTCACTAATAACTACAATAAAATTACTAAAAATTGAACCAGAGCTTAATTTTGTTAAATAACAAAAGAACTCACAAAATGGTACAAACTAATTCTTTCATTATTTATAGTTGGAAAGGAAAAGGTGTCCACTTTGATGACATGAGGAGCTAAATATCTATGATCTCTTATTTATAAACTTGAATTTTTATCCTTAAATAAGGATAAATTTTCAAGAACTTAAATAAATTAACCATTTTAAAGGGTAATATCTACTGGACAATTATAGTATAATTGAGGAAAATTATAGTTAGCAAAAACATACAAGCGCAAATAAAAAACTGTGATGTTGTAAAATTGGCACTTTCTTAATCTGTTTTACTTTATCTGAGGTGTTATCAATTGATAAAGATAAAAAATATAGATGAATCCATCTTTACCCAAAAATAATTTATCTTTAGGATATTAAATAATCAAATGTTCTTTCTTTAAGATATGAATAATTTTAATCTCGGAAGAAAAATTAGCATGGGATTAAAGAAGTATTTTTTAAAAATATAATAAATTTAAATGTAGAATTGTATAATCGAAATTTTGTCCCCAGTATTCTTCGCCAATGAAAGATAAAGCTAGTGAAGCAATTGAGAATAAGAATATTTATGACAATTGCAGTGAATCATCTTTAAATGTTGGAGATTTCGGGAAGACTAATAGAAAGCAAGTGGAAAAGTGACAAGTATGAAAATCTGGGATTTGAAGGGCTATTAACAGCCCACGCCTTGTAAAGCGAATTTAGAATAGAAGAAAAGGATTAGTAAACATTACAAATACTTGTACTTTGCACCCTGGACCATTCAATCTAATCTTTTCTTTTCTGTTATTGGGCATTTTATTTTCCCTTGCATTCCCCATTTTGTCTTTGTTTTTCACAATTTCTTTCTGTTTTGATTTGTTTGTTCTATTTCTATACATTACTTTTTAACTTGACTTGTTTCATGGTTGTAAAAATAGAGTTTTTAAATCAATTCTGATGTGCTAAAGCTTTGAAATTTTGTACATTTATGTATTCTTGATGGTCATACAATATTCTAATATTTCAATAAATTCATTATCAGTTAAACGATGAAACTTCGTTAAGATTATTTCTATATAAATGGTACCACCCACTAGTGAATATGATGGAAAATTTATTTCTAGATTTTAGAGTATTTGTAGTAATGAACTAGAAGTTAAAGGCTAAAAAGTATTTAAAATAAAAAAAAGTATTTTTTATTTCATTTATAAGAAATGTGACGATAAAACTCATTTCCTAATAAATTTGATATTGCAGTTATGCACATGAAAAAGATATGGAGCAGTATTACACTTTTTTTTTTTGTTAAACACTTTTATGTTATTTGATTCGTTTCATGTTTGTAATGAATGTTTCACTCTTTTCCTAATGTAATAAAGTTCTGAAATTTTGTGCACTTATGTATTTTCGATTGTAATAAAATATTTTTATATTTTCAGAATTTAATTACCTCTGAATTGAAGAATTTTAATTTTCTCTGATAAGTACCATCTGATCATGAATTAGAGAAAAAAAGTTATTATAAAATTTCACTATACTTATAATTTTGAAATATATTATGCTAAAAATTAGAAAATAATAAAGAGTAAAAGGCTTTAAAAACAAGTATATGTGGGGGGGGAAGAGAATATTTTTTAATTAAAATTATAAAAATATAAACAAAACTGTATTGGCACGAAGCACTAAAAGCGATTAAATAAAGAAATTAATTCATATTGTATATATCATGAGAAATAAAATTCCTTAAGATTCACGAATTAAAAAATATCATAAATATGATTATAATTCCAATTTACCTTAATATTTCCTATCAGTTCCTCAAACTTTCACAATTTTGTTCTGACTTTTAATAATTAAGGTCCGCCTTTTTAGAAGCTTTTTATTGAAGTCTATAGTTTTATATAATTTTCTTCCATGTTCCAGATCCGTGTGTAGTTGAGGGTCTTAAATTTCTTTGTTCATCTTTTGTTACTTTTTCAATTTAGAGTAGTTTGTTTTAGATTCTTACTTCTGTCATTTATCTCCAGTAAAAAATAAAAGAATTACTCACATCATTAATTGCTTTCTTAAACATTTTGAGAAATCTGTAAACAAATTTGAAGGAAATTACTGGAGGAAAAAAATCTTTTTTTTTATTAGTGAATGGAAAGCATAGCAAATATTATTACATTCAAAATATTCGGAACTTATTTTATTACGGAAGACGAACTTATCTACCTGATGTTTCCTTTGAGGGATTCCCTGTGCAGTTATGTATTTTTATATCGTTCAAAAGAAGATGTAAATGCTGATTGCAATCCTAATTTTGGAACTTCCGTCAGTGCCTCTATCACTGCACTTTTTCGGAACTTGAAAATCGTTATTAACTAAGACAAATCATTCATTTGAAGAAAAAGTCATATGAGAAGCGATCAGGGGTGGGATCTGGTTGTAGAAGTACGGGAATATGGTGTTTTGCCCAGTAATTTGAATCCGGAATCCGGAGTATGAATCATTGTCTTATCGAGGTGAAAAACTCATGACTTACCCTTTCCCACGACAAAGAAAAAAAATTAATGTCCCCAATTATAAGCAACGTTATATGTATTTGAACTGAATGAAGCAGGTTCTGATTAGTCGATTACTAGATACTCTTGTTCTGCCAGAAGTTGTAGAATTAACTTACATTAAAAAATATCTAAAATGGTCCAGAAATTTTTGAACATAGTAGTATTTAATGTTTCCGATTACCATTCTTCTTTTTAAATACGTATACTGCAACTCTAACTCATTTTCCCATGATAAATATTCTGTGTGTTTCTTTTCTTAAACATAAATTCTTTCTCATATAGCATTAATTGCACAAAGGAGCAATAAAAACTTTTATTTCGTTGATTAATAATCTATTTTCTCAAATCATGGCTTTTATTTAGTTTTATTTAATAGTTGGTCATTCAAAAAAGAGTCTTAGTTCTGATTATACCCAACTCACTTTTTTTGATAACCTATCCTTTTCATTTTATCTGTTTGTCTTGAAATTGTTAATTAATGTTTCAAGCATATTTTCCCAAAAGTGCATTAAAAGTAGTCACATAACCAGTTATGTAGCGAAGGAAAACGGCGAATGGGAAATGTTAGTTTTCCGTTTCCTTGTTGCATTTGTCGACCACATGCACATGTTATTTCTAAAGCCAGATATTGTGTAGACTATCTTGTCAATTTGGTAATTAACTAGGTCAATATGTCAAAGTGCTGAAATAGGTTTCATTTAGCCCATCACCAAATGAATCTTGATCATCTATATAGTTTAGTAGCATATTACTTTCTAGACATTCATTGAAGTGAAAATTAGGTATTTTCCAGAACTGAGCATCATTTTTGTACACCTAAATTAGTATTTAGACAAGCAGTACAGTAACACAACTTGCTACTAATTGAAAAATTGTTTCTAATTTTAATCCTTGAGGATATAAGGAATTTCTTATAATAATAAAAATATTTAAATAAAATATACTGACAATTGTTGAAACATAATAATATATATATATATAATGATTAATTTTGAGATAATAAGCAGCAGATTTTCAATTAAGCATACTGATATTTGTTTAAATATAATAATACTTATTGATTGATTAATTTGGTGTAATAATCAACATATTGTAAATAAAAAGTACTGAAAATTGCTAAAAATACGCTATTTATTTTTTTACATTCTTAAGAATGAAATTGATGGACATTGTCAATGAGTCAGAAATAAGCTTTTGCACTTTAAAAATTCAAAATTTGTTCTTGAGGACATTATCTAGGTAAACCGCGAGAAACTCTTATATTATAAGTTATTGCGCACTTTAATGGAACAAATGAATTAATCTGTAGATTAACTATATAACATTCAATTTAATGGCAAAAATGTCCAGTTTTTGAATGTCCCTCGGAATTATAACTCAGGGTATTGAGTTATAATTCCGCTTGTCATTATTTCTCATACATCCCCCCTTAATTAAGCCACTAGGCATGAATGGATCGTTATTGATTACATTTCACTTTCGACATGTTGAACCATTTATAAAACATATTTTGGGTAAAAATTATTCTTTAACTTTACAAGACAAATAGCATATATGTTACAAGAGACGTATTTGCCAGCCATTGAAACATCTCGCAAATTTAAGTCCCCTGATATTATTTGTACTTTAACTATTAAAAATTTCTTCCATTAGATATTTCTACTGTTTTTTGAAATCTCCTCTTGGATCAACTTCCTTTGGCAATCTAGAAACACGTACTGACAACACCCCTATTCCCTCCAAGCTCAAGCTCACATTTTGCTTTCCCTCTGGAGGGGCGTGTCTGATGTCGTACCAAGGTCAACCGATGTCTTCCGAAGTAACCAAAATATGAGGTTATCTCCGATCGCAAGCATCCCTCAGCATTTGGACAACGGCTATCTACCCTCATTTTCCTCCAGGTGTTACTTCAGCTTATCAGTCAAGTCCGACAAAAAAAATGCCCTACTTCCTTGTTTCTGACACGTTTTGGTTATCTTCCCGAACTGCATGTTTATATTAATCGTAAATTTTCCCTGAAAGGTACAAAATATGCTAGTTTGCGTGTGATCTTATCTTGTCTGTGTTTTCTCCATGTAAGATGTTTGTACATTTAAGTGGACTTTAGTATTATCGAAATGTACCTAATATTATTGACTATTATTGAAAATTAGAAAGGACGCTGTATATATCCGCAGGGATATATTTCATCAATAATCTCGTATTCGGGTGTGAGGTAAAGAAAGATGGAAAATTTTGACATATTATATACTTGAATGAAATCTCATTAACTTTGGCCTCTCGTAAAACGTGAGTAGAGCGACGACATAATGAAACAGTTTTTCTGCGTATGTCTTTTTAGTATTATTTGATAACATAATGAAATAATACTAAATTAAGATGTTTCTTTAAAGTGAGCTATTTATAGCTTGAATTTTCTGGATGGATGTTTCCGTCGCATTAATTACGATATTTTGAAAAAAAATAATTTATATTGGTATAGCTTAACCGTAAGTAATTTCAATTTCCATGTAAGTAGGTTGTTTAATAATTTTCATTGATTGTGTATACATAAAAACATTTAGAGGTTAAAAATACAGATTTAGTCTATAAAAATTATGATAAGTCTCATAGATATCTAAAATAATGTTTCCTATTTGATGAAAATTAGTCACCGACATAGATAAAAAAATGAATCCAGAGAAAAATTAGAATAGACGTACAATAAATACAAGAATAGTTTAAGTGTAATGAAATGTAATGATATTATATTTTCCTGCGCAGAACGTAAAAAATATATAAAATAAAATGTTTTTTTTTTTGTGTAATAGAAAGTCTTTAAGTTATAGATATAAATATAAATATGTTGCATGATTTTTAAAATACAATTAATTTGAATTTGAAATGTTTCCTTTCTTTCATTGTTTCTGACATTCAGATTATTACTGGATGCATCCTTGTAATTCGATGGTCGAATTATGGGAATTCTTTTGCATTATAGGTCAGAGTTTCAATTTTTAACACCTAACAAGAATTATTGTGTGCTTTAAGTAGAGTCAAGCAACCATGGCCGGATTATTAAATAGGTTATATTTTCAGTTGCCTCAGAGCACCACAACTTTAGAGGGGAGTAGCTATCGAAATTATTTTGCTGTATTTGAAAGTTATTTTATTTTGTACTTTCTTTTAACTATTATGGTTGGGCAATCAAAATTATTCACATTAAAATCAAGTATTGTTTAAATTATATTTCAAACATTATATTCTAGTAACATTTCTCATTAATAAACAATTTTTTTATTATGAATTTATAATTCTTAAAAAAATATGGTACATTATCATTTTTTAAAAAGTTCGATCTCATTGTTAAGTTTTGTTTACATTGTTTCAAAAAGTTTGTTAATTTATTTTATTATTTTGTTTAAAATTAGTTTTAAATTTCAGCTGTGATTTTTTTTTTTTTTTTTTTTTTTTGATACCTGATTTACAGGAACCAACTTTTGAAAATGCTGTCTGAAATTAAACTTTCTACTCTTTCCATTTGTCAAAACTCGCTACTTAAAACTACTTATATAAAAAACTAAATTCAATTAGATAAAAATAAAAAATAAAAATTCTTTTGGAGTTTGGTTCAGGACCCCTTTCCCCCTCCAAACTTTTTATTTTTATTTTTATCTAACTTCAATTAGATAAAAATAAAATAAAAAGTTCGGAGGGGGAAAGGGGCCATGAGATTTCCATTACCAATGGGCTCTTAGAAGCGTGGAGCTTTTCTTTAGTAAGAAAAGGAACTTCAAAATTTACATCACTTATCCGGCTCTGCATGTAATACAGGGGGTGGTGGTATATCTCATTCAATAGAAAATCACGTGATACGTGAAATGCATTAACTGAAGAATTTGTGCAAGCTCGAGAATTATCTAATTTGTAATGTAGATGTTACTTGTGACCTGTTACTTTTTTTAAAGTGTCAGCTAGCTTCATGTTTAATTTATAAACAACAAACAAGTGTATAAATTAGTTTTTCTGAACAAAAAAATTAAAACCATGAAAATATTCAATTTATCTTACAAATCATACTGGAATGTATATTGCAGTGTATAAGAAACATGCATGAGTTTTCTTTCGTTTTATTCAAATTCACTTTATATGGAAAAGCATTACACGCGTACACTATACTTTATATTAATCGATGTATATTTATTTCTGTATGTATCGTAAGTCCTTTCCTTTGCAAAGAAGACCCAATCTAATAATATTTTCGTTTCTTTCTTCTGCTAATTTATTTTGTTGTTGCAAAAATACGCCGTCTGTTGAATGACCAAAGTCCACTGATGATGTAAGTGGCTCTAGAAAGCTTCATCGACCGTTTCATCATGAAACTTCAGCGGCCGAAGGTATTCTTCTTTAAATGAGACTTTTTCATCCCTGACGTTACATAAGAGAACAATAGTTTTTTTTTGTGTGAAGAAATATTTTTTTTTTCTTATTTTTGAGAATCATACATACGTCTGTTACGCTTGAATGAAGAATTTGAACTGAAACCGTGAAAATTTGACCTTCACTTCATTTTGTGATCAGTATACGAATATTTTAATTTTTCGTTCTTTTTGTAATGTTTTGGAAATTCAATGCAGCTGTAGAATAGTTGTTAAGGTTCTTCTTTCTTCCTAGAATCAATTTGTATTTCAGTGTGTTTTTATTTTATGTTTTTCTTTAAATTGCTTATTCCAGGAATGCTATATTCTAGGTGATAAAGATAGTTTTTTTTCAGTTATTAATCGCATGAATAAAATCAAAATTGTTTTTGATTTCTCCAAAAAAATGATCTTCAGATGAAACTCGCCTATTTTCAATATGTTTTTATCACTTTTAGAATTTAAAAAACCTTTCTTATTCATTTGTTGAAAAAAATTGATAAATCGATTGTTGCTTGTTCTTTTGAGAAATACCTTTTGAACATCTAATTTGGTCGTATATCGAGATGTATATATTTAGCAGAAGATTCAATTGATAAACTTTACTCCAAACATACATTCTGGTCAGTAAAGAGCCACACTAAAGGATGTAAATTACTTTTAATTTTCATTCATCTATGTAAATTAAGAACAATCGGTCACCATTAATGAACTATATGGATTGAAGCCATTGATACTGAGTTACTTAAATCACTGTTTACTGAAAATCAAATCAGTAAAATTCTCATTTTTATTTCTATGAATACGATTATGACTGACAAGTTTATTTTCAGTTTATGGCTCAAATACATTTCATTTTATCATTAAACATTTATGTCTCGAGCATTTCCTAATATACATATCTAAAATTCCAGGAATAATTTTGCTCTGTTTATGGATTACAATTTTTAAAATCACAATTACTTAAACAGTAGTATTAAGTAAGTTACTAAGAGCGACTACAGTTGACGTTGCGAGGAAAGTTGCGGAAATCTTACTATATTTCACACCCGGTCGTCATCAATGGTTTAGCAAGTGTAAATGGGGCCAGGGGCTTGCCAATATTTTTTTAATCTCTTCGTGATATTTCTTTTTTAAAAAGTGACAGAAAATGCACTAATTTTTTGTCACAACGGCGCTCGTGGCATCTATAGAATCCCCCCCCCATTCCTTCCTATCGCTACGCCACTGATCTGAAGAAAATGGAACGAGTATATTAGGTTCATGTGGAACAGGGCATCTCGTTGATGAGATATTAGGATAAAATATTTTCTTTTAATTCTTCAGATTGAAATATTTCACATTGCACTTACAAAATAACAGTCAGTAGTATAATTTTAAAAAAAAATCGAGCCTTGTGTATATCACACCTTAAAAAAAATTTTTTTTTTCCTTCTTTATTTTGAAATTTTTTTCTTAATTCTTTTATACAAACAGAACAAAGTTTGTTTTATGCCCACGTTTATATTATTCCACCAGTTTTGTGCCCAAATAAATTAAGTGCTCTTTCTCTACGAACTCTGAAGTGTTTCTAAGATGTAGCAAGTGTAAATGGGGCAGGGGGCTTGCCAATATTTTTTAACTCTCTTCATGATATTTCTTTCTTTAAAAGTGGTAGAAAATGCACTAATGTTTTGTCTTCATGACGCTCGTAATATCTATACCCCCCATTCCTTCCTGTCGATACGCTACTGATCTGGACGAGACAGAATGAATACATTAGGTTCATATGGAGCAGAGCGTCATGCTGATCAAATGTTAGGATAAAATATCTTCTTTTAATTCTTCAGATTAAAACATTTCGTATTGCACTTACAAAGATAACAATCAGTAGTGTGTGCATATGTGTGTGTGTGTGTGTGTAATAATATTTTAAAATCTAATTCAAACTTAATTAATTTTCTAATTTTTAGCTCAATTCAGCACAAATTAACTTCATTCTAAAATATTCTCCTATTTCCTGATCCTATTTCACTTTTTCTATCAAATTATCTAATTAATGCAACAGAAAGCTTTGTAAAAATGCTTTCGTCAGCGGTTCCCACGCCCCGAATGATGGGATAAAAAATTGCTGACCTAAACAAATTCTTTTAAAAGATCCCAATAATTCCCGTGCCTAAATTTGACACGTGTAGGAAATCCCTACCAAAATCTCACAGTACATATTCACAGGGATAAAATTTTCATTAGCTTTCCCTCATTTCGTTCTGTGTTGATGTGCTCATCGCTCATGCTTGTACATAAATTATGCCTCCCGGGATGAAATAAAACGATATATACATCTATTCATACATGTATATATATATATATATATATATATATATATATACTTCAGTAGTTGCATGGCCGAATAGAAGAAACTTTTGAAATTTTAAAATTTTGATTTATTAATTAAAAACATTAAACTTTGATTTCATGTGGAAGGAATATTATGAATAAAGAAGAAGCGATTATAATCTGACGTCCCTTCACATCGCGATACAAAAGTAAAAGAGAGCACAATTTTTTTCTTCAGTGATTTTACGATGAGATTTTGATAGAGATTTCTTAGGAAAGGGAAATTTAGGTATCTTTTAAAGAAAGTGGTAAACATTAAGGTTTTTTATCGCTTCACTCAGAGCGTGAGGACCTGTTCAATATAGCAGTTTTATAGAGCGCGTGTAGCATTCATTAAATAAAAAAAGGGAGAATCGAATCAGAAAATAAGAGATCATTTTAGAATGAAGTTAATATGGACTAAATTATGATAAAAATTTATAAATTAATTAAAACTTAAATTAGATTAAGAGATATCATTACATATATATATTTAATTTTTTCAAGCCCTGTATATATTACATCTAAAATATGTTTGTTTAATATTTTTGATTCTACTTTGAAACTGTTGTCTTAATTCTTCTATACAGACGGAACAAAGTTGTTTTGTGCCCAAGGTTTATATTGATCTTCCAGTTTCGTGCCCAGATAAATTAAGTACTCTTTTTCTACAAACTCTGAAATGCTTCTAAGATGTTTCCTTTGGTTTCCTTAAGATGTTTATAGTTAAAAATATATATCAACTAAAGTGTCCTCTGGAAGTCATTTCTCTCAACCGCAACATAAACTAATTACAAAAATTCATCGTGCTCAGAGCTCGGAATTATATACAGATTTATAGCGCTACCTAAGAAAAACTTTGATGGGGAAGCAGAAAAAAAAATAACAGAAACTGGGGAGGAAAATGGAGAAGAAGAGAATAACAGACATGCATCAACAAACCAGCAATCTAGCTTTAACTTGCTTTCTCTGACTTTACTGTTGCGTTTAAACGAGAGTTTAGAGGAAAATTTTAAATGTATAATAATTTGCTCTTTTTTTCATAGAATTTATATAGAGTAAATTATTATTTAAAATTACAAAATGTAACTTGTTTTCTCTGACTTTACTGTTGCGTTTAAAAAACAGTTTAGAGGAAAATCTTACATGCAAAATAATTTTTTCTTGGATAGAGTTTATACAGAGCAAATTATTATTTAAAGCTGTAAAATTTAAATAATGATAAATTTTAAATAAAAATATTATATTATAAATATACTTACCTAGTTGTTGTTTTTTACAAATAATATTATATTACACTTAAAAGCATAAAATTCATATATATTAAACTTGTGATAGGAATTAAAACTACATATCATGGAATTTTTTTAATTAATATTCATTAGTAATTAGCATTTTTAAAAAATGAAACAATTACTATCTTATTTTTAAGACATTTTTTTCATCGCAGATCTGTGTTAAGTGTTCACATTCAAATTTGAGTTTCGATGGCAGTTAATCTGTAATTTTCAGGTTGTAATATTGAGGCAACTCTCATGAATCAATTGTTCAAAGTAACATTTCTGTCTGTCTTCTTTATTGTTTCAACACAAAATTTACTAAGCTAATTCTACTCTCGGTACTTGAATCTGTACTTTTCCAAGATCCTGATACTCAGTTTGGCTCATAAGAGGTGATAATTTGACTCATAGAGTTTGAAAAATTTTCTGTTGAACTGAAAGTAGCAGACATTAAAAAAAAAAAAAAATGCTTAGTTATTTACCTGCCTCGGGTTTTGTTGGTAGCATAGTTAAGGCAAAGGCTATGTGTTCTCCTCCTTTTGCCATGGGGGGGGGTATGGTGTCACCATGGCTCCATGTTTTCACTTTATTCTTATGTTAAGCATGTCTCTCTCCGGGGGCATCTCAGATATGAGGATAAGAAGCTTTTGGCATGGTGGGTGTAAAAATGGTGTGGGATCGATTAGCCCTACCGATGACAGGACGTGCTTCCCACGGGAATGGTTATGTCATGGCCGGTGGTGATCCTTAGGACTCAACCTCATTTCCCGCCAATGCTGTCGCTGCTGCCCGTTCATTCGGATTTATCCGTGTGCCTCAGGCAGGGTGGGAGTAGTCATTGTGGGATTATATTAAGCATGTCATTTCCACCACAGAGGTTCCACGACACTGAAATCTATTCTGTTTTCTGTCAATCGTTAGAACTCGTACATAAATAAATCGATGTTTTGTGAGTGATTACAAATGACAATATAGCACTATTTATATAGAAACATATATCGAAATTCATATTTCGTTTGTATCAGACTTCAGTGATCTTCAACTTACTCGATATGGAAAATCGGTATTTAATCGGTAAAGCCGATATTTAATTATTTCTATCCATACTAATTTTCTGAAACCCAGTGAAATAAATGAAAGAAAGGCTTAAGCAGTTTTAGATGCTCGTCTTTTTTCCTCCTTTATGACTTTCAGCATGTACAACGAAGCGCGAAGTTGCAGTTATTCTAGTAGTTGATTTATGTAAGCATATGTTTGTGCAATGCGATAGAAACATACTCAATTCCAACGAATAATACTGCTGTGTTGTAAGAGGAGTCTATCATTAATTCTATTTTCTATCTTAGAAAAGCTGATAAATTTTGAAATCATATCAGTTCTCTTGCATAAACAGTGGCTGTAACATCAGAATATGGATTAAATTTTTTAAAAATGACAAGAATTTAGGATGCAAAATGATTGATGAAAATTATATAATAATTTTAACAAGAAACAATTGTGAAATAAATTGGCTGATTCCATTCATTTGACTCCACTCTGAGCATTTCTTGAAGTGAATAAACGTATTCATGAAAAAGAGAGTAATGTTATTTAGTATAAATATGAACATAAACGATACCAGCCTTTTCAATACATCATAAAATATTGAAAATGCGATAATTGAAATAAAATGGAAATATTTTGGTTTTAATTATTTTAATCATATTTTCACATAAACTTGTTTGTTAATATATGATAATAAGAAGAAGTGAAGAAAAGTTACTGGAATATAGCTGTACGTCAGTTTCTTGATTTTTGTATTTAAACTGAATTACTGTTAGGTTTCATTAATTTATTAGTAATCATTAAACTGAATTTATTAATGCAAGTTGTGGTAATGAGATCACCCGATTACTAAATTGTTTTTTTACAACAAACTCTGAAATAAATAATCTTCCATAATTTAGTATTTTTCCTCCTCTTTCAGAAGAAGATTTGTCCCATTTTATTTGCATTTAAATTGAATTACTGTTAGGTTTCATCAATTTATTAGCAATCATTAAACTGAATTTTTAATGCAAGTTGCGGTAATGAGATCACCCGATTACTAAGTTGTTGTTTTTTTACAACAAACTCTGAAATAAATGATCTTTCATAATTTTGTATTTTTTTCTCTTTCAGAAGAAGATTTGTCTCATATGTTAAAAAATGAATTCATTTGAACGTTATGAAATGCAGTTTTTTACATTTACGTAAACGAGGAATACAAAGAGAAAATTCTGCAATCCTCACAAAAATTCGAATTCGATTTTTTAGAAATCTTCATATTCCAAATATCCCTGAGTTCGAAAGACCATTTCAGGAATTATTTTTGTCTCAGAAAACGATAATTTAAAAACGCTTTGACTTAGGCAGTTAAAATTTGGTATGGCCTTTAATCCAAATGTGTCGATTTCTATCAAATCATGTCCATTCTCAGGTAGTTTGTCTGTACCGGCTGCTGATGGAGTACAAGTGAATTCCAAAACCAGAAAACGAAAAGAGCTAGGAGGATAGAATTTGGTACATGAGTTGTGGGCTGCGGTGACTTGGTGGTAAGTTCTCGCTTTCGGAACCGGAGGTTTTTAGGTTCGTGACCCGATTCCACCGACGAACCGTCGTGTAAGCGGGTCTGATGCACGTTAGACGTCCGGGCCAAACGTCCTCCCGCTGGTGCCAGTTCAGGTATCGTCCTCGTCATCTGATCACGGTTCAAAATTACGAGTTCCGTCCCAAAATAGTCCTGGCGTTGCTTCAAAATGGGACGTTAATATAACTAATTAATTAACTTGGTACACGAGTTAAATATAAAATGTAGTTCTGTAGCAGATTTGGAATCAAATCTGCCAAGAGTTTGATCGTATGTCGGTCTGTACTTTCGCTTTAATGTAAACGCAATAATTCAAAAGCCCAATGACTTAAATAAATGAAATTTGATGTATGATCTCATGATTACTATCGTTTCTACGTCAAATTTCAATCATTCAGGAAAAACCATCCAAAATACATATTCGATTTTCTAGATCTTGTATATTGTCAAAGGATGATTCAGTAAAAATGCTAGATTTATGCCAAAGATCGATATTTCATAACTATTGTTCGCCAGTCTATGCAATTAATACACAAGTATCAGTTTTCTTTTATATTACTACGAAGCACAGGATTCTCATTTGTGGGAATCTGAACACAAATATTTGACCGCTCACAACGTTCACATTCTTACTTAAGGTTCACCATTTTCTGAGGGGGAGAAGAGGATAGCACCGGAAGAGTACACAAAAAAGTTTTGTAGGGACCACTTCCGCTGGTTTTTATAATTGCACAAAAAAGTTCTGTAGAGACCCCTTCCGCTGGATTTTATGCTTGCAGGAAAAGAGAAAAACATAATAGGGATATAGCAAACCAATAATAAGCATTCATAAATTTATTTGAACAGGTAAACGCAATAAAACGCCAAGATAATTATTTTTATAAAAAAAATTAGAAAACTTCAATTATTACCAATTTTTTGAAAAAAAAATGTCTGATTCTATTTTTATGAAATTAAGGTTATAAATTTTTTATTCCCCTGAAGGAAAAAAAGAAGAAGAAGAAAGAAAGAAACGTCGAAAAGCGACGTTTAGATAGTTGTTCTCAAAATAGATTGCTTTGGCTGCCCTATTCACCAAACAAAATGTTTCTCTTCTCTAACGTAATAGGAAGCTGAAAACGCAATATAATTGTCCTAGAATATAACTAATTTGAAATATTTTCATTCAGACATACATTCTATACAAAACGGCAAAATTTCATATAATTATATTCAATTATATTTTACAGTATCAATTCTATTGGTGAATTTACAGTGGCAATCTGGCCTTCTAAATCGGAAGCTTTCGAGTTCTAACGTTTTCCACCGGAAAAGGTGTGTATGCGGGCATCTGATAGTGCGTGAAGCATCACGATGTACGTGTGGCATGGAAGATACCGAAGACAGAGTATCATTCTCGTTGCGTGGTCATAGCTTAAAAGTACAAGGTCATCCTCTGTCTTTCAAATTTTAAGATGGATGCTCATTTAAAAAATGAAATGCATTGGAATTAATATGAATCAATCCTATTTATAAATAAATATGTCATTATGATATAAACTAAATAAAGGTATAAAATTCTTGTAAATGCGATTCAGGTTGTGATCTGATCACTAGTTCTGATTTGTTTTTAAACAGAATTGAGCTAAGCTATCGTTCAAGGAATCATCTCGGACCACTATATGGTGACTGCTGCAATGCAGTATGTGTTACTGTATCGTATTGCATTTTATTCTTCATAAAATCAGATTTTATATTAAAAAAATGTGCCACTCTAAATATGGCATATTTTATACCAAAATATATATTTTCCCAGATATCATATAATCGAACATTTAATTAATCTTTATATGAAGAAAAGTTAAAACCAAAGAACCTTTAAAAAGTATCCGCTGTGACTGACTGTCAAAGCAGGTACTTACTAAAACCAAAAAACATTTTTTAACAATGGTACATGCGAAATATTGTAGTAAGTGAAAGAGAAAAATGACTGAAATAAGAAACGAATCCAAATATATTTTTTAAAAGTATCTGTTCTGACTCATTTTGCTCAATAAATTTCACTGTTAATTGATATCACTGTCACACCCCCAACAACTTAAACTTTTTTAAATACATAATAAATATTTGTATTAGCTTATTCTTTATTTTTTAAGAACTGCATTCGATAAATACAAATGGGGAGTTTTTCTCTTACGAATTAATTATAAATTATTCTCATTAAAACCGAAATGAATAGACTTTCTCTGAAAAAATAAAAAGGAATTTTACATAAAAAAATCTTTTTTTTTAAATATTTTTTATAAACTTTTCTAGATAAAACATATTATTAATTAATGCTTAATGTTACTTTTCCACATCAAAATAAATTTTACTCTCTATACATTACCAAGTTTTCAAACGACACATTTGCAACACGTTGTAAATTTTTAGTAACTTATTCAATCACTTCATTACTTAGGTACAGCATTAAGTAAAAACATATAATTGACGGATTTCTTGACTATTAAATTCCTTCGAATTAATTGATGGATTAAATTCCTACGACTTTAAAACATTTTCTAAGATCATTATTTGATTATTCGGGCAAACGATCTTTTTTTTTTACGAAACTTGAGGGCTAAAAAAATTGAATAATTGAAAACTTCTTTCAAGAATATTTCTTATAAAGGGACTAATTAGGTAAAATAATTGATAAATAAATAAATAGAAATCATTTTTTTGAAAGTGATAATATTAAAGACGATTAAACAAGAAAATTTGGTTAGTATCAGTCAATATATTTGGTATTTTATCTTCCAATCATTCCCATTCTAGTTTTTTCATTTTTAAAAATTCTTTTATTCTTTTATAACTCTACATGCTCCACAGCAAATGGGTGGAATTAACTGAGGAATAAAAATAGTAAACGATATATGAGGGCAAAAAAATAAAATAAAATATCAAGCATCGTTTTTCACGTTGAAGTATCAATTAAGAAATGCCTTATAATGCGGTAAACTGTAAAAGTGCCTGGCATTCCTCTAAGTATAAAGAGGTCGTATTGCAAAAGAACGTGTAAAGAGGTCGCTGGGTACTGATCGAACAAGCTTTTTTTTTTCTTTCTTTCTTTATTACTTACTTTTTTTTTTCTGTATGTAGCAATGTGATTCCCAACTTTTTTTGTTTTTTTGGGTTTTTTTTTGCTTTTAGCACTTGCAACGTTTTCCATTTTTAGTCCTCAATTGCCATTTGCTTTAATTCATAAGGATTTTGATTGTGAATTATTAAAGCAGATCGAATCAAAAACCTACAATCAAAAAAATTCCCATCCAAAGATTCTTATTATAAGAATTTATACATTTGTTTCCAGGTCATTTCACCACCCTGAGCGCCGAGTGTAAATAACTTATCGATAATAAATCAAAAGATTTACTCACCGCTCAACCACATGTGAGGGAGGAATATCGATCTCGAAATCTCTGGCTTGAGCCATGCCTAGTCCGACACAAATCCGAGCTTTCTTCTGTACCAGAGCCTACAGAAATAGTAATAAAACATATGAAAGTTTGTGCTTTGCTAAGTGAAATAAATAAGTAAGTAAATAAAAAAAAAGTACATGGGATTCTGATAGGCTAATTGTATCTCCCTTTAAAATTGTTGAATGTAATTAAATTTAAAAGATATATTTATTGATTAAATGAAGATCAAGGTGAATTTTAATGATATGTGATTGTTCTACTTCATTAATGTGAGCATATGTCAAATTAGCAGTCATATAAAAATTCCATGAACAATTTCAAAGCTACCAACGAGATATCTCGTCTTTCAGATACTTCCAATTACAGGTTTCTGTGGGCTAAAATTTATCTCTTATGTCAGTTTAGATAGGCTGAACTTTCTAATACATATCTGAAGAATACCTTCACTTTTTTCAAACTATGCTTTTTATTACCGACGAGATATCTCGTCTTTCAGATATTTCCAATTACAGGTTTCTGCAAGCACAGACTATTTAGAAATAACTGCACCAGATTAATTTATGTAATAATACAAAATTCAGGATGGCGGAAAAAAAAACATATCCAAACAAATAATTTTTCCTTCCGGATTTTATTATAAATAATTTTTAACAAAGAAATATGATGAGGCAAACCCACGCTGTTTATACAGATGCCGTTACGGGTGGCAATGGTATGTAACGTCCTAGTTTCATCTTCTCACGAAATGAAGTATTTAGATTTAAAATGTAAAAATAAAACGACTCGCATAAAGTTATTTTTGTTTAACCATAATAAACTGATGAGCATTCAGAACTTATGTGCATCCCAATTAATTGCGATCATTTCATAGTAAGCAGGTTCAACATGTTTAGAGGATATTTGTTATATTTATTAAAAAATAGGTAATCTTCCTATAGGAACCTACCTAAAAGTGCTCATAACAATATTATTACCTCTCATGTAAATATAGAATGCAATATTTATATTAACTAATTATAAATGTCAAAATCCATCAAAACCGTTTTTCTGTTATATTTATAAGAAAATACCAATTTGTACCATAAATATTCCCAAGTCAGGAGTATTTCAGAGCCACACTCTTATTATTCTAACATCTTTCTTTCCTGGAATAAACAACTAGCAATACTACGCATCTGACCCAAAACAGGATTGTTTGGGATACATGCTCATATTATCCCAAAATCTTTCTTTCCTGTCATAAGCAAAACAGCAGCATCTCTGATACATTTTTAGCTATCAACAGAACATGAATGACAAATTAACTGATTTAACTGACTATGACAAATTCTTCATTATTATCTCATATTTTTTTTCTTACCATCTAAAAATACTTAAGTAGTTTTGAATATAATTTGGATGGATATTTTGATGCAATATATAGGTAACAAAAAATTCGTAATGATAGTTTGCTGTTGTTGCTTTCTTTTACAGGCAATATACGACAGTAATGATGTATTTTGAAATGGCAACACGATTATATTGAATACTCTACATGTCAACTTTAACTTTTTTTTGTGCAAATGTTGCAAGTGAATTAATTAATCAATGAAAATATATCTCTTAGTCAATTGAAACATTATCTAGCTGTCAATATCTGACAATATTTTTGCCATGTTCCTGGCCTAAAGAAACTACAAACAACAAAAATAAAAGGAACTACTTTTATTTTTGCTCTGTATGGAACATTAAATATTTGAATTAAAATATTGCCAATTCATTCTGAATCCTCTCAGATCTATTTAGGGCATTAAATATTTGAATCAAAATATTTCAAATACATTTAGAATACTCTCAGGTCTATATTTTTATATGGCTCAATATTTACATGATGTAATACAGACATATCGATATAAAAGATACGTTAGTGCAAGATTTTAATGAATTTTCAACCTTAAGTGCCAGTTTCAATATTGATAAGAGATTAGAGGAATTCAATTTATCAAAGAGTTGGCCATTTCCAACTAGACTCTTTCTAAATAATTTCCAACTAGACTCTTTCTAAATAATAATTACTATAGTTAATTGCATCTACCAAAACCTAAAATCACTGCAATTGGATAGAGTAGTTATAAAATTAAATTTAATATTTCTGAATAAAAATTGAGATAATCTGCTTTCTGGATTGATAATTTACAAAGGAACGGATCTTGAAAAATATTATTAATGTTTCATTACAGCAGGTTGATCAAGAAATATACAATTTATACAAAATTTGTATAAATCATAATATATAACATATGAATACGACTACAAAGAAGAACTTAGACAGCAACTCTGGAAAATTACTCATCTTTTTAAACTTGGCTTTCAACATGTGATTGTTGTTTTCAAATTTTGCTTTAGTGTATGAAGACATAATACTTCAGTTCAAAAAATTTTCAACTGACTAAATTTTGCTAAAATTGTAATCTAACTTTTACCTGCTCAATTTATTTAAAAAAAGTTCTATAGAATATTACTTCATTTCTTATAAAAGAAATAAGTATATTTTACATCAAATTACAAAGTAATGTAAATGTCTTAAAATTGAAATCAGTTCATGCTATTAGATTTAGTAATAGAAATTCAAATGTGTCAACAACTCGCATTAAACACCATGCACTTACAAAATTGTACTATACGGAGTAATTAGACACCATGAGAAATAACACATTTTGTTTCAAAATGACATATGTGACGAGTTATCATATGGCATATGATATTTTGCATTATTTTCATAAACAGTAGCTATTTTCACAATATTTAAGAAGGTAATAAATAATGTACACAACTTATACGTCTGTAACAAAAGTAACATAAAGCTTTTAAATAAATAATTTCATTTTCAGACTCTCTGACACATGCGTTGGCTTTTCCGTGACCATTTGCTAATGGATACTTGTTTTAACACTTTCGTCGGTAACCCTTCCTTCTAACAAACTGAATACTTAAAATATGTATGGCGACCTGAATATATAAAACGCACTTGTTAACAAAATGTTTTAACATTTCATGAAAATGTAATGGAATAAAATACCCTTTATTTCCGATTTTCCTTTACACAATATTTCATGTTAAACCAAAGAAAAAATTTTGCAGAAAATTGTATTTCAAATATTCCCACACAGCTGCATTTAAAAAAAAATTGCGGATTGCATCACTTTCAAACAAACTGACTCGTAATAAATGATTAAGCCTCCCTATTATGTTGACAGGACAGGGTAATGACCCCGTATCGACTCTCCATCGCAACAACCTTTGAGAATCATCGGAAGCCGAAGAGCATTTTCTCTGCATCAGGTTATGCAAATACAGAGCATGAATAAACAAGTACTCACCGGATTTGAGCTTGCAAGATCCACCATATCAAGATTTAAGACAGGCATCTCGAGATCTGTCTAAAGCATTCTCGTCGCAATGGAAGTTTAAAAAAAAGCGTGGAGCTTCGTAGCTTTCACATCTCCTCGTGAGCGGATGGAGTGGAGCATGCGTATCTCGCCTGACATTAAGGGATGGGGAGAGAGAGAACAATTTCCCCATGTGGGTCTGTCTTGTCGGCAACAAAACGGCTAGTGGAAGAAAAGAGACAGCATTTTTTGACTCATATTCTTGGAATATATATATATATATATATATATTCCGATGAATTTGAAAAAACAGAAATTAAAATTTGCGCCCTCAAAGTCGATTATTTAGAGATCTGAATAAAGATAAGACTTTCTAAAATTCGAGTAGAAAATTATAATTCCAAATTGATTAGATTGATTAGTTCAGAAAGTAGTAGTAGTTGAAAGTTTCTCCAGAAATAGTAGAGAAAATATACACAAGAATATTCTTGGAAAATATTAAGAGTTCCGATTTCCTAATATATGTATATATATATATTCTGATGAATTTAAAAAACAGGAATTAAAACAAGCGCCCTCAAGACCAATTATTTAGAGATCCGAATAAAGACTAGATTTTCCAAATTTTAAGTAAAAAATTATGATTCCAATTAGGTTAGTCCAGAAAGTAGTAGTAACAGAAAGTTTCTCTAGAAAGAGTGGAGAAAATATACAGAGATTTCTTAGAAATTCTTTCATCGTTGGGCAGTAAAAATAGTATAGAGAATAATCTAAGTTTTCTAAGAGTGCATAAAAATTTGACAAAAAAACTCCGTTTAATCGATGACAAAATTGAATTCATTCACATCTTCGTGACCGTGATTAGAAAAAAAGTAAAAGAAAATAGATTGAAAATCATATTTTCCGGATCAAAATTCAAACTGTTTGTGCCATGAATGTTAGTTCAGAAACTAGTAGTAGTATAAAGTTTCTTCAGAAAAAGTGGAGAAAATGTGCACAAGGATTTCTTTTTTCAATTCTTTCGACGTTAAACAGTAAAAATAATACAGAAAATAATTTAGGTTTCTAAGAGAGCATGAAAATTTGATTTAAAAAATCTACATTTCATTTAATTTTATTTTCTCTAGGCTTGATTATTGATACATTTTCTTATTTATTTCCCCAATTTTGGAGTCACAAAAATGGGTTTCACTTTGCGTTGAGGTGAAAAAAAAAACTTTTTTTTCTTCATGCAGTGAGTGGGAAATGCATAAGAAAATAGAATAAAATAATATTATGCCAATGTAAATTCAATTTGCTTGTGGTAGAAATATAAAAGGTAAATTTATGTTTGCATGCAATACAGTCTTCAATGTAATTACCTTGAGTTATACAAATATAAGTTAAGGTAAAGATATTTGCTCCATGATATGGAAGAGTTAATATTTTCAGAAAATGTGTATTCATATTTTCAAACAACTATTTGCAATAGTTTTTCTTTGTTTAATCTTGTCAGCATCTAAATAGTTCGATTTTAATACAGTTGATTGTTAATCAATCATCATCATAAATAATAGTTAATTAATTGATTTTATTTATCTTGTCGGTATCAAAATAGGATCATAATAATATAGATGAAAGCAACTATTTTTTTTTTTTTTTTGCCTGATTCAATGAGCTTAGAGGCAGTGTATTTTGAAGAGTTTAAATATAAGATATACATATTTTCAGAATGAACTGCGTGTTTGTATGCTTTAAGCGAATTTCAAGCTTCTTGGAATTAATTCCCTCTTTTATGAAATCTTGTCTGGAAATTGTTTTCTGAAAACTTAAGTTGCATATAAAACTCTGGAATAAAGAAACTCAGCGTGCCTCTGAACATTTGCCAATAAATTAATATAAATTATTAATATTTCGCTAAAATAAATCAGCTTATGATAATATTCAGACTCAGTCAATATTTTTATGAATTTTTTTAAATATATCATTGCTTAACAAGCAATAATACCATTCTTAACCGAAAGATAAAGTTGAATTTTCAGCCATACACTATTAGCGAATATTGTGGGGGTTTTTTTGTGTGTGTGTGTGTGTTTTAAATCTCAAAAAGGAAAGCTGCGCAGGTTTATTTTCTGCCACATGCAATACTAGTTAAGAATAGTTTAGTTTTTATATATATGTATATATATATAACTTTTGCAAAAACTGGAAAATTGCGATAGGAGGCTTTGTTTGCTAAGCTACCATATATTAAAAAAAGAGTATATAGTTTTTTTCAGTGTTTTAAAATTCTCTCCTTCTCATCAATTTTACACAATTTTGACCACTTCTGAGTTACTGAATTTTCGTTTTATTCAAATTGAATTTGCAGTTTTTGTTAAACAGTCAGAAGTTAAGCAGGTTTTTCATAGTTCGTATAGACATATCAAGTAGATTTTTTTAACCGATGGATTGCTAACGGGGCGAGATCTTGAAACTCTTTACAGCTTATCTTTACTTTAAATTCTTCTGCTCGGTAAATAAAAATTACTAAATTAATTGTCTAATGGCATCATTGAAATTTATTAGATATATTAACATTTTTAAGATTAAATAAACGTAAGTGTTTTAAAATTCATGTATTTATCATTCAGTAATGTTTTATTTCTTTTGTTCTCCTTTGTTTTCTCAAGGGCATGAAAAATGTTAATATGCGTTATGTTAAAATGTTAAAAAATGTTAATAATAACAAATGATCATGAATGTCTTTTAGCCCTAAAAGCGGACTTTTATGAAGAAAACTCAAAAACGGTTAATGTAAGACCAAACTTACATTAACCGTTTAGATTATGTTTAGAGAAGACCAGAGTTTCGGATTTCATCAAGTATAAGATCTTAAAAAAATCTAATACAATTAATAATAATAAAGAATTACTAATAATAATAAAGAATCAATTAAGAATAAGAAGTATTAATATGTATTATAATTTTTCATTTATAGAAATATCCTTTATATGATATCGAAACCATATAAAATTAAAAATACATTCATAGGTTTTCGCCCTTTTGAATTAATGACTGAGACATAGTCTGGGAGACGGAATGGCGGCGCTCCATTCATGCACAACGTTGCTAGGCAACAAGGAGGAAAATAAAAGTGCTGAAAAGTGTTAGCTAATTTTGAATCAGGCGAGTCCGGGAAAGTAAACTCGTTAAATATCATCCTGAATCCTTGTGATATACCTATGTATTATGTATCGATAAATAAACGCAAGTGTTAATTTACCGTTAAATGCACACATAGGTATATCATAAGATTTCTTAAAATATATCTGCTTCTCGTTTAAATTACGTCCTGTGCTGAAATATTGATTTTTCTCAAACCAAATATTATTTCCAGAATTATAATCAATTCAATATTTTATTACAGAAATTATATACTTAATAATTTATTACAATTATCAGCAATTGATAAATGCTTTACTCAATCTTCTGAAAATACCTTTGCTTTTTGTTTCTTAAGCTTATTTTCATATTCTCTGTGTTTTATCAGTGTGTAACTAAAATGTCGGCTTTATTTTTCTCCAAATTTAGCATGGTGAGATTTAAATTTTTGTTACTTACAAATGATGACCAATTTTTTAAAGCAATTTAATGTTATTCCTGTAGTTATCAAATAATTGAATGAATATTATATGGATGTATAAAAAACGAAAGGTGTGCCTTGATGAAATATATGATTAAGAAAATTGAATCTCATACTATAACATTATATGTTATATTCGTAGATGCCTTCATAGAAAGGGATTTAATTTATTTCCCTATAGTCTGTATGAATTCGATAAAAGCATAATCTTTATATTATTGGAGCTAGAAGATCTTTGAGATTCTAAACCAAAAATGCTAGTAAAAGCATTATTAGGAAAAGAAGATAGTGTGCTAATGTATCTGTTTTAGACCTTTAATTGGAAAAGAATGAGTTTTCCTTTTTAAAAAATACAGTTGTAACTAATGTTAAAAATCAGACTTTCAAATCAGTAAGGGTAAAAGTAAAGTAACAATAAGTAGAAAAGGTATATTTACAAAAAAATTGCATTTTATAAATAAAAAAATGTTTTTTCCTGTTATGATTTGAGATTCAATAAAATCTAAAGAAAAATTGTAATGTTACATTGATTAAGAGATATTTCAAAAAGTAAAACTTTACAAGAATATAGATACAATAAAAAAATTCAAGAATTTAGAATTTAATGCTTTTTGTGATAATTTGACCATTTGATATATATTACAGTTTTTTCTTTTTCTTTTCTGGTCTTACATTAGTTTCTTAACTCGCCAAAAATGGGTTAAAAAAGTATTATATTTTGTGATCATCGCTGTTTTTCCAATAGAATTCTTTCATTACTGTGTAGTGAAAGCGATGACTTAACCACTTATTATTTAAATTTTGTTAAAATACATTTCATTTAAGATTTTTTAAAAGATTTTCTCGCTCTTACTATAGCTGCGTCTTTATATTACATATGAAGTGCTGCTGTCAAAAATAAAGTATATGCACTCTTTTAAACATATGTACCATTTTCCGATAAGAAATTTTTCAAAAAGATGGAGGAAAGTGTATTATCAGTATATTTTTTGGTATCGAAATCGCTTACATTATCTTTTTTTGTGCCTCCACAGGAGCTCCAAAATGGGAGCGAGAAGCCTATGCCGTGGTGGTTGTTTCTCGCTTCCCTGGCGGTATAAAATGGTGTAGGTTTGGCTGACTCCCTACTGCCTACTGGAAGGATTATACTGTGGCCAATGTTGGCCGAAAGGACTCATTTATAATACCCGTCATTTAGTTAAGACTGAACGCTAAGGCATAGTGGGGTAGCTCTTTTTAGATTATCTTTGTTTTGGGTCCATGCCGTAATGTACAACTTGATGAAAACTGTTATAATTACAGTTTTGAGATCTACTACACTTCTAAAGTTTCATCCAGAACCCAAATTACCCAAAAGAAATTTATTGGTTTATCATATTTTAAATCTGTCAAGATAGTCCGCGTTAAAAGAAATGAAATGTATTGAGAATACTAAATAAGTTGGCAATAAAAAAAACCGTTGGTAAAATAGTAAGGAAAAAAAATCGTGTTTACAAACCGAAGGTAGAATTCTTTCTGACTCGGTTTAGTGGAGATACACTGCTCGTATGTATGGCGATTCTTTGGTGTCATCAAGTTTCGAACCCGCAATTCTCCGGTCGCCAAGCCAAAAATCTACCGCAGGGTTTTCAACGACTTAAGAACAGCTAAACTGAAGGTTTAGCTGTTCTTATAAAGCTTATAAAACTTATTTTCGAAAGGGGTTATCGACTCAACTTCTAGGCAAGCTTACTAGAATGAAAGCATGAAATCTCCATATTGTAATCAAGTTTTTTTTTTTTTTTAATGTCGATGAAATCATAGCCAGTGAAAGGTTCTATTCTAAAGCATTTCAAGAACGGCAAAGTGGACTGTATCAAAATTTGAAATTGTGTATTTATATGAAGCATTCTTTTGGTAAATAAGTAGCCGAAGAGTGTCAATAAATCAATTCTTTATTCTTTTTTCTTCATTGATAGGCCAAATATTTATCATTTAAAGGACATTTTAAAGTTTTTTTCTTAAACCAAAACAAGGAAGCAGAACAGCGTCCTCTTAGCATTGATACTAGGATAGAAAAGAAGTCCTGGTAAAGCTTTCAGTTTATGCACATTCTTGACGGGGATTTTACCGAAAATGGGTTGGCAAACTTTTGGTTTATGCGCATGATTTCTGCATAATGTTATAACTCAAGTAGACATGCAAGGGGACAGAAATTAGGCACTGAGAAGCCGTCGTAACTCAGAAGTTAAAGTGATGGCGATTGTTAAATTGGATTCCAACGATTGGAAAATAATCTATTCCAAGAACAAGACTAAATTGAATTCATTGTGTGTGTGCGTGTGTGCATGCATATGCCTGTGGTGTAGTAACTCCCTGTAGTAAAGATTAATTATTTTCCACCCACTTAAGTTCATCCTTAAAAAACAATTTATCTACTGAGTAGAGCAGGTTTCCCACGCCTCTGTGAATCTAATAGTTGTAATTTTAGCTATTTTATATTGCTGCTCGAGCAATTCTTTGGTTTTAGTTCCAGTTTCCTTTCCAAAACACGGTGTCTCTCTTATAAGATGATAAAAATTTGCAAAATTTCTCGTTCGCTCTCTCTTTTTTTCATTCAAATTTCCACCAGCGAAGGTTTGCGTTCATTCCATTTTTCCACCATCCTTTTATTTATGGACTTTATGACGGATGTCTATTTCGTAGACCGCCGATTTCAGTGATGTATTGAAAACCAAAGACTAAATATTTCTAGAATCAGAGCACTGATAAGGTTTATTGTAGGCTCATTCAATAGCTTATGGAATGGGCAAGTGTTTGGTAAATTTGATGTATTGTAGAAAGCAAAGTATTGTAGAATTTGCGGTATTCAACATTAACAATTTTGGCGACAATTCTATTTTTCATTTCGGTGCTTGTTGCTCAGCTTTAAGTCCATCCTGATGAAAATGGAGTGTCCTTATAAGACTTTTCCTGCACTTTCAAAATATATCCATATTTTACATATAGGTCTTTCTGAAGCTTTTTAAATTAAGATTTTTCTTCTCGATTGATAGCATAATCACTTTATCCTCCATCACAGGTAAGAGATAAATTAGTGTGCTCACAGTGCTTTTAGATTATCCAAATGGGTTCTTCTATCACTTTCTATCGAATGGCACATCAGGCCAGATTCAGTCTATATTGTTACGAAATTTCCGGGTTCGTTTGGATAGTGGAAGTTATATGGTGTGGAGAACGCTCAATCAGCAGGCGGCAGTAGAAAAAAAAAACAACGACGTTTATTTACACGAAGACAGGACAGGACAGCACAAAGACAACTATATGCAGCATAGAGAAGACAATTATCTTCAGCCGAGACGTGCACATAACAAGACTCTACTGCAGACAGTAGCGCACAGCTTAGTAGCACTAGCTTGACTCCGTCGCTGCTCTGCTAATCTCTGGAAGACCTCTTGCTTACCGTCGATTCCGATTACTCTACTCTAGCAGCTGCAGACTGCCTCCTTTTATAGGTCTCAGGAGGCGGGGCTGGAAACCTCTCAACCAAGCAGGAACTTTCGAGGCGTATCTCGGTTCCCAATGGTCGGATCGGGAAAATTCTCGATGTTTCGGGTATGATCTATTTTGGCGCCAAAGTCACCAAATTCGTCGTCAAGTCGCCAAATGGTTGCCAAGTTTGTTTCCAAGCTCTGGGACCTCCGACTCGACACCCGGACTCCGTCCAATACAGATGACTGTAAAATGGCCTTTCTGATGATGGAACCAACTATGCTGCAGAGCAGCATTACAGATTCGTAACAATATATATATGCCGAGTTCAACTGACAAATTCAGAGTGACGATAGCAGGTATCCAGAGGAAGAAAAAAATTTTTATAACATGGGTTACAAACCTAGATTAGTGGGGCGAAAATTTCAAAAATAGTCATGAGTGAAGGTTGTGACGTCGAGTAGAAAAAAGAAAGGGCTAATAATAAGTATGAAAACATTTATTTGATGTAAAGTAGGATCGTAATACAGATAATGCATCACAGTTCAACATCAGAAAGGAGACGAACGAGAAGTTTTTGCAAGAATTGTGCTGATTCAATAAGATCATTGAACAGCCATCAGTTGCGAACCATGTGTTATATGGCAATTTTTCATCCTCTGAATTTGTCCGTAGAATTCGGCATCATTTTATACACAAATGAATTGAACAGACAGTGGTTTTGTGTTCCAGTAACTATGAATGGAGACGAGTGCAGAAATTTGCGGAAGACATGCTATGAGAACCATTGCAATAAATGGATCTAAAACACTATAAGCAATAGCGATAAAGGCAGTCAACAAAAAAAAGAGAAAATTTACAGAGAAAATAGTGTTTAAAAAAATCAATCCCCCTATGATGAAATGATAATAAGTTTCGACGAAAACTAATAGATCGTGATATTACATTTATCACAATTAAGCATTAAGACATTCAAAATAAATAAACATTACAAGTTGAATACGATACAAATGTAGAAGCCATGGAGAGAAGTAAAGCAATTAACATTCTACGTAATAAGGTAGCGTTCTTCTTTAACAAGGTTGATGTACTTCTTTGACAGCTGTTTTTTCATTTATTTGCGCAACATGACCCAAATTGCTGCTCGTAAATTTTATTATTATTCATTTTTTACACAAAATCATCTAATGTTCATATTTTCTAAACAAAAATGGTCACATGTATTTCTTTAAATCAAAATTTATTTTCAAGAAGTATCCAAATTTTTAATGCAAAGAGTTCGTCTATAATCATAATTTTATGCCTTAATATTTTCGCACAAAATGCAAATTACATTATAAAATCAAGCCTTAATCCTTGATATAATAACAACAATATTACCTAATTAATAATAATAACAACAATATTACGAATCTTGTCTAATGATATTAAAGACTTATGTCATGAAATCGTCATGTACTCATTTAAAAAAAATCTGGTAATATTTATTTACTTGTTCTCGATCTAAATTAAAAAGATACGTTTCAAAATGTAAAATAATGATAAAAAATTCATGAGGAAAATGGGCAAAAGGGCTTTATTATGATATTGAGTTTGAAGTTGATCTCTTCAAACTCGCAAAATTTTAAAGCAAATATCTCTTAAATGAAATATTTAAGTTTTACAAAATTTCACAGATTCTTGTTAAACATTTCTAAGTTACAACACTTTAAACATACTTGCTTAAGTGGAATCTTTTCTCCAAAAATTATTCTTCAAGTGAAAAGAACTGAAATAAAAAAGGAAACAAATGAGTATTAAAATTAGAATTAATGAAAATTTTAAATATTCAGCAAAACTGCCAAATTAAAAAAAGCGCTATCAGAGACACACATTTATTTACATCAGTACTAGAAATGTTTAAGATAATAGGCCAATATGATAAAAACTAAGAAATAAAGTACAAAACAGGTGATGTATGTCATGGCAGGAAATGTCCATTGACTTAAATATAAGACTTCGACGAAGACTTGTGTTTATTTTTTTATTATTATTCTATCTCTTATCTTCATAACATTATCTGTTTTCATAAGCTTTTTTTAAATTGCTGTAAGGGTATGTATAGAAGGAACTGAATCCTAATTTATATATATATATATATATATATATATACTTAGACCAATTTGCGGCTAACATCGCGGTCTCGAAAGAAATATCATATAGTCGTTTGCAAATTGAAATTATGCATTGATATATTATTAATCTTATTTTTTTTCTAATACTATATACGAGAAGATATTACTAATACATAATTATTTTTCTGAATAGTTCTTTTATTTTATTTTCTTACACTTATTTTTTTAGTCATTTTACAAAAGAACAGCATCTAATTTGAAGAATATACATTTCTTCGTTTATTTTCGGGACAATTTAGCAAAATGAATAAATAAAGTTGGTGTTTCAGATTGTAAACCTTTAATATCAGTAAGAAAATCAGAAAATATTAGAAACTCATAAAGGCAAAACAGAAGAGTAAAATAAAAATATTTGTGTTTCTAAATACAAAAAATAATCATGTCTAATAGATCGCAAACATCTGTCAACGCGCAAACGAAAATTTTAATCCTTCTTCTATTATGTAAAATTGCAGCTGCTTGTAGCAATGTGTTATTCTTAATTTTTTATATTTTCGATTTTGTAGAGAATTAATATTGGATTTGTGAAGGAGAGATTGTTTTTTATTGTAAAAAACTTCAGTGAATTAAAACTTCTGTTACTATTATTTACGCTTAGTCTTGGTGGCTGTACACCTGGCCGGGAATTAAGACAAATCGTTTTGAATGTTTCATTTTACAGTCTACTGATAACTGACAACCAAAGAATATTGCGAAATGTTATTGCTTTATGGATAGTGGAATCGAAATAAATGAAGCGCTGCAAAGTCATTATGCAGTAAATTTTCCTGCTGAAAGTATTTGTCTGCAAATGCTTAAGTGTTTAACAATTCTAAAATGACCTTTTTACTTGCTCTTATAGGTAGTATAGAGAAAGTATTATAATCGTCAAAAAATTCGAACTCGAGATTTTGACGAATCTTCACGTTTTAGAACTTTCTATGTCGAAATGCAGAATTTTTGGAAAATATCCATCTGTCTGTCTGTCTGTCTGACAAAGATAACTCAAAAGCGCTTTGAACTAGATGATTGAAACTTGGTATATAGTCTTCACAACAAATTTTCAGATTTCTTTCAAATTTTGAGTAAAATCTGTTCAGAGGAAATTCGCTTGTCCGGCTGTTCGAATATAAGTTAACACGATAACTACAAAGCGGAGAGAGCTAGATAGATAAGATTCGGTACACAAATTTAACATCTGTAGTGTAGACACTTATCAAAATTTGAGCCAATCCAACAACGGGTTGATTGTCTGTCGGTCTGTACTTTCAGAAACCTGCAAACGCGATGATTCAAAAGTGCAATGACTTAAATATATCAAATTTGGTATGGAATTTTGTGACTACAAGTGCAATTTTGTGTCAAATCTTTGTTCCAATCGGTTGAAAAAACGTGTCTAAAGCGAAAATTCGTTTTTCGGGTACTATTAATGGCACGCTAGGGAGTAGTCTCCCCCCCCCCCAAAAAAAAAAATCTCGCCAAGGATGACACGATCGATTCAGCAAAAATGCTAAATCCACACCAAAAGTTAATATTTTTAAATTATTGTACGTCAATGCCCTGCAAGGCGTTCTCTGAAGTGATAAGTTTGTTAGAGAGCATGCGAGAAAGTTTCGGAGAGACCACAACCGCTGGTTTTAGAATTATAAAAATGCTTCAGAAAAGCTGGTGGCATGAAAAATTCTATTCAGATTAGAAGCTCTATGGAATTAACGCTATTAATGCTGAGGGAAATTTCTCAGAGTAATGTCCTTACTGATTCCGAAGGTAGTTTACGAGAAATCAGCAAAACCTTCTCATGTTCAAATCGCAAGTACGAAAATTTTAAACAACTATAGAGCATATCCATATCGCACAATATTAGGACAAGAGTTTTTTCCAAGAAAACCAGAGCAGCGTTTTGACTTTTAAAATTGTATTTTAAACAAACATGACAAAGGTTCATCTTTTTTTAATCAAATTTTGAGAAACGATGAGTGTCATTTTACAAAAGAAGAAAGTAATAATACACTTAATAGTCAGGTTCCCTGCTAGAAAATCCTCATTATGTACCGGCAAATAAACCCCAAGTGAATTGTGCCCTAAATATTTAGTGCGGGTGTGGAAGAGTACTTTAATTAGGCTATTTTTCTTCGATTATGCTTTAATACCTGATAATTACACGGCTATTTTATCTGGACATTTATTTGATTATTTAGAAGGGTCTGTTTCACTCTGAGATTTGTAATGTAGTTTCAACACGATGGGAAAGGTAAATTTTAGGTATGCTATCTTTTTAGATTTGCTCATTGGACAATCTTTTCTTTCATATTTCTAAAAAGAAAATTCATATATAATAATTTTTTTAAAAAATTTATAAACAGTGTAATTTCCTGCTTATTTTTTGTATCACAATATTTTCATTATTCATAATTATTGTATACATTTCAAATAAAAGAATTTTGTTGGAAAATCGATACCTTTTTCTTTATATTCTGTCATATAATGCATTTTTCATCATAAAATGTTTTTTTTTATTTCAAATCTTTCGTTATTTTTTGGATTCTACATACTAAAACTATTTGTCTGAATTATAAAATATGCAAACCATTTTAAAAACTGTTTCAATATAGCTGTTCTAAATCGAAGCTATCGGTAATTTGTGTATAATTTTAAACAAGTTTGCTATAAAATTATTATTTTTTTTTACTCTCTCGTATACGAAGTATGGAAAAAGTATTATAATCATTAAAAAATTGGAACTCGAGATTGTGACGAATCTCCACGTTTCGGACATCCCTACATCCGAAAAACACATTTTTTCCATTTTATGTTTCTGTCTGTCAGTCTATTTCTCTGTGAACACGATAACTCAAAACCGCTTTGAGCTACATGGATGAAATTTGTAGATTTCTTCCGAATTTTGAACAAAATCCATTTATATGAAGGCTGTCTCTCTGGCTGTTTGAGTATAAGTAAACTCCATAACTACAAAACGAGTACTAAGTAGATAAAATTTGGTACCCAGGTTTAACATTTAGAATATAGATATCAAATTTTGAACCAAATCCATCAAACGATTGACCGTCTATCTATCTGTGTTTTCGCATCTATGTAAACTCAATAACTTAAATCAATAAAATTCTGTATGTCATTTTTTGACCACATCTGTAATTTTGTATCAAATTTTATTCTCAATCTAAATATTTTTTTAATGTCAACGTTTAAATTGCGTCATACTTAAGAGAAAAAGAATGGGAAAAATTTTCCATTTAAGGGAAAAGGGAAAGATTTTAAGGGGAAAATTCTTAAGGGAAAGGGAAGCGAAAAAGAGGGAAATTTCAGGGTGTGTGTGGAAAAGGGGGAATTTTTTTAAAAAAATTAAATTATTAAATATATTTGAATGAAATTTGAAACATATGAATATACTTCTCCGTGTTGTTCACTATAATTCTTACTTTTAAAAGAACTTGAAGCTGCTTTAGTTTGAAGAATTGAAAATATTTACATACTATAATTTATCACAAGAAATATTCTCCCAAAAATATTTTTAATTAAAAAGTTTTGGTACTGATATTTTAGCATATATTAAGAAGTACCAATTTAATTTTAATTAAATATTCATATAATTCCTAAAAAAGTAACAGTAATTACTACAAATGAATTTTTATACTTCGATGAACAGTCCAAATATAATTTTGAAAAGCTTTTAGTATTTGATTTAATTTATTTCATTTCATATGGCATCCATTTCTTTTCCAAAGGTCTCATTCAGTTAGCGTAAAATATCTTTCAACATTCGAGCATAATAATTATAATAATTATTTTCACTTGCATCGTATACCATTTTATTTTGTTAAGAGACTTAAATAATAAAGTTAAAATTTGTTTCCACCATCAGACTTCTACACTT
>JAPMOR010043459.1:39814-117570 GCA_026543865.1 Argiope aurantia
CTTGTTCCTTCCTCCGTTCGGAAAATTTCGGTTGTTACCTCTGTTTACGTGATGACAAGATATTCATCATATTATATTTTGCAATTTTTAAAATGTGAGAGGAAAATTAACTGAAACTCCTAAGTAAATTGACTGAGTTTTGGATTAATTGCTTTTGGAAACTAATGATATAGAGCTGCTATTAATAAAATATGTAATTTTCGGTACAAACGAAGTATATCTTGTATTAACAGTATTTATAAACTTTGCTTTATTGTGACTATAACCGTTTGCAGACATTTTTATAATTACTTTACGCACCTACATCACATAATGGTGAAGAATCTGCATCTGTTTCACGCAAAGGACTTGAAAAGATTTGAGTGATTTTCTTTTCAGAAATAAGAGCTGAGCAGAAATTATAGAGAGGTGTAAAATATTTAAAAGTTATCTTTGAATATGAGATTACTCTTTCAATGTAAATTATGAATAACTGTCTTTTTAGTTCTTATGGCGAATGCATTGTGTTGAGAAATTAGAAACTTAATGTTTCTCTTTCAATATATGACAGCTCTAGCAGCCCTATACTTTTAAAATATATCCGCTCCTGTGTCACTTACTTTAATTTCTTCTCTTCTCTTCTCTTATTCTAATTTATGTTCCCACGGGTGGGTTTCAAAAATGGGGATGAGACGCTTCCGGCATGGTGGTTGGTTCTCACCGCCCTGTTGGGCACATAAATGGTATGAGGTTGGCTATCCTTACCTAAGACGGGACGTGCCTCCTCTTGGAGGAGTTGTGCCGTAACCGGTGATGGTCCTGTAACAGGTGAGGATTCAAACATAGTTCCCACCAATGATATCGTGGTGTTCCGGTAGTTCAGATAAATCCGAATGCCTTAGGGCAGGGTGGATTATCCTTTTGTGGTTGCTTTACTTTTAGATTTTTCTTTTCTATTCTACTAGAATACATCTCAGGTATGAGAAAGAAAAATTGCTACATAAGTAAGCAAGTTCTCTCTTCCCCGGTGGTTAGAGTAACTGTATGAGAATGAGCGACCTCCATACTAATGCAGGTTTGTACCCCTTCGTGTGTGGTGGACGAATGGGCTGCACCGTAAGAAGGGCCATTTTATGTTCACCTCAGTGCATAATTTTACTGTAGTAGAGGTCTGACCTTCATATTTCCGCAGACGCCTCGTCATGGCGAATCTGGTTACTCTGATAATATAAACTTTTGCATAATGATGACAAGAAATTTCAAGATAGGTTAAATTGCATCAATAAGGACAGTGGACTAAAAATACCATTGTACTTACAGATAAATATGATATAATCTTCAGTCCTAATTTTATTAATATAATTGCTATTGTACAGCGCAGTTTAAATGGAAAGAAAGGATTTAGCGCAAGTTATTATGAAAGGTTTTAAATAATACTTTTTTTACTTGCTTATCGATCGCTACTACATCATATCCGAAATGCTTTCCACAGCTGTAACAATATATAAGGCATACATAAAATCAAACAAGGTATATTTCTTCAGACTTTATTAGCTACTGAATGCTTTTAATTCATCATAAAATTTCCCCCCTCTTTAATTTTAAGCTAAAAGATATCATAAGAATTCTTGTCTTCTCCTTAGATTAAAAAAAGCTGCTTTTTTTGATAAACAGATGAAAAAAAATTGGTTCAACATACATATTAAACAAATGAATTTATTATGTTCACTGTAATTTTATTGTTTTCCTCCCTTTCTACATATTTTTACTCCTAAAGTTACTTGAGAATTCAAATGTACCTGATTCCAACTACTTGCTAGTTTACCATTTATTACTTATAGCAATTTCAATATCTTGCTAATTCAAGCGTTAATTAAAAAACATTTGCCATATGATTCTACTTTTTGAAATCTAGACTTTTACTGAATTTGTTGTGCTTTGGATATAATTTTTTAACCTAATACGTAGAATCATTTGGTGCGTTTATTTTGCAATAGCCGAATTTCTTAAAAGCTAAGATTTAGAGCAGTGGTTCTCAACTGATGGTTCGTGACCACGGATGGTCAGGGAGGGCGCCGGGTGTAATCCACAAGTGGATCCGGCAGCACATATAACAGGTTAAAAAATACCGAAAAGTGCAGTTTTTAGCATCCTAATTATTATTTTTTAAATTCTGGAGTACCCTCAGCTCCTTCTTTGCCTGCGGGTTTTCCATACACCCCGAAAAACTTGCCTCCCAAGTTGGGGTTGATGGTGGTCTGGCCATGGTTCGCTTTCTGGTTTAAGCCCCGTTCCAACGACCTGTGCGCGTCTGGAGACAGGCAACTTTCCCCTCTCCTGTGGTTATCCGTAGTTCTTTGATGTCTGCTCAGTTTACCGGCAATTTGCGGGAAGCTCAGGATCGAGTCCACAGATGGTGTTGGTCAAACAATGGGTCAGTCGGCAGATTTGCGACCATATCTGTAAAGGCCACAGGACGTCGGAATGCGGCTTTAATGGCCCACTGACTATTATGGGTTGGAAACCACTGACTTAGAGTCTTTTGTAAGAACCCTAATTACCTTCATTTTAGTGTTTCATTATATGTTTATTCTAGATTTAAGAATTTACATTTTTTGAAAGAAAGGTATGTTTTTTATATTCATATAGTTTTTTTTTATTTCTGCCATGTTTTCCAATACGTTTTGCCTGCATCATATTAAACGTATATAAATATTAAAAAATTCTGAAAAGATATCTTTCTTCTTTCAAGTGAAATTGGAGTTCTTATTAGTCAAACATGGGAACACAAATTGTTCCTGGAGCATCTAAGGTAAGTGTTACTTTATTAAATTTATGATATGTAAAATTTAAGCATAGTTATTAAATTTACTTGATTATTTTAGCTGCTGCATAAAAACTAGTTTTTAAATTAGCCTCAGATAGATATTTCATGAAGGAATGGAATTTTTATATCAGAATTAATGTCTAAGTAAAGCTTTGATTGTAATACATTAGGAGTTTTATGTATTTTCAAAGAATTAATTGATAGTTCAAAAATGTAAATAATAAGATTCTCAACACTTGTTCATTCAAGTTAATTAATATTTCAAATTAAATGTTTATGAGAATATGAAAATGGGAATTTAATGAATAATTTTTAATCGCTGCATGTGGAATTCGCTTCATTTAAAGATACCCTACAGACCTGTCAGTGAATGGCTAACATTAGATGACGGTCATATGAATGAGGTAAAATATATCTATAGCTCTATAAATTTATTTGTCATATGCTATCGATAGATAGATTAGATATACTTTTTTTTTCATTAGCGTAATTAAATTTAATAGAAAAGGCTTAGTTTTAAGATTTACGAAAAAATTTAAATAAAATCTGAAATAAATTTTTAAAATAATTCTTTTACTTGCTTTTGAAATTCTTACAGCTTTAAACTCGAAAAGGGTTTTCACAGCTGTAATAATACATCAAGTCTAGCATAAAAGGAAGCAAAGTATGTTTCTTGAAACTTAGCAAACAACTGAATGCTTTTATTTGAAAATAAAAATGTCCTTGTTTAAGTGGCGTAGTGTGGGAAATGGTGTCAGGAAGTTAATATAACCCCCCCAAGTGCAATCAGTGACTATAGATCTAAAATCATAGAATTATTTTCTGTCCCCTCACCATATTTTGCTTTAAAAACGTCGCAAGCCCACTAATAGTCTGTAATCATAGAATCCCTTAAGATTGGAGCCCGGGGTATTTGTATTACAACTGCCCTCTCCGGTCACTAAGCCCTTTGCCGTTTGGTGAAAGCAAATCAAAAGGAAAAAAATTTTGCTCCTTCCATGAAACTGAATTTTACTTGAAAAAGGGGATTTCATGAACTAGTAAGGCCTTTCCACTATCCTGGATACATGCTTTATCAAATTTTAAAAATTATATTTAAAATATTTTTAATAATGAAATGTTTTTTGATAATCATGAACAACTCATGTTTCCCTAATTCTGTATTCGTTTTTAAAATGTAATAATTTAATTTATATTATTCTGCAAAAATTCGAATAGCGTGCTCTGTTGTAAAACGATATGAAAATACTCTTGAATTTAAAATACATTCCCTAACACATAAACTATGAAGTCAAACGTTTCAAAAGATAAATACTCAGAAAATTCAAAATAATTAAAGGAATTTAAAATACGGAAAATTTTTATCAATATTCTTTAAACTTCTATAAATATTATTTATAAATTATAAAAATTCATTAAAAAAATTCAGAACATAAAAATTAGACGTTTGCAGCTTTCAGGGGTAGCTATTGAGAAAAATAAAAGATATCAGCAGATGAATATCTTTTTGAAAGCAATAGCTATTCCATCTTTTCCTTTCGTTCCTGTGAAGCCTTTCAAAGCATATAGAATTTTAAGGCAAAGTGGCATACACTTTGGCATAAAATTATATAAGGAGACTTCTAATAAAAGAGCAGAACAGGAATTATATTTAAATCACAACTTTCTTCTCCTACATGATTAGGCAGAATGCTACATTTTCAGCAGCTTTTAAGGGTTTTTTGTTAGATCTATTACCAGAAACTCAATGGACACACTAATAAGAACAATGTGGAAATTGGAGTTAGAAAAGGGGTGTGGGAACGCATTCAAGGTTTACAGAGTTTCAACCGGGAATTTTACCAAATTTAATGAAACAAGCGTTTATTTTAAGAGCGTAATTTTCATATGATAGTGTGATTTAACGTTGGATAGTTAGTATACAAAAATCAAACCGAGAAACCAGAGAAAGTCAAATACCCACGCAGCGCAGAAATTAAAGTGAATTATAATTTCAAGTGGTTAGAAAAAGACTATATTTAAATGTTCGAATAAATTTAATTTTACACACACACACACACACATACATATATATATATATATATATATATATATATATATATATTACTTTCAATACTTTTTGAATTAATTTAAAATTTACACTTTTACGGTATAAAACTTTTAAAAAAATCTTTTATTTATGAAAAGCTTGTAGTAACTACTCTCACCTAATTTTAATTTAAAGAAACTTTAAAATGAAAGCATACCTTCAGAGCTGCAATTTAGATTCTGTAATACTTTTATAGTTCACAAATTATATACATACCAACTAAATATATTTTTGAATCCACATTCTGGAGATGCTATCAGTGATGTTGCATCGAGTGGTAAAGCAGCAAGGGTGTTTTTGACACCATTCTTAAGGATCACCATGAGAACAAAAAGTTAATGTGCATATGCTACTATTTACAGTGAAATATGAAGAGGAACGACAATATAGCACCTTTCCCTGAGTAACATTTCCACTCGCTAAATTTTTGATGAAAACTACGGATAACCAAATTTACTTTGAGCAACATTTACCCACACTACCCCACTGCATTACTGGATACTACCATTCTTGGTCAAGGCAAATTCCAGGCCAAGCCCTTTTTCCAATACAAATATTTATCTCAAACAAGAACACTGACTTTTTAGATAGAAAATAAAACTTGAAGTTGAAAAAAGCACGATAATAATCGGTAATATAATCCCCTACTCATACCCATTCTTTTCAAACGAATATCCTAGTGTTATACTATATAAGGCATTAAACTTTCACTCTCATATTAAAACTATAAGAAACTATATAATAAAGCATTCTAGGTGCCCTATATAATAAAATAATATGATGAGTTCATCTACCTATGCTATTTAAGACCAGTGACGTGAAATGAAAGTGCCGTTTAGAATTTTAATGCATCAGTAAAGATAAATATCTTGCAAAACAAACTTTTAATGTAACAACCAAAAAAAAACTTTGATAATAATCAGGAATCAGGATCAGCCTTTAGCCGATTCAACAGACTGCTTTCAATAGGGCTCCACACCAGGTGCAACAAAAATACACTTGAAATTATTCAAAACAAAATCGGATATCAATTTATTTTTAGATAATTAAATCAAGGATTATTTTTTTCAGATTATTAAATTCATTTCTTGACATATGTGGTCCTTTTTCTTATAGCCATCAGTCTTACATAAGAACAAGAAAAAAAGAAAGGAAGAACACAAAACAGAAAAAAAAAAAACATCGTTTAGTCACTTCTTGCAAAGACTGCTATTTCCTAATTTTTTTTCATGGGCCTTAGCAGCCATAAAAAGGCTGTATGGTCCTCTCTGCCAGGCTTTGCACAGAAAAGATAGTTTCTTACATAAAATTTATAACTAATTATCTGTTTGAGAAAAAGTGCGGAAAGTTCCAGCAATTCTCTGTAAGTTCAAGTTCTTCTCTCTCTCTCTCTCTCTCTCTCTCTCTCCCACACATCCTAAGGTCTTCTGGGTTAAAGGGCTTACACTTGCTGTAGGGCAAGTTTATAAACTGGTCAGTCAGCAAAAGGTGTAATTCGATGATGTCTTGGGACTGCAACATTTGTGAAAAAGAGAATCGAAACAGACGTCCCCTAATAGATTTATGGCCGAACTGGATAACGTGGTTAAGCAATTATTTATGGAATTGAATAACTTGATTAAGTAATTATTTATGGAACTGAATAACTTAGTTAAGTGATTTTTAATTCTAAATCATGGGCAAATAATATATTTTTTCTCTGGATCATTGGATTTCTTGCTAATACGAAAGTTATTCCTAAAATAAGATCCGGAACGAGATAGTTAATCGAATGTCGGACGAACATTGAAATGCACATGCCCCAACTCTCTGGATGCCTTGCTCATCAAACACCGTCATTTGCGTCATCAAACAATGTCATTGATATTGTTGCAACGTGTCAGTTCAAAATGTTTAAAACAATTGATAACTAGTTGGCTATAAAATACGGTCAGGGATTCGTTTTTGACATCAACGGTGAAAGTTCATCAACAGATAAGTGAGGTATACGGCCCCAATGAGATAAGTGATAGTAAAGAGCATAAGTGAACGAGAGCTTTCAAGGAAGGACAAGAAAGTGTTTATGATGAACCGCAGTCAGGCCGATCGTCGGTAATCAGAGTTTTGATCAATGCCGTGGACGAAAATATTCGTGAAGAGTGGCGATTCATTATTTCAACTTTAGCATTGGAATTTCTGAATGTGGGTAGTACAAATTTGCGCAAAATTGTCAAAATGGTCAATTTTGCAAATTGCATGCACGTTGGGTATCCAGGCTGCTTACTGAAGAATACCAAAGGAAAAGAAAGGCTTGTGCTCTTGATCTTTTAAACCTATGTCATAAAGAGGGGGATCAATTTTCAATGAATATCGTGACAGGGGACGAAAGACTCTAGGGGCATGTGAGTTTCTCACATGACCCTAGAGTCCAAATGTTAGTCAATGGAATGGCGTCATACGAATCACCAGTCAGAATCAAGGCCGAATAAGAAGTCTCAACCTGAAAGTATAAGGAAATCATTTTTTTAGTTTAATTCATGCCGCAAGGGACAACAATAAATGCAGCCGCTTACTTCTCTATCATTAATAAACTTCGACACGCAATAAACTTCGACATAGAATAAGAAACATGGCATTCTGATGTCTCGAATTTTTTTGCTTCATGACAATGTCAAACCCTGTTATGCCAGTCGAATCCAAATCTGAGCAGATCTTTTAATGGGAGAAGATTTACCTCCCCCCCTCCCACAGCGAACAGTCCAGACTCGACGCAGAACGATTTTCATTTGTTCCACTGCCTAGAGCAATTTCTCGGCGACAAACGCTTCGCCACAGATGATGAGGTGAAAAAAGCAGTTAAAGATTGTTTAATCTCAAAAGTAGCAGACTTCTACGACATATATATACACTTTCTATTGTAGAATGTAATAGAAAATATTTAAACAAACATAGAAACTAAATAGGAAGATAAGAAATATGTAAAGAATAAAGTAAAGAAAATATTTTTTTTGTAAAATTCTGGGATTATTTATATTTTATAAGAAATCGGACATTACATTCCAAATAACTTTGAATGATGTTAAGATGTTCTCCTGTAAGGCGAATTTTTTTTTTAATTGAAACCAAATCTACAACACCCATATATTTTTTAGATTTCTGAGTTATTTTCACGAGTTAAATTCAGCCATTCTTTATGTCCACAGTGATCATGAATAAATAACTTTTTAAAGCCTTTGGATTTTTAAAACCTGCTGAATTTTTGTAATTTTTTTTGATAAATTGAACTTTTGTGATAGCTTCTATTTGCATGATTTGCTTACAAAAACATTATTTGTTTTAACAGATATGTAAATGTATACATGTATAAATTAACATGGGATGTTCATGATGAAATAAATAAAAAACGAAATGAAGATTTTTCAAATATTGGGAATAGAAATAAGATTTTTTTCGTTCCAATGTCATAAATATGATGACGATGAATAAAAACACAGTTGAATCTCGAAACTATTGTTTTAATATCAAGATATTAATTTTTGTCCTTTATAAAAATTTTGATATTTTGAAATATTACGATTTAACACTTTTCTACAGAGCTATTTAAATAATGATAAGAATTTTGACTTCAATCTGGAAAATCTTTATTTTCATAAATTTTGCATATGATTTGCAATTGCAGTTTTGCATTATTTATCTATTCCTAATGTATTTTGCGACTGAATTCTCAACTGGCGTAATTAATGGAATATTTTCCTTTCGACTGGAATTTGCACTTACTTGTTGATGTGGTAGAGTTTTAAAATTGTACCCATATTTATATTTTTTTATGACTATACACATTTTTTTTAGAATTTACATATGAATTGATCTATCAATTTACTTAAATTTTAATTTCATGTTAGTTGCACCATTTGATAGTGGATTTAAAAAAGAATTTCATTTTGAGATTCCATAATATATATAACAGTAATTAATGATTAAAAAGCAAAAAATAATTAAAATAAAATAACTTCTATTTTCTTATTCACGAGTAAACATAATTTTTAAAAAGTGTTTTTTATTAAATCAGTTTTATATTCAGGGTGGAAGTTGCCTGACCAGATACCATCAAAAATTGTTTCCATTTGGGCCCTACATCTCCTAATATCAGAAATCCGCAACTGAAGATAAATCCTGGCTCGTTTTTTTAGAAAAATTAATTCAGAACAGCATTTTACGAGCCCTTCCTCAAAGAATTTCTAAAATAAAGTTTTTTAAAACACATCTTTATGAACAAAAATTGAAGTAGAGTTTAAAAAAATAAATTTTATTAATTTGAATTATTTTTTACTTTTTAATTTCAATTATGTTTCATTTTGGGAAATTTTCAGATCAGTTTCTTTATTCAGTTCACTTTTAGGATAATGCGACAAGTACGGAATCAGGAAATGACTAAAAACATTATTACGATATCTTCACGATATTGTTCGGCGTTCAGATTATTGATCGATAGAGAGGAGAGAGTATAAAATATCTTGTGCTAACAGGGAAAAAATCAAATCGAATTTATTTATTAATTGAGGATTAAGTTCTAAAAAAATATTAAAACAGTGTATAGACATAAAAAGCACATAAATATACAAAATTTCAGAATTCTAGCTGATGAAAAGACAAAAAAAAATGATTACATTATTTTATTTTTACAAACATGAAACATGTATAAGTTTAATAAAAGTGTATGAAAAACTATCTCTTAATTTCTTCACCCCACTATTCTGCTTTACAAAATTTTCACAACTGTATTATGTGAAAAATTTCTATAGTTGTCATGTAGAAGGAGGTCGTTGATGCCTAATAAGTTGAATCTCCTCTCTATATTTCAAGTTCAACAGTTTGATCAAACTTTTGAAAATGCAGAATAAGAATTTAAAAAATAACTCAGAAGAAATAGTATCATTGTATATCGAACAAGTCGCTCTAAGTGATTTTATGAATAAATCTTGTGCATTCAATAGCTCTTTTTAATATTTGAGGTATTTCTTATTTCTCATTTTAAAATTTGCTAAAACATTCTCTGAATGAATAATAAAATATGTTAAATATGTGTTTGATAGCTTTAATCCAAACAATTAGATGATTTAATACATTATAATTTATAAGACATTTCATAATTAATAGCTAGTTAAACAACACCTGAACAACTAAACTCATTGTATTGCTCCCTACTCACACATGTTTTCTATCGATTAAATATTCTAAATTAACGAAAGAAGTTAAAAAACTAATAATTATATTAATTTTTATATTAATTTATTGCAATCAAAAGAGATTATTTATGTTATCAGCGTTATAGAGATAAGCACAGCAAACGTGCAATTTAATATGTAGACGCTGTGATTACTGATTTCCAACTTTATGCGCATGCGTCCCAAAAATCAACCAATCAAAATTGCCTTTACTTTGCCCATGCACAAATCGGTCCGAAGAGACGAAGTATCAACAAAGTCTATACTCTCTACTCGAGATAAGTATATTCTCGTATCTCGTGGTACTTGTGTTGTGCCTACGTAGTTCACGTTTAATTTAGAATACATAAAAACTAATTATACACTTATGAAATTTCTCATTATTACTTTATAATTTAAGCATAAAATTTTTTCCTTGAGCTGTAACTGTTGGTTTAATGCTATTTTGACTAACTTGCTAATTTCGTACGAATCTCAGGAAGCACGTTTCGCCATATGGCTATTTCGATAAGGAGTTTGTAAAACTTCTTTATTAACACTAATTTTGAAGGTAAGTCTTGTTTATAGTATCATTTAAGTTTTGCCTTGTTGTTAAGACTTAAAATAGTTGTTTTTTGGGTGTTTCAGATTTTAAATAAAAAATTAATATAGTTTTATTCCTTTGGACTTTGTGGAGCACGTTGTTTTTTAAATGTGTTATAATTAATTTTAATCATACTAAATTAATGTCTGTAAATTAAAATTTTGTTTTTTCAGCCTAGATAGTTTTGAAAGGTATTGTCAGTATGCAATTTTACGTTATTTCTCTCCATAGTTTTATGTTCAATAAGTTTGTGTACATGCGCATCCCTCAGTATGCCGGGAGTGTTTGTTTATAGGTATTCACGTTGAGTATATGTGAAGCCCATTGAGTTCTCTTGTACGTGTATTAATTTTGAAAATAGTTTCATACATTAGTTTATGAACACTTTAAATTAACTTTTATTTTATTTTGTAATTATACTAATTTAGCTATTTTTACCTATGCGATATCTTAAAAAATTTCAATCTCCGCGATGAATTTAGTTTATATGTTAGAATAATAGTTGGATTGAACTAAAATAAAGATGAAATTCAGCGCTGTTACTATTTTTAATCTATGAATGACTATTTGTTCTGTGATTTTGTGTAACTTATATTGACATTAATTATTCTCTCAATAAACTAAGTAAAATTTTGTAAATTCTATAAATCGCACCTAATAACATATCATAAATGACATTTTTAGTACACGAAGTACAATAAAAAAATTGTGTCATTGTCATAGTATGTTTATTGACAATCCAAGTCTTTTTCTTATATTACTTAAATCTTTTGCCTTTATACTTCTGTTTTTTAAAAAGGAATTTTGCTATTCAAAATGATCTAAATTATTTTAGTTTTCTGTTTCATGTCAGTTGAAATATTGATTAGCATCTCCAAAACATAATTTCACGTTAAACTTTGAAGAGCATATTAAAGACTATATAAATTCTTATGCAATTCAGATTCTATGTGAAATGTTGATGTATTTATGTATAAAAATCTTCCCATTATAAGATATTATGTGTATTTCACAGTGGCATTCTTTTATTGCAAGTTGTACTTATTGAAACTTTGGAGGAAAAGAAATGTATTGTAAATACTTTTATGTCTAATAAAGCTAAAATACTTCACTTTGAAATAATGCTTGAAACTTGTTCCTGTTCATTTAAACTTGTCTTATAAATTGAAAAGAATTTTATTAAATGTTTATTTTGATATAAAATAATGGAGGAATAGAAATAAAATTGAGGAAAAATAAAACATTTTTAATTTTTTAAGGTTTTAACGTTATAAGCATACATTATTATAAATGAAATATTTTCCAAAAATTCAAAAGGATGAGATGTAATGTGTTTAAGTTTTTAAAGAGATCAAAACTTTTAACTAATAATAAATTAATAATTAAGCTAAGTTTGCTTATCAGGAAATATGTATTTTATTTAAACTTTGTGTTTAGTACTTAAGTTATTTGGGGGGGGGAATCCAGTTACTTATTAAAAATTGGTAATTTTTTAAAAATTTTTATCTAAAGTTTGTATAAGAAAATGCAGATCTAATACTTTATAATAATCTCTTGAGTTCTTGAAAGAAAACAATAAAAAATTATCACATTGTAAATGTTTGATTATATCGATTTATGGTATTCTTAACTTGGTAGCAAAAACTTGAAGATTATAATATATAGAAAATAGGAATAAAAATAATTTGCTTTAAGACTATCAAGGATCACCTTTAGGTAGGGGTTTATTTTTCAGACATAATTGTTTATGGATTGTGGTATTTTTAAGCTGCACATAAAAAAGCTAAAATATTTTATATTAGAATTGACTCTAAACTTTTTTTCTACCTAAATTTCTTGTATCCAATAAGATGTTGCCCGAGGCAAACTACTACTTGTGAAAGTAATATATTGTTCTGTTTTATAAGCCTTAATAAAAATTATTGCATGAAGCATTGAAAAAGAGTATATTAGTTTGTAATTTTTAATTAATAGAGCTGAATATCATTAAATTGGGTAAACATTAATTGTAATTTAACTATAAATTAAATTTAACTATAGTTTAGTTCCTATTCCAAAAGCATTCCAACATCAAATGGTTTAGTTCCAGTGTTTATTAAATTATTAGTTTTGTTGAATGCAAATTGTAATTTAGTCTGTTCTAGTTTTTAAATCGTGGATCCAAAAAAAATTTACTGGTTAAAATGGATATACTAAGTTGATAACAAGTTATTTTAAGTTGATTTGTCTCATTTTGAATATTTTTAGGTATTCTCTGTTGAATCTTTTTGCTGTGAACTTGTAAATCATTGTTCAAGTTAGATTAAGCCTATCGTGATTCAAAGTTTTTTTTATTGTTAAACTTAGAAGTTTTAACAATTTGTTAATTTAATTGTTTTTTAGAAGTTTTCTTTTGCATACAAAAAAAAACTTAACATTTAAAAATAATATTAGTAATATAGTAAAAATAAAATAATAAACAGCTACAATATTGTTTATAAGATCCTATATTTTTATATTACTAAGTAAAATATTTTTCTAGAGTTAACTTGAGTGCTATTCAGGTTTTTGAAAATTATTCCAAAAATTCTTGATTTTAATTTAAATAAGCTCAAGTATAAAGTCATTGTGAATTAAATGAATCTCAAAATTTAATCACTTGTCATAAGAAAACTATAAACATTGAGAGGCACTTACTTTTTTAATTATAAGGTTCTGATTAACTGTTTATGGAATAAGATAAAACTAACATTTTAAAGGTTAGTAGTTTTTTAATTGGAAGTTTTTTATATGAGATCCAAGAACATTTTTATTGAATATTGTTTTATAGCAATGAATTACATTCATGCTAATGTCTCATCATTTTAAAGTTAATTTATTTATAAGAGCTTGCTATAATTCTTTTTAGTTGCTTAGTTTTTTAAAACCTGTTTTTCTTCTAGTTTAGTATTATAAAGTATGCATAATGGTTCATAGTTATTATTTAAGCATTTCTTGTAAATATTGTTAGATATTTTATTTTTGTTTTTAGAATTAAGTTCTGATAGTACTATAGTTATATTACAGTACCTTAGAATTACATGATTATGTATACGATTCTTTAGGGCTTTGCGTGGATATTGAATTTTTTTTATTTTAAAGTTATATTACAGTACCTTAGAATTACATGATTATGTATATGATTCTTTAGAGATTTGCGTGGATAGTGAATTTTTTTATTTTATTATTCCAGTCATTAAGGAAAGACCACAATTATGTATTGTATTTTGAAAAGTTACTTTTTGTAGCGGTTTATTCATTAAAGTATTACTTATCAATTTCTTTGTTACTTTGAAGTTAAAAAAACAAGCTTAAATGTTGATAAATAGGAAAATATGTTACTGTTAGAAAATGTTCTTTCCCTTTCTCATGGGTTTTTATATTAATGCAATATTAATGAAGTAATTCTAGTTTTTGTATTGTTAATATTAGAAATATATTTTAGTTTGGAGGTATAATTGTTTACCTTTTGGTAAGTGCAGGGCACTTCTTAGTTCATTAAGTGTTTTTTCTCCTCTCTAAACCAGTTTGTAATTAATTTTAGCTACTGTTATTGATTTTTAAGGAACTGAAGATTGGTGAAATTTACTTTCAGTCATCCACCTTTAAGCACTTGAAAACTCGATTGCATGCTGATATTGCCATACTTAAGTTTATATTTACAGAAAATAAGAATACAGTAGGATGAATTGGGTGTGCCAAAGAGATGTATTGAACATGGGAGAAGCTGCTCTAAAAATATTTAATATAAAGCCTCTTTAGTACATTACACATTCAATCATTGTTTCCGACAGTAAGTCGTTTATGAGCAATCTCTTGAACAACCTGTTCGGAGGGATTTTACAGTACTGTACTGAATTTGATTCATTGTTATGTGCAATTATGTTAGTCGATTGCTGAAACTCTAGGGTGAAATTTTAACTTGGAAGCTATAGGTTTTCGACTATTGTAATTTCTTTCACGTTTTTTAATGTCTCCATCCATTTCAAAATTTTTATTTGGATCAATATCGATAAATTTTAGTTTATGCGAATTCCTACTAGATCTGGTATTTAAAATTTTTAAAGAAAAAGAAAAAATAACTTTTAAGGTTCAAATTTTATCATTTTGGTAACGATTTTTGCTTTTTCTCTTTTGAAACTTGCATTGTTTCCCCTCGTAAAAAATCTTCCTATACATAATAGAAGTTTGTCCTGATTGACAGAATAACATCAACACAAACCACTGAAATGAACACAAGATTTGGCAGAAAATACTTCTTGGATATTTAAAACCTATTAAAAATGGAGTTTTAAAAAATTTTAATTAGAGTAATGAAAAAATAAAAACAGAATTTGAACATGTTTCCACTATAATATTGCAAGTTATTTTTATAATGTTTTAAGTTTTAGAGGGTGACTTTCCAATGATACTAATTTTGTTAAATATTTTTTTAAACTTTAGTAATTTTTGGAAAATTTATTTTGGGTGCAATTTGCAACAATGATTTTTATTATAAAGAAATTTAAAACATTGTCTTTGCTTCATTGTTGAATCATATTAAACGTGTTAACATTGTAATTTAAAAAAATGGTTTCTTTGCTTTAATTTAAAATTTTAAAGCAGTTCACTGAATAATTTCTCTGCTTGTTGAATCTGTATTAAATTTTAAGACAAAAGGATATGTTACTGCGTGTTAGCTTCAAGAAATAGTTTTTAAAAATACATTAATTGTCTTTTTTTTTTTTTTTTTTTACACCTTTGAGTTTACTTCTGTTACTTATAAAAAATATTTTCATAAGTAATGCGATTTCGTACTGTGAAATCATTTTCATTTTTTCGTAAAATATTTTTCTGTAATATTTTTAAAGCTAAAGTTTTTATTTATTCTTGTAATATAGAAGCAGAAACTGAAGCAGGTTAAATTTTTGAAATGTTTAATAAAGACCTTTTGCTAAAATAATTTTTTATAGTCTAAATTCTAAACATTATATTCTTCTGTTAAAAAGATTTTTGATTTAAAAATACTTAATTAGAATATCACATTGTTCTGTTGTTAATTTTTGGCAGTTTTGCTGATTCTTTGATGGTATCCTCTTGAAATGCTTTAAACTGCTAAATATTTGAGTTAGCATAGGAGGAAATTTATCCTTTCCATCTCAGCCATGTCACATTTTATTTGTTGCTGCATATATAAAAATCAAATGCAAAATTTTTGGTCAGATTTTTGGTAATTCATATACTTTTACATCAATGTCGACATTTTCAGAAATAATATGTCCATCTAAATTAACTAGTTATTTGTTAACTTTAAGAAATGTTGTAAAAGACCCAAGCTGTTTATTGTTAATCTTATAAAAGTTGACTTCATTTTTTTGGTAATGATATATATATATTTTTCAAAACTAAAAATTTGTTTTATAAGAGAATGCTGTGCTTTTGCAATGTTGCAGAAATAGATATTAAATTTTAAAAAATACACATTTAAAAATAATTTTAAAAACACATTTATATATAAACATTTTCAAGTAAAAACAATGCATTATTATAAATGAGAAAGCATTTTATGCTAAAAAAATAAGTAGGTTTACGTATGCATGATGTAAATAGGTGCTTAATTTTTTTTGGCCAAAGTGCTTTATTTTTGCAACAATTTCCCGCTTTGCACCCTGATTATTATAGTAAATACAAAATTAAATATCTTGGTATCTGATTACAGAAGTCAGATTAAGATCTTATAGCTAAAAAAAGCATGCGATGCGAGGCATCACTGCCTGAAGTTGCATCTTGGCAAAAAGGAGACATAATAAGCTGTGATATATTGGTTTAGAATTGAAAGATATATTCTTTAGCCTCTTTCACTCATGACTTCAAAGTTGTAAAGTAAATGACATTAAATAATAAAGAAATTAGTTATTTAAGAATTATGAATTGGTAGTTAAAATGATTTTTATTAAATATAGAACCTGAATTAACAAGGTTCTGCAGTAAAATTTCAGAGAGTAAACAGTTTTAGTGATCTTGACCTATTAGGTTTAGAAATGATAGTAAAAATCAAACAACCATGTTAACTTAAAACATAACAGAAAAAATTAACCAGGTAAATTTAATTTTTAAAAATTAATTCATTTCTTTTCCTTTTAACGATTCTTATAAGCTATGAATATTTTCAGAAATCTATAAAAATTTTAATATCTGAAAAAGTCAAAATATTTTGTAGTGTATTTATATTAGTATCTTCAGTATCGGGAAACAATATTCATAAAATTAATTCTAATGTCTATACTTATTAATTGGGTTCTGAAGTTCTGAAGTTTTTAAGGATTTAAAGTTATCTGGCCAGTGATTATTCAACTCCAAGTGTGTGTGTATGTATATATACTATATATATATATATATAATATAAAATTACTTTTCTTTCTTTGAATGACTAGAAAAAGTGAATTAAGCGTCTGACTTCTTGTAAGATATGCTTTTTATTTATTTTTTGCGTTAACATATATTTGATATAAAGAATTATTTATACTTTTTAAGGAATTTATTTTATTAAAGAGGACTATATTCAGATATTTTTATCATAGTAATAGCAATTCAATGTTTGTAGTTGTGACTGACTTGTGTGTGTTCTATTATTGGAATACCATGACCTATTATTTGATTTTCTTTTGTAGCTCAACATCTGAACATTAGAATCTAAAGCACTCTATAGAATCACTACCTTTAAAAATGTTTTTTGTAAGGAGTGATTTATGTAGCGAAATGTTTTTTAATAGGCAAGCTATCAATTTATATGTGCATTGAGTAATAATACTTGCATGGATTCCTGGAAGGGTTATATTGCCTATGTTTTTATAAAGATTAATTTTTAAAATGAACTCAAGATTCTTGATTAATTCATTCTAAAGGCATTTACAAAGATTTTTTTTAAGAATATCTAATTGAATAGCTTATAATATTTTATAATACAATTCATTGTTCATTTAAATTCATGCTTGTAGCTTATATTGAATTCATATTAATAATTATTTTAAGATTTTGTTTATATAACTGACCACTTTAAAATTGTTAAGTATTTACTAATCTAAAAGGTCATGAAAGTGTCCCAAATTGAAATTTTGGGTATAAGTTTCATTGAGTTATATTATTTTTGCTTTCTTGGGAAAATAACAATTTTTAAAAAAAAAGTAATTATGGTGTATTTTTTTATTACGAGAAACTTGCTCTGTGTCCGATGGGGGGGGGAGAGAGATCTACGTTTGATGAAATATTCATTTTGTTTGTCAACCTCCTGAAAATTTAGTTTCTGAAATTAGAAAAAACATTAGATTTTCATTTCAAAATCTAATCAGTGTATAGTGTCCTTAAAGGTCCTTAAAAACTACTTATTTTTAATAATCCTTATATAAGGACCTTAAAAGGGCTTTTTTTTTATTATCCAATTGCTTGTATTTTTCTTCTGATGGGGGGGGGTTCCATTTCACCATTTGAGATCTGCTTGATTATAGCCTGTATTTTCTTCGTGGTTTCTGATCTTTCAATGTTTAATAGATTTCGATGAATCCGGAGGCCAGTGGGAAAAGTTCTCAATTTTAAAAAATACTGATAGAATGATTAAAAAATATTTTTCTCATTTACTTGACTCTTCTTTCACCTACTTTGACTTGTTTAAATAGGAGGAGAAATACTTTCTTTTTACAAATAATTTTATGTATTCAAATGGAACTGCTAATATTGGTGGTTATCAGTAAATCGGCAAGTTTTTTTTCTACATGCAATTACTTGTTTGTAGAGCCTATTTGTTAGATATATTTCAACATTATTTAGTGACTTGCCACTAGTGAATTATTTAAATATTTTACTTCAATTAATTCTTATGTAAAAGTTTAGAACTTTTTAATTATGTGCAGGAAAATGTATTTTATTTATTGTAGATTTCTAATAGTGTCTACACCAAATGATTCAAGTCTTCCAAAAATGAAAGCTAAGTAAAATGTTTGTCTTAAAGTTACTTGTCGGTCATTTGTTATTCTTGCCAAAAGATTTCAAAAATGAATTAATGTCAATAAAATTCTTTTTACTTTTTTGTATACAAACTATTCAAAGAGAAGGAAATGTAATCTTTGAATATATATATATATTCAAACTTGAGTTTTCACCCAATCTTTTTGATTCAATCCTCAGAATTTGATACTTTTAGAATTTATCTATCTGTCAACAGGATAACACAAAAAGCTTAGAGTTAGAATTTCTTTATTCCAAATTTGTAAATTTTTATCAAATTTTGAATGACCATTTGTTTATAAGCTTGTTTATCCAACTAGAGGTGAACGGAATAACTTCAGTAAAATATGGCACACAGTTTTAGTATCTAAAATATACATCTAATATTAAAACTTTGAACCAAATTTGAGTTTAAAATTTTTTTGTTGAATCTTGACTCGATTTCAATAATTTTAATATCAGGAAATAAGATTGTAGTCATTTTTATCATTTATTTGAAGACCATAAATTTATATTAAAAATTTTTTTTTAAAACATTATTCTCCCTTATGCACAAATATCGGTTGAAAGAGGATTCAACATTAATAAAAATATTGAAGTGAGAAATTTGAAGGAAAAATGTTTTATAACTATAATCCATGACCAATGAAAACAGTCTGGCAGAATCCACTCAGTAAATATGAGAAAAAAAAATTAGATTCCTTAGCCCAATTGAAATATCGTCTATTTTTGTGGAAACGGATGGCAAAAGAAATAGATGTTAATGGCATGAAGGTAGAATCTGATTTTTTTAATTATTTTTCTGGAAAAGAAATTTCTCTTAGAAAAAGAAATTGCTAAAAGTTGAGTATAAAGCTAATACACTTGTTCGCCAAGCCAGAAACATTTTACTGCTAATAAAATATAATGAGTAAAGAAAAATTATTTGTGGAAAAATTGAAAATTTAGGAAAATCTCTAAAAGGGAACAACCTTTTATTATCATATTTAATAAAATTAGTAAGCTTTTATATTTGAGGTATGTTTACTCAAGTTGAGTATAAAGGAATTGGAATAGGCTTTTTAGGAATTGGAATGTTAATAATTCTTTTGATAAGAGTTTTCAAGCTAAACTTGCATGAAAGCATTTTATATTACTCAGTTTTAGTGTTGGTGAAATATATTCAGTTATTCCTGGTGGTTTCTACATTTATATTTGTATAAAATAAAATTGGACACTTATTTTGTTAATACCCAATTTAGTATATTTTACCATACTCATAGTTCTATATTAATAATAAAAAAATTACTTCAAGGTTGGTTCTCTCCCCCCCCCCTTCTAAAATTACTTATTTTTTAAGTTAAAATTAATCTACATACCCTCTTTAATATTTCTGAATGTAAAACTTATCCATTAAGAAGATAAATAAATCAATGTCTGGATGCGATTTAAATCGATGTCTGGACTTCCAATTTTTGGTACATATATTTTTCATATTTATCCTACTTAAAACTTTTAATAATTTTAAAGAAAAATCAAATTATCTTATTTCAGGGGTCGGCATCTGCAGATTTATTTAAAGTATTTGAGATGAAAATTTTGATATGAAACACTATTCATAATGTGAGTTAAACGTCCCAATTGTAGGCACCTTTCTAAAATTGATATATTAGCTATTTATGTTACTGGATTTAGTGAGTACTTGATAGTTAATAGATTTCATCATATAGTAACTATATTATAATCAGTAATAACTTCAGTTAATAGTATGAAAGATATAAGGAGTTCAGTAATACCTTATAACCAGCATATAATTTAATGTAAATTATTGATATGCATGGGTAAAATATTGATTATATCACTTGACTGGAATAACTTGATTTAGTCTTTGTAGCTTGTAAGTATTTAATAAAGAATGCAAATTGAGCCAAATTCTATAATAGAGAAAATAGCTTTAATATATTTAAATTAATATAAATATTTTTATAAACTCAGAAAAATGTTAATACATTTTTTCTAGAATTCGTTTTGTATTTCAAATGGCTGTTATAGAACAGATTGGAGCTGGTATAATTTAGTGTAACAAATCACTCACAATTAGGTATAATTTGCTTATAAGTGTAACTTTAAATTTCTAAAATAATTGGTTCTTATTTGCATAATTCAGTTAATTTATTTGTAGAGCTTAGTAGATGCTATTATTTTAGTTTAAAAATAAGGAAGTTTCACTTAAATCTGACTTTAAAGCCATTTTATATAATATTTTAATCAAATGATCAACCTATACAGTAATATAGATATCTTTGATTTTTAAAACAAAGGCTATGATATACTTTATTTCTGCTTATTCCTGTTTCAAGTCTATTTTTCTTTCAAAGTAGCATTTAATTTTCTTTCAGTTAATATATTTGCTTTATGTTAAATTTTTTATTTATTTAAATAGAGGATGCCAGCTATTCAGATAGCATACATAATTGTATCCAGCATCAACTACTTCATTAAATACACTTGCTTTATTAAAGGCCCTTATTTATTATTTAAATAATTTTGCATATTTATTTACAATTTTTTGTGAATTCTTCAATATATAGAATCTGATTTAAGTATGATTTACAATTTGTCTATTTGTGTAAATTTTTTGACAAGGTTAACATTTTGATTTCTAATAGTATTATTTTCAATTTAATCAGAAAAATTTGCTTTCTTTCCACTAGTGTAATTCGGATGCAATGCACATATTGACTTATTTTCATATGAATATTATGAATTTGTATTTTTGTAGCCTTAAACTTCTATAAGTCTAAGAAAAGATATCTAAATAAAAGAAATCGTAGAATTTTTATATTTGTATATTCTTTTTCTCTTGCATCTATGTATAACCCTAAATTTATTTAGAACTGAAATTCAACATGCTTACTTCAGTATTTGAATTTTAATAATTCTGTTTAAATTTATAAAACTTTTTATCTGTCAGTTTCAATAAAATTTGAAAGTACCATGCATCAAGTTTTTAAAGCAAATGAAAGCATCTTTGAATGTTGCAGAGTAAAAGAAATCTATTTATGTTGAACTGAGTTATGTAAATGGTTGCTAATCGGAACTGAATTATAGAGTATATTTGTCTTTAATACTTTTTTAGAATGAGGAAAAAGGCTCTGTAATTCATTTGTATTTTCATGCTGTTTGAGGTGCTTTGAAAATATGTTCAGAATTTGCTATGTTTCCATTTTGAATATTTAGTTATATTTAATGAGTTGCCTGAGAATAACATTCATATAGACTTAATATTTGTTTCATTACTTATAGGATAATTTCTGCAGTAGCTCTTTAAATTTAACAAGTTTTCTAATTGTTTTACTTTTAAGTGGTGTGCCCCCCCCCCCCCCCCGCTCCTCTTTCCGATTTTATGGATTTCATGCTCTTGTTACTAAAATGATTAAATTCCTTTTGTTACTCCATGTGTATTGGTTTGTTATAAATAAGCTTTCATTATTAAAGATTTTAATTTCTTTTACATATTATTTCATAAGTCTTTCATAAAATAGTTCAAATTGTAATTAGAATGAAATAATTTGCTTTAAAATATCCCAGGAAAAATGACTTGGAACATATCTTATACTGTGTAATTCTTTTGCAAGCTTTTAGCTTTTACTTGATAATATTCCCCATCCCCTTAATTTTTTAACCTGTTTTTAAGAAAACCTATGTGGCAAATGATTGCAAATTTTAAACTTTGGTGTATAGTATTTTAATTGGTTTCTTTGAGGGAGTTATGATTTGAAGGTATTGTTTTCTCGTTTCCAAGATAATTCATAAAGAGCGAGATAAAAATGATTTCTTAAGGTTTATACTTCATAGGTTAGATCTGTGATTTTGATGAGGAAAATTTTAATATCCAAAATTTTTGTGGGCTTTTCTATAAGCAGTAATAGCAGCAAGGTGTTTTTCAGCAATTTAATTTAAAAGAAATTTTAATTACATAGGCTTTCTTATTTTATCTGTATTTAAAAGGTATAATTCAAATGCAATGGTAATATTTTTAGGAAATTTTTTAGTATTCCTAAAATATTGTAATATTGCATATGTTTAAAAAATGATTGTTGATAATATCAACATATATAATTTTAATATACTTTTAGAATATCCTTAAGTTACTGGTGTGTATATAGAGACAGATATGCTTTGAATTAGCTAACTAAATGAGTCATTAAGCCTATAAAGATTTACCTTTTTGCCTAGAAAAATGAAGGGGGAAGTAGAAATGTTGAAGAGGATTATTGCTTTTGGTTTGTTTAGATAAGTTGCGTAGTAAAACCATATTCATTTCATCATAGCCTTGCAGATTATTTCGTGCATATATGCTTCTATATAAATTTATGCCAAGATTAATATTCTATTTTTTAATTTTTCTATGTAACAAATATTTAATTTTATTTGCATTTTTTAAAATTTTGTCTTATAGAGGTGGTAGTCAGTTTTTGTTCTGTTTGTATACATTCAAAAGAAAAAGAATCCTATCTTATTGGATGTTTTGTACACTTTTTATATAGTGAAGCTCTAATCAAGAGACATCTAATTTACCTGGAACATCTTTTAACTGTAATCAGATGAATTTTTATTATGGCACCTTTTTAGATTTTTAGTTGCTAGTAGTAAATAGCTTTTTATAATTTAAAAATCTGATTACAAAGAATCTATTTGATTAGAACCATTTTGACTGTTCCAATATTGTTTAAATTGGTGCTACTTGCAGTAGTCGTAATTTACTTTGACATGTTTATAAAAATATTTTGTGCTTTGGAAGATAGATAAGCAAATATAATTTTTAAACTGCTTGAGTTTTGTGTCAATCTTATGATTTGCCATTTAATAAAGTTTTTATTAGCTTGCTGTATTCTAGCATATGGATTATGTTCAGGTATATATTATGATGACTCTTTGTTTGTCATGATTTTAAAATGGTATTATTTATGTAATGTTCAAATATCGAACAAAATGTGTTTAAGATCTTAAAATTCCTACTATTTTAATTTGGTAGGTGATAAAGATATATTTTGTTTCTTAACTAAATTTGAAATGTAACTTGGTTCAAAATTGCATTTCTTGTTTTTGCTTATGAAATTTTCTTATAGGTGTGGCATTTTTAACAAATGGCATTTCTTGGATTCTCATAATTAGATGTAAATGAAAAGTTACCTTCTACAAACACTTGGTAAAATATATGTTGGGTTATCTTGTGTTGATGGAGATTCTGAGCCGGTTGAGAGAGTTGTTTTGGTATACAGATAATAAATGTATTTAGATTAAAATTCTATCTATTCCATCTCTTTTTCTCAAACACAATGATCAATATTGATCTGTAATTTGTCTTGCTTTTGAATAAGTTTGATCACTGAGATAATCCAGTAATTTTCGTCTGTCTTTTCTAAAATCTCAAGAGCTTATTTTTTGCGATATGGGGGAGGGGGACCATAATTATCCTGCATTTCTACATTTTCATCCACCCTTTATTTAGATCGTAAGATAAACTGTTTGACTCTAAGGGAAATGCATTTAGCACATGTGTTCAAATTTTATTTCCTTTGTGTGGCTATTTTTATTTTAAACATTGTCAAAATTTTAAGTTCATGTGATTTTAATTATTTACTAAGTTACCATTTATTATCGTATATTTCTTTGTAACCAATAATTCTTTTAACTATTGGGGGTCGAATTATATACGGATCTTCTAATCTCCCTCAAAAAAACGTAGATGCATTTTTATCAGTTGGACGGAAGCCATAGAATATCGCCAGATATAGCACTTTTTTTTTTTCTTTTCTGTATTATATATTTTTAAGTCCTTTAAAAAAAATTGATCTTAGTTATGAGTTCCCCTGAAAAGTAGCTGTTTAAAATTTACTATTTAAGAATTTCTTTCCCGCTTATCTTTCAGGCGAAAAATGAAATAGCGAAGAAAAGACTAAAACGGATACAGCAAATCGTAGTATACAAGACAGCATTGGGGGGGGGGGGTGCTAACTTTAGATAGTTACCAAAGTTGAAACTATTGGCATATGGTGTTGCGCTCTGTACAGATTTGATTGGAGAATATTCCCCCCATTTTAATAGCTTCGTAATATTTTTCCCTCATGGCAACATGTTTGAATGTCGTTTTTAATTCTGGCTTATAAACAAGTTTTGAATTTTGAAGTTTTTGATATTAAAAACACAAACACACTAAAGGATTGGCCTGTATATGGAAATTTACATTATTTTTATTTTATTTCTGGTTAATTTGTTCTCTCAGTTAAAAAAAAATGGTCAAATGAATTTACTTAACTTTAATTCTGCAGTTTTACATTGAAGTTTTACCTGTTGTGTTTGGTGTAGACTTAGATTGATTTTATTTCGTATCTGTAACAGTTGCAAATAATTTAATCTTGAGCAAAAATCAAGTTGTTTTCCTTCCTTGTGATGTGTGTTTGGACTATTTAAAAAACTTTAGTTTAAGAACATACTCTTATTAAATTTTGTTTTTATACTTTTATTCATATTTTATTATCTGCTGTGCTTTTCTTCAGAGCATTGCAAATGCTATGCTTATCATATTAAATGCATGTAAATACTGACAATTAGGGAAAAATTATAACATTATTATTTTCAGGTGGAGTTGGAAGCTTCTTGCCGGTTAAACATGGAAGCCCAGGATGTTCCTGAAGCATCTAAGGTAGGTTTTACTTGCTTAAATTTTTAACATTCAAAATTTAATTTCAGTTATTGAATTTCCTTGCAATTTTTGTTTGAAATTGGATCTTAACCCCCTATAGAGATTTTTAAATCAGCTTAGCATAGTCTTTTTGGAAGAATTGATCTTTTAGTTGATAATGAATCTTGTAATTAAAATAAAATACATTATGAAGGTTAATATGTTTGAAGTGCATTTACTGATAATTCAAAACTGGAATTTAAAAGATCAACAAATCATGTTTGTTCATGTGTACCAGTATTTTGAGGCAAATATGAATATGGAAATTTAAATGTATAAATGATACCTTTTACTTTTATTAATGTATGTGAAATTCACTTTTTACAGGAGGATCCCAGATCTCTTAGTGAGTGGCCAACATTGGGTGAAGTTCATATGAATGAGGTAAAACATATGTTAGCTTTGTAAATTTAATTGTTATATTTGATAAATTTAAACAAGTCTTGTTGTTAACTTGTTGACTTATTACAGAAGCAAGCATCCAGTTCTGCTAATACTGTTCCTGCAAAAACTTCTAAAGAACAGAGCCCAAATGATACTGGTGTAGATGATGACTCTGCCAAAGAAAATCAGGAATCTGTGAAATCAAATACAGCTCCCCAGGCAAGGAAAAAAGGTTTGTTAAAGCTATACCTTTGTTCATTGAAAATTGTTGCTATTTTTTACTATTTTTGACAATTTGATTTAAAATTTTCTATTTAAATCTCGTAATGATTTAATAGAATAAAGACTAATATCATTTCAGAAAATATTTTTGTTGCTCAGAAACGGATTCAGATATCCAAAATTGGAACCTTAATATCCCTAAGCATCTTGGGATTCATTTAGAATAGTTGAAAAAATATTAAAAGCTAAACCAGGAGCCTTGAATAATAACTTTTAAAAAACTTTTAAATGTTTTATCTTTCATTATGATAGATATTTTAGAAATCTTTATTTCTATCAAATTAACATCTAACCATTGCAAAGTTCCACATTTTAAAATAAACAATTTAATTACTTGTTCCTGCCTCTTAAAAATTAATGTTAACTTCAATGAAATTTCAATATATGTGCCAGAATTAGCAGAATTTCATGAATATCTATGTACCTTTTTGCGTTTCAGGTAATGATAAAAACGGATATTAAAATCGTATTAAAAAATTAAAATGGAAGCTTTTATTGGTAAGATGGGAGTTAAAAATGTATCAAAACTGTAGTTTTGCTGAAAATAATATGATAGTGATATTAAATTTTATATATTTTGTTCATTAAAATTTCTTTTTATATAATGCAGATTTGAAAATAGTTATTAAATAAGCTATTTCTCGTTAATATTGAAAAAAAAATGAAAAATTCATTCAAATTTCAAATTATACTAATTTTTATCAAATCTTAAACATATACCAAGATTATGAATTTAATAGATTATATAGGTTATTATTTTATTTGCATAATATATTACTTGTTTTAAAATATGTTCCATTAAAAATGTGATTCAATTTTTTTTTAAAAAAAATTTTGAGCTAGTTCTGTTAGCTAAATTTCAAATCAAGTTGCAGCTCAAAGTACAATATTAGTTTTCTTTCTAGATTTGAATGCAAGTTTTTCTCTTAACATTAACTATGACAAAAGCAAGCAAACAATTTGATTGAAATTGTTCTAATTACATTACAATAAAATATATTGTTGCAAATTGTATTTATAATTTAAAAAAATATTGGTAATTGTGAAATTTTAAATTATTGGTGACTAAAAACGTTTTCAAACAAAATAGGTATCATAAGAAAACTCATGCACTAATGGAAGGGCAGCCAGTCATTAACTGATCAATAATCTACTAATGGTCTTGCTCATTAAATTCTCTTCATAATTTTTGAAGAATAGAGGCAAAATAAAATTGTTATGTTTTTAATAAATTTCTGTCAACTAAATTCTTTCAGTTGAGGACAATTTGACATTCTTCAAAAACTTTGAAATGTTTATATTCTTAGATTTAGTTCATCTGCTATAAGTATTTGATATTCTGTTCCCAGGATCTAAGCAAAAATGGGTGCCTTTAGATGTAGAAACATTAAAAAGTGATAAACGGAAGCTGACTCGCAATGGAAAAGCTTTTGCTGGAAAGGATGATGGTACTTTCAATGGTGAACGGCGGAGGTCTGAAAGTGATTCCAAGAAATCTGGTAGGTGTTTAGTATTCTCTTCGGCTGTAATGTAGTTTTGAAGAAGAATTGTTTAAATACAATAAAACTAAGTAATATAAAATAGAAAAATGATTCTCTTAATTAAAAAGTAGTGAACTTTCTATCTGTAGAAAAAGTAATGTGTAAAAAAAAAAATCTTTTATATGAATTGAGCATTATGCATGAAAAATAAAAACAATACACTTGTTAAATGAATGGCTTAATTTTGCATGAATCAGCACAATGTTCCATTACCTGAAAAGACTGATAATCAAATTGTGTAATGTACAAACTATATGAAAACTCTGTGTTTTGTCCTTTCTTCTCTTGCTCTCATATCATTTTTCAATATTTTTAACATTCAAAAACTTGGTGTGAATGGTTATGGTTTCCTCATTTCTAATAGAGTAAATCATTATTTTTAGTCTGAAATCTTGGTTGATTAAATCATGTTTTAATGTGTGGACCATTTCTAGACAATAGAATCAATTAAAAATGAAGTTGTCATTTTGCATCTTAAAATCTGTTTTTAAAAAAGCATCCTTATAATTTCTTTCAATTTTTTTTTTTCTTGTTCATTTTTTTTTTTTTTTTTTTTTTTTTTTGTCTTTACCTTTTTCATTCTCTATCATTAAACATGACTGTTTTTAAATTTAGAAGTCCTTACATGCAGTAATAGTGTCACAAATTTAAAAGATGGGTGTTTAATACAAGACACTTCATAGATTTTCTAATTGCAGTTTATAAAAGTATGCAAATTGCTTAGTATTCTTTCCGTTAACTAGGAAAGGAATAATAAGCTAGTTTGTGGAAAAACTGAAGAAATTATGCATTTTCTATGGCAAAAAAATCGTTACTTTTTAACCTTGCCTACAAGGTTCTGAAAGGGATAAGATTGAAGCAAGAATTTACTTTTATGGCATTTTTTCTGATTTTTTGTAAATTTGATTGCTTTGTGCCTTTTAATTTTAATTTAAGTTTTTAAAAGTGACTGATTGTAAATAATTGTTAGTTATTTTGATGTGCATGATCTATGTATTGAATATTGATTTCAAGCAATTTTTTTTTTTTTAAAAATATAGATAACTCCTAAACTTTTAATGCTAGACTCCTAAACTTTAAATTTTCCGAGATTTGTTAACATTTAATGTATGTTTACAGAAAACAGGAAAGATCGAAATGGCAATTCACGCCAGCGAGGTAAAAAGGGGCGTGGGTATTCTAGAGATTGGAATTCAAAGCGAAGAGGTATGTATTATGCAATATATGAAATTCTCCTGTTATTGCTTATTGCTTAGAAACTTTTTTCTATTTTGAGTAATGGGGAAAAGTTTTAATTTTTGTTCAATATTTTTGTATTTGTAACATCTGTTTGTGTATTTGTATACTTCTCTTAAGCATGTGTAAGCATAAAACAATACCTTAAAAAATATACATTATTGCTTTTATTTATAATTTAATCTTATTTTTATTCCATCTCTTTTCCTTTATAGTTTGTTTTAATGCACATTATATGATTCTTTAATTGTTTTTTGCCTGGTTTTTAAAAAAATATTTGACTGTTAAAAGATGGCCCAACATTTATGTGTTTAGAATAATATTTAGTTCTTTGCTAATTGCTGACATATTTCTGAATTTTTGGTTAATGCGTCAGTGTTCGGTTATATTTGACATCAAATCAAAAATAAATTTATCTCTGCTGAATGGGAACTCATTGGTTAGTGGAGACCCTAAACTTATTCTTAGGTATACATTTTGAAAACTACTATTTGTATTGTATCTTAAATCCAATCATGGATGCATTTCTTATATAGCTTACTATCATAAATGTATAAAATACCGAGAGCATTTGCCAAATCTTTTTATTCAATGTTTGCGATTTTTCTTACTTAGTATTATTAACCTGTTTCTGATATTTGAAGTCGGAAAAGTAATTTCTGTAATTTTAGTGAATTCTTTGCTTTTGTCTTGAATTTTGAAAACGGTTTTAAGAACCTGGATAAGTTTAAAAATAGAATCTAACTCTTATTAAAAGGTACTACTGTTTTCTTTTATAAAACTGTTGTAATTATTACATTTTTTCCCCACAGGATATTCCCAAGATGAAGCTTACTACCAGGATATGAATGGATTTGTTCCAACAGATATGACCTATTATTCTTACTGTTCATACTATTGGAATGGATACCCATTGTCTGAAGAAACACTAAAAGATACTTTGAAAAAACAAATGTAATTACTTTTTGTATCACGCTTAGGAAATAATTTTATATGTTCCTTTAGATTGCATATTTTTCTTTCTGAGGAGGAAAAAAAATTTACTACATTGCAGAACAATGTCAGATCTGCCTGATAATATGATTACATTTTCTTTGCGAAGTCGGATCTTTCACCCCCCAAATAGTTTCAGTTAACCCAGAAGTATCGGGAAAAGGTTTTATCTCAATATAGAGAAGTACTGATAATAAGGAGAAAATCTTTTATTTACCTGACTTTTTCTTTCACCTCCTTTTTGCTTCTTTACATATGAAGATGCTTTCCTTTTAGGGTTATTGTTATATTCATATTGGCTTAGTTACTAACAGCATATTTAAGTCTGTATGCGCTTTTCTGCATATGTTATTTTTAAAAAAATTTGTTGAGAGTTTATTTTTATCATTCAGTAATTTACCAGTTATAATTTATTTAAACATTTTTACTGCAAGAAATTTTTTGCACAAAGTGTTTTACTTTTTTATGTGAAAATATTTGATGTAAAAAAAAATTGTGTAATTTGATGCCAATGAAATTCCTTTTTTACTTGTTAGAGAAGCATTCAGAGGGAATTGTAAACATAGAGAGAATTATCTCCATGATTCAGAACTCCAAAAAAAAAAAAAAAAAAAAATTAGTATCTGCCCGTGAATATGGTAACTCTGCCAGTTAGATGTGTGAAACGTGTATGTTATTTAACAACAAATTTACAGATATCTATCAAATTTTGAATGAAATTCATTTACAAGAAAGTTTTTTCTATCTATCTGATTGCAAACTTCAACATGCTAAGGGCTATATTAGTAAAATTTGGTGTATGGTTTTGGCATCTAAAGTATAGATCATTATCAATTTTTAAACCAGATTCTTCAAAGAGTTGGCCATTTGTTGGTCTCTACATTCGCATACGTATAAACGCGGGAACTCAAACATGCAACAATTCAGAAAATCTTGACTCTAAAATTGTAGCTGTTTCATTTGGTCAACCAAATACTTCCTAAATTTAGTTTTTGTTACTATACTGCAAAATGCAAAACACTTATGTGTGAACTATATAAATAATAATTGGAATGCTCATGGTTTCCATGGCCTTTTCCAGTATCCTCAATTTTTATGGGAGAGGGAGAGAATTTTTTTAAGGGGAGCATGCAAGAAAATTTCAGAGAAACTACTTCCACTGTTGTCTTATGAGTTGCAGAGCATATTCAGCCATTTCCTCAAATATATCAGTGAACACCATTTTTTACCTTTTTGTGCTATTGATTTTCTTATTTTAGTAAAACAATTTCTTAGGTAAAATCTCTTTACTTAGTAGTTAGTGCTACTAGTAATGAAATGATGCATTATTAGTAATGCATTATTTTCTGCAATTATTAAAGTGAGTGCAGGAGTAAACAGAGATAAATTATTGAAATTTTTACATTCCAAACAAAATATTTGAAGTTGTATGCTTCTCAAAAATGAAATTCACTACGGGATGCTTCCTAAATAAATCTCTAATAAGTTATGTATCGGTAAAAAAGCAGAGAAAACTAGTAGGTGTGAAAAAGAATTGTTCTGTGTTATCATTATATCAGAAAATTGAAAACGAGTGATGCTGTTTTGATGCAGTACATATTTATTTCGTGGAGTATATGCATGATTGTCAAATTATCTGTACATGATTTTTAGATTTTTTTTTAATGTCTGGCAGATGAAGTTGTTGTTCTTTATTTGAAGACAATTGCACAAAACTGTGGATAGTTTTGAAAATTTTTCATTATTATTTTATAAACAAGTTTAGTTGAAATCCCATTTTGAAGCAACTCTAAGACTATTTTGGTATGGTCCTCGTAATTTTGAACCATGGCCAGATGGAGGGAAGGACACCTGAAAGGCACCCTTCCCCCTCCAAGCTTCAGTAGGAGAACATTTGGCCCCAACGGATTTAACATTCACCAGACCCACTTACATGGCAGTACGGTGGAATCGAGTTTCGAACCTAAAACTATCTGCTCTTGAAGCCGAGTACTTACCACTAGGGTACCGTGGCCCTTTTTCATGAGCTAGCTTTTGATGAAAGAAGATTCATCTTGGATACAAAAAATATTGATGTGGGAAATTGAAATCTTTTTTCACATTGTAACATCTATGGCCCATGTAAAAAGTAGTCTGTTAGGAATCCGCTGGTTAAACATTACTAAAGAATTGAAAATGTCAACATCAGTTCGTTTAAAATATCGCATTTTTTAGGTGCAGATGACTAAATGATATTAAGTTGTCTGATTTCTTGATGTCTTTATGGAAAATTATATTTCTTTTAGGAAAGGAAATTGCCGAAATTAAATGTAAAGTTAATGAACTTGTTGAACAAGAAGCTTTTCATTTCTATCAAAAATGAATCTTTGGGAAAAGCTATTGAATAAATTGAGAGTTTGGAAAACATTTCTGGAAAGAAGCAAATTTTGTACATAAATAATAAAATTAGCATGATTATTATATCAAAGCTTTGTTTAATTTATGTTTGTAACACTTTTTTCAATTAATTGAATTGTTAATAAAGTAGTGTTAATAATTTTAAATGTACAATAAAAATAGCTTAATAAATTTCTTCAAATAAAACTTGCATGAAAGCCATCTAAAATAATGTATGTTCAATGTTTGTAACACTCTGATTAAGTGCTTAAATTCTGATAAAAGTACTTAAAAAAATAGAACTTGAGTGTCAATTATGTTTTGTGTTCTTTAATCTTCTGAATTTCATCAATTCTTTGCAGAGAATATTATTTTAGTGAAGAAAACTTGCAAAAAGATTTCTTTATGCGGAGAAGAATGAATTCGGAAGGGTTCATACCTGTTGCTCTTATTGCAAGTTTCCACCGTGTGCAAGCCCAAACCCAAGATATTAACAAAGTGCTTGAGGTAAGTTAGATTGGAAAAGTATGTATGCATAATCTGGACTTTTTTTTTTCAAACAATTTTAAGTAGAATTTATATAGAATAGATTTTGAGTATTTTTAATGACATGTTTTTGTTTTAATAAATTTTAATGCAATGGAATAGTTTAAGGTGGCTTCAAAAATTCGATTTTGATACAAAGGTCAGTGCAGAAAGTGGTTTTCAGAAGCATGAATGATCACAAATTAAAATATATTTTTTTGTAATGTGAAATTTCTAAAGCAGTATTTTGTGTTGCTGATTTGAATTGTATTTAAATACTATGAAAATTCCATTTATTTGTACTATTTTTTCAAAGAAGCACCATAAAATTTTTTCCTCTAAGAATTCCTTCTTATGCCATTTATGCATTGCCAACAAAAGTTTGAAATGCAGAATGTTTTTAAAATTGCATAAATCTATAATTTGTAATACGAATTCTTTTGATCCTTCATTTAAAAAAAAAACTTATCAGATTTGACTGCTTTTTAATGTCTAGTTGTCTTTCTTCAGCATTTGATCGATTGTTTTTTTTATTAGGTGCTTGCATTCTAAATATAATATAATGTAAGTGTATTTTAACTGAAAATGCCATGATTCTTTACAATATTCTTAAATAGTGCAAGTTTTCAATGTAATGAAATTCTTTTTCATTTTGATATGAATGTGTCATTATCATTCTTTTTATATAAAGCATTATTATTGTATATTTTGGCATTTGTGGATTTTTACCATTAATGTTTTACGACTTCAAAGGTGGGTCCATTCCTTTCTATGTTCTTTGTCGATTTTTTCATTGTAATTTGAATGTTGCGATTTGTTATGTAATGAAGCATTAATATATTTCCTTCACTGAACTCTTCAATTATGGCTTTTAACTACAAGTGGAACATATGTCCCATTAGGTAAAACAACTGGAATCGCTTTATTCATCCAAAATATTGTTTAGGGACATAGATACTGTCACTCATGCATGCAGAATCTAAAAGAATGTCAGTAATGCTCTTAAAATCAGTGAACTTGTGTACAGATTCTTTTATATTTTTGCAAATTATTACCATTTGATATCCAGGAGGAGAAAGAATCCTACTGTAGTTTTCTTTTAGTGCCATAATTTGAATACTGTTGGTTATGCTATCCATTTTAGGTTCATCAAGATTACTTTGACCCTTGAACTCGGGTCATTATCCAAACAATTCCTAGAATTTATTTTAACTGTATTGTTTCTAGAAGCAATTTTTGTTGACAAAATTCATTGAATAGAAAAATGATTACTGTCATTTTTTTAAATACCTTAAAATCATTTTATCTAGTTCTTAATTATTTTTTGCCTGGCATTGTCATAACATTCCATTTATAATTCTTTATATCATTCATTTTAAAATATTATTGGAGCTATTTTTAAAATAATTTTAACCTTTTTGTCCTGAGTATACTAGTATTCTTAGATAGCTTAAATTGTTGCCCTTATTGTTGTTTTTTAAATTGTGTTTATATCAAGAAGTGATCAGAATAGTAAAAATTGAAAACAGGAATTGTCGTGGCTGGTTCGTGAGTGCTTTGAATAAATAGGCAAATAGAAAACTTAACAACAAATCTATTGCAGATTCGTTCGAGTTACTCTGCTCAGTAACTCCTTCTCTAAGAGCAAACACTCGAATGACCTTACTCTTTTAATTACACTCGCGCTAGTTGTCTAGCGCCATCTATGAACGTTTATTTCCCAAACGCTTCAAAATCCAATCACTACACCCCCAACGTAAGAGTAGTGTTTATATGAAAACATAAACATACCTCTGAATTAAAATTATGAATTGGATTTTAAAACGTATCTAATAACATCAAATTATCAAAAAAAAATAATAAACACAAATGCAAAGTTAACTCTAATGAATAACTAATTACTAATAAACATTTAAGAAAGCAATGAGGTAAAATAAGAAATGCACAATTGAATATATATACCATCTTGATAATAAGAAACTCACTTATCAGTTAATATACATTAATATATACTTAATAATGTATATATTCACTTATCAACTAATAAACACAAATTTATGATGAATATAATCACCTAGTAAACATTAATACATAATTAAGAAAGGATTTCACTCGATAAATATTACTCAAATGATATTTCAAGTATAACCATAACTGCTGAATGAAAATTTATAACAAACACTAGAAAAAGTTCTATTCCTGTAACTAATCCTATTTCGAATAGTTTTGCACATTATACTCTTAACCAAACTTGCGAATACCAATTATTCAACATATTAAGAAAATGATAAAAAAAAAAATTAAAACAAATATACATAAATATCAAGTAGAAATTATTATTATTTTATAGTCGTTAATCCCATATTGATGTATAAAACAGAAAAATGATATTAGTACTAAAAAAATGTTTTTCAGTCTATTTTGGTAATAAACGTGACAGAGCATCAGCATGCGGCATTTTAGAACCAGGGCAATGTTTTAATGTTATGTTGAATCTCTGCAAGGCAAATACCCACCTTGTAATCGAGATGACTGAGGAGCGCACTTGGTCAGATAAGGAAGGGGGTTATGATCGGTAAAAATGTGGATCTTTTATCCAAACACAAGGGTTTCAAACTTTTTCAAGCTCCAAACTATAGGAAATGCTTTCCGTTCGATTGTCGACCAAGATTGTTGGCTTTTGTTTAATTTTTGACTTGCATAAGCGATAGTGCACATTTTTAAACACGAGCCAATCCCGATTGACGAGGCATCGCAATGAATCACAAAGGGCTTGCTCATATTCGGGGTGTGTAGAGTAGGAGCATGTAACAATGCTGATTTTAATTTTTCAAAAGCAACGCTATGAATTTCGCACCACGGCAACACATCAGGGCTTCTTTTCTTTGTTAGTTCTGTTAATGGAAAGGCAATCTCGGCGAAATTCGCAATATAATCACGATAATAGTTGAACAGGCCAAGAGCACTACGTAGTTGTTTCTTGGTTTCAGGTACGGGCAAACGAGAGATCGTTTCTAACTTAGCTGGATCAGCTTGATGCTTTCCTGTCCCAGTATTGCTTTACTGTCCCAGGTATGAAATTTCAGATTTCGCGGAAGCACACTTTGAAAGATTAACAGTGAATTGCAGCTCTTCCAATCTATCCAGCACCAAATGAAGGTGTTTCAAGTGAGAGGGAATATCATTGGAAAATATAGCAATGTCATCAATATAAATCACATTTGCCTGTCCTATGGAATATATTAATGCCGTTGCGTCTTCCATGGGGAAATCGTCGGTTTTAGTCGCTGCATTCAAAGCTCGATAATCCACGCACATCCTGATAGATCCATCCTTCTTGTTTACACAGACTACAGGATAAGCAATGTCAGCTGAGGTCTCTTCGATTAGATCTAGTTTTAGGAGTTCTTCGATCTGGGAGTCTATTTGAGGCTTCAGCGCTTCAGGAATCCTGTACACGTAAGGTTTTTTCCTTTCTTTCTCGTCCTCTAATTTTATCTTGTGATGACCAACCTTTGCAACTCTAACTTGTCCGGTAAATATTGAAGGATGATTCCGCAATAAGTTCAGGATTTGACATTTCACTTCCTCAGAAAGATGTCGCGTCGCAAATCCACTTGATTTAATATCTCTTTCCAGTAACATACATTTTTATAACTGGGCGATGAATAAACTTCTCCAAAGTCTGCATCATCTTCAAAGATCATGCCTACAGCATTAATTCTTGGATAGTATTTCCGAATTTTATTTGCATGACAATGCCGAAGTTTTCCATCGCTAAGTTTTACTTTATATGAATGTGGAGGGCAATGCTCGATAACTTCTCCAGGACCAGTCCAACGGGCATATAATTTGTTTGATGAATCGGGTATTAATAAATAAACTTGGTCACCTGGCTTAAATTCCTTTAGAAACGGTTCGGCGGTTAAAATATTCTGCATATGCCTGCTGTTTACCAGAAGCGATGAGAGATGCTTCCTCTGCAGCTCTTTCTAAGTTTATTTTTTGCTCCTGTAAATAATCCACAACTGATTTCTCCATGTTTAACGGAATGGCAATATTACCACACCAGCTCGATTTTAGAACACTGAGAGATCCTCGTGCTTCACCATACATCAACTTGAATGGCGAAACACCCGCCGTACAGTTAGGAACTTCCCTGTACGCAAAACGCATATACGGAATGTATTTATCCCAATTACTCGGATCAGTTCTGATAATGTGATGGAGTGAATTTTTGAACACCCTATTATATCTTTCTATAAGGTCATTCCCAGCTGGATGGTTAGGCGTCGTAAATCTGGGAGCACAACCTAATCTTTTCATGAATTCCTGGGTTAACTTAGAAATAAAGTTCGTTCCATTATCACTTGCAATAACATTGGGTATTCCAGTTCGCATGAATATCTCCAATAAAGAATCGCACGTAGCTTTAGCCGTTAACGAACGAAGAGGGTCGGCCATCGAGAATGCTGGTCCATTAAACATAATACATACCAATGCCGACGAGCAAAAGGGGGTTCAATGGGTCCTATTAGATCTATATTTACTATCTCAAATGGCAATTCCGGACGGAGAACAGGAGTAATAGGAATTTTATCAATCATTTTTTCCGGACTCAACTGGCATTCTTTACAGGATTTACAAAAGTTTTGAATATCATCTGTCATATTTGGCCAATAAAAACAGTATATAATTCTTTCACTAGTCTTTTTAAATCCCATATGGCATCCGAAAATTGATTCATGTGCTAATTTAAGAACTTGCTGTCTCTTATTTTTGGGCAAAACCAGCTGGCTCACTTTTTCGCCTAATATTTTATCCCGGTGGAATATTAATTCATCATTCATAAAAAAGTTTCCTTTTCCAAGCGATACATTTTTTCTTACTGACTGCAAAGTATCACATTTTTTCTGTTCTTCTTTCAACGCATTAATTTTGTTTTTCTTATCCAAAGAATCGCTTTCATTTCCGCTCGGTTGTTCTCCGCTCTGATTAACTCCACAACAAATCATAAATTCATCGAAGCTCTCTTCCATCGGCGCCTCTAATTCAGACGAGTTTTGGGTGCGGCTGTGGTTTATGCTTTCTCCCAATAAGTTTAATACAGAGGGGGGTAGGATGAACTGCTCTTGAATTCTATCCGTGATAGCTGCAACTATCTCAATAGGCCTGGAAAATCCTTCGTTGTTTTTATCTTTTAATGATATTTGAAAACTCGAAAGAGTAGTTCTAATCCTTTCTCCAAATGCACTTTTTAAAATGATTTTTCCTTTTTCTTTTTGTTCACTTGAAAAATATTTAGAATTTAAAACTGGTATCATAGCACCTGAGTCAACTAGGGTTTTCAGTTCTCTATTGTCCACAAAAATATCAACGTATTGTAAAGGGTTGATATTTAATCTTTTTCCATTATTAACTCCGACTGAATTTCCGCGGTTAAAATGTCTTCCCGTTTCTTTTCTGCCGCAGATTCTCTCAACTGCGATTTTTTATGTCTATTTGGGCAGTCTCTAGCAAAATGCGACAATCCACAAACGTAAGTCTCTTGTTACTTGTTTTGCATTTGTAGTTTCGTTTTTATGAAAGTTTTTGTTTCTGAATTCTCGGTGATGCGGGGGTACATATTTCCGTTCCGAAAAATGTCTCTCTTCTCTTTCGTCGTATTTTTGATGTTTAGAACAGTTATTCTCTTGATATAGTTCTTTCTTTTCCCTCACAATGTTTGAGGGCACATTTTCAAAATCATCTAATTTGCTTGCAGTTTCGTTTGAATTCGTGAATTGTGACCAAACATCAATAAAATGTTCTTTAATATCCGTAGGTACTTTTCGCTTTATCTGTTCTGTTATGATTAAACCCGACAAACTTTCAAAAGTAGTTATTTCCAATCCTTGAATCCTTTGCTCAAAATAATTTTTAAATTCGTAAGTAAAATCGCACCAGGTAGTCTGCGGTCTTTTAAAATGAGTCATAAACTTTTGTCTGAATTTTTCCGGGCTGAGTTTAAATCGTTTCACTAATAAACTCTTGATGTGGTCATAGTCCTTAACTTTCTAGATTGGCTCTCGAGCGATGAGTTGGGTAATATCCGCTGGCAATAATCCTAATAGATGCGACACGTAATCTCGTTTTATTTGAGCCTACTCGGCTTGCCTCTCGAACAACAGCAAATATAAACCGATATCACTGTTCTTTTCATCGAATTTCTGCATCATGTGCCTGAGTTCTATCTTGGGAGTTGGTAATTCGACATCCACGGGTACACTGGAATATTGCAGCTTCAGTTTCTCAAGTTCGAATTCTCGTTCTTCTTGTGCCTTTTTCTCCTGCAGTTCCCACTCTTCTTTAATTTTTCTTTCTTCAAATTCTCGTTCTTCTTGCTTTCGTTTTTGATCTTCTCTCTCTTTTCTATCTTCTATGATAACTATCATTTGTTTCTTCACAAACTCTTCCTCGTATTTTTACTTCCAGTAATTATTTTTTTTTTAAGTCCACAATTTTCATCTCTAATGAAACAGTTTCACCCAGCTCTTCCGCCAACAACTTCAAATCTTCCTTTTTCGCACTGCCTAGAAAGGCCATATCGATACCGAAAGCACACCTTTATCGAATAAAGTTCGATTTCAAGTTCGCCAAAAATAGCACTCGATTCTCAATCCTACCGACTGCGCCAAATGTCGTGGCTGGTTCGTGAGTGCTCTGAATAAATAGGCAAATAGAAAACTTAACAACAAATTTATTGCAGATTCGTTCGAGTTACTCTGCTCAGTAACTCCTTCTCCAAGGGCAAAGACTCGAATGACGTCACTCTTGTAATTACACTCGCGCTAGTTGTCTAGCGCCATCTATGAACGTTGATTTCCCAAACGCATCAAAATCCAATCACTATAGGAATGTTTCTTTAATTTTAGATTAAAATATCAAGCATTATGCTTAAGTTTTAAAAAAAAGTTGCAGAGTTTCTTATTGGTTGCTATATCAAATGTTATTACTATGGATGAGCTTGTTTTTTATTCATATTCTGAAATTTTCAAATATGTTAGGTAATAAAAATGCTATTTTAAGTATGATTTAATATTTTGAAAATATTGTTTGAATGTAACTTAAATTTTTGTGTGGGCATTACATGTGTATTTGTTTTACAGGCTGTTAGCTCTAGTGAACTATTGGAACTTAAAGATTGCCCTGAAAAAGGTCCATTGGTCAGAACCGTTATTACTCCTGAAAAGTGGCCTATTCATGATGCACTGTCAACTGAATTCCATAGTGAAATTCCTGTTGTGATTCCTGGAAAACAATTTAATATTCCAGGTACTTTTTTTTTCTCTATGTTGATTATTTCTAAATAAAATTTCAGTCTTGATTGCTGCTTTACAGCTTGCATTTCTATGATTTTCTCTTCCTATTTTTGATTTTGTTCGCAACACACACTAACAGAATCTTTTCTGTTGAAATTAGTTTAGGAAATATAAAACTTTTTGATAGTTTATACTTATATTTATAGTATAAATTATAGCTTATACTATAAATATAAGTATAAAGCCCATTTTAGTCTTGACAATATAAAACCAAGCTGACAATTAGACATTTTCCCTTTTTTTTTGGGGGGGGGAGGGTCTTGTATCCTCGTCAGTTGTGGGGTTTATATTTTGAATCTCTTAATATCTGACCAAAAATTAAAGTCGCGGTGGTATGGTTGAAGGCAAAGTACTTGAAAGGAATATTATTGTAACATATGAAATTTGTCTTAAGTTTGGAGATACTTAATTTTATAAGTTATAACAATTCTGTTTTTAAAACATCTAGTGAGTGAATGATTGACTTTGCTGCAAACCAATATAATATTCCTTTTGCAGGTTGCTAATGGAAATTAGAACTTCATTAATTTGTATGGTATGATATAACACATTATCAGTTATTACCCCAACATTTTTTGGCAGATTAAGGGTCGATATTTCTTGCTTCCATTTTTCAAAAAATGCAAGTTCGTCTATCTGTGGTAGTCCTTTCATGTTATTGCCTTAATGGATAAGATTTGCTTTATGCAAGAGTCCCATCAAGCCCCTTGCACACAGTACAATGATTGCGAATCCTTTCTTGTTGGGAATATACCATTCATATTTACCAGTTGCCAACATTTATAATATTCAAGTTATTGCCTGACCTAGTTTTATCAATATAAATTATAATAATGTTCTGTACTGTAACTTATTTCTCAAATTTTTGGTATGTATGTTAAAATGAACAATGGTAGAATGGGTTTCACATTTAAAATTGAATGGCCACAAAGACATTAGACTACTTGATACTGTATTAGTTTAATTTTGTTGTATAATATGATAATTGTAAGCATGAAACTTTTGCAATAGACCATCAAATGGTAATTATTCTATTTTATATTTGTATGCGAGAACTTTTCCAGAAAAAAAGTAATATATATATAACTACAGAACCTGAAATCAATTTGTTGAACATATCTTTCGTGTACTTTTTCAGCTGATGTTTCAGAGTCAACAGGATCCAGTGCAAAAAGTGAGTCTCAGCAGAAGACTGGTGTATTGCCCAAAAACGGCAACAGAAAGGAATCAAGATTCCGGACTAAATCTTCTTCGACCATGAAAGTATGTTAATGTTTTATATTTTTGCTTTCTGAATTTTACATTTTCCGCCTTTTTAGGTTATGCATCCTTTAGAGGATATTCATTATTTCAAACCATTTAAAAAAATATTAAGGACTTCCCAGTTTCATAGATACAAAGTTCTGTAAATCAGTGCATGAATAGGGTTTATTATTGTATGCAAAGGGATTAAAGCTTTCAGCATAGTGTTTTCTTGCGTTTTGCTTTAATTTTATAAAATTCAATTGTATATATTCTGTTAAGACCTTAAGTACCAAATTTAGGGAATTTTTGGGCATAGCCAAGCTTGAGTTTTTTTTTTTCACTTTTTATTTTCTATATATTTTATATCGATGATAATTTTAAAAAGAAGTATTTCCACCTGACTTTAATTTTTCAGTGAATGCAAATAGTAGATGAATACAAGACAGTCAGACAAGTTTAATTTTTGTAGCTCTTGAGTTTATTAGAAATAATGTGTATAAATCTTGCATTTATTTCATTTTTTTAAAGTTTTGTTCATTTTGGAAACTTACTTTGTTCAGAATTGATAGAAAGCCCCCCTCCCTCCCTTCAATCTTCCCAAAAAATACGTCTCAGTATTATGCATCTAATCGTTTTTAATACTGAAGTGATCAAAGTGAAGAGCTTATTTGCTGATGTTGAAGACAAATCTTCCAACACTTCTGGGATGACCCATGCCTCTTTGGTAACCATGAAGTATTTGAATCGGAAAATTCCTTTTTTCATTGTATTGTGATGCTCATTAGCCAGGTTTCAAGGAGTCAAGTTTAGCTACTTGTGTTTTACATGTTAAGATAGTAGGCATTTCTCGAATTTTTTAAGTGTAAAGTAATGTTTCGAGATCCAGTACAAAGTTTTTGCACAAATCACAACATTAACCCCCCTACATCTCATAGCATTGTATTGAAGAGTTTTTACCGTAAAAAATTGTTATGTAATTTTCAAATAAAATTGAAAGCAGATGTAAAAGTTTGCATTTGTCTTAATATGTGATCCATTTGTGAAAAGTCTAAGGAAATAATCGGTTGTATTTTTGAGTGGTTAGATGTAAATTCGGGAAAGCTGCTATTGTAATTCGCATCATAATATTTGGATGATACACTGTGAATTTGTCATAAAGTGCAATAGTAAGGAAAACCTGGATATATTAACTTTGGGTATTATGAAATGAAGTCTTTATTGAAAGTTTGACAAATCTGAAAAATGCAAGCAAATAAAATGAATTAATCATGGAGAACGTTTTATATATTTAAATAAGACTTGTCTCAACATTATTTTAGTTTGAAATCGAAAATATTTAATCCTAAGCTTATTATTTTGTTCTATTTAAATATAATGAACTTTTTGCCATTTTCATAGGATTTTCAAATCTATATATGCATTTAAAATGTTCTGCATACTTTGTAATATATTTTGGGTAACTTATGTGCTTGTATATCTCTCCTAATAGACTCCTGAAGCTTATTTATTATCTAGCATTTTCAGTCTTGATCCTGAAGAGGTTGTGATAGCAAACTATTCTGAAATTCATTTTAGTATCAAGTCTAAAATAAAAACTATAATACTTTCCTAAGTTCAAATTCTATTTTTAGGTAATTGTTTATACAGATGTAACTCATGTATTGTGTCCAAAAAAATTTGGCAAATGCATAGAATATTAGTTCTAATGATTTCCAATTTTTATTTAGGACATAAAGGAAGAAAATCCAAAGATGTCTGAAAGTGATGAACTTGATTTTAAATTTGATGAAGAACTTAAAAATGAAGCTTTTGCAGAGACAAAGGATAGGAAGGACGAGTTAGTACATATTTAACAAATCTTATGTGTTGTAGTCATAATGAAATTGCAGGGTTAGAAATTTAAAGTAATTTAGAATTTTTTTTTTTTTTTGTCCTCTAATAAAACTATTAATATGAAAATAGACTACATTATATAGTTTGATGTTATAAAATTTGTTAAGTTTTAGGGCTTAGTCCTTAAATCTGTGTAAAGTGTAATTCTCTAATTAAAGGTTGTATAGTATATATTAGTATTTTTTTTTTTTTTTTGTTATTAATTTCCATTTTTAGAATCAAAGAACTTTTAAGTTTGCCATGCAATAAAATTTCTGCTTCACTTGATAGCAAATGCCTAGCTTGCTTCAGCATGATTTATAGCCAAACAAAACATTGGTTTGGCTATTAATTTGCAGATGAATATTTAAGAGGTTGAAATTCTAAATGGCTCATTAAATTTTAAATCAGTTTAATGGTGGGCAATTTTTTTTTCTAAAATATTTGCATCAAATCTAAATACTCATTTAAATTATTGATTTGTGTATATTCTAATTGTTTTGATATGATTCTTTAAGATGTTTTTCCAAGCAATATATCCAATTCATTAGTTTCTTGTTCAGATTATATGCTATCAAAATAATATAGAATTTAAAGGCAGTAAATCAGCATTGTTGAATTTCTTTTCTGTTTTTGACTAGCTTATTGCCTAAGTGGGGATTTAATTACTTTCTATTTATGTATTGCAGCTCAGATAAAAGTGGCTATGAACTGAGTGATCAAGATGTTAATAAACTTATTATTGTGACTCAAACATCTGGAAGTCGAAAAAGTGACCGCAGTAATAAATCAAGTTTTCCCTCTTATGTTATGAGTCAAGAAATGGCATCTACTATAAATGATGGTCTTCATTATTATGAACAGGATTTAATTGGAAGGTACCAAACTGATGTAAGTACTTTGCATTTTAAATATTGAATTAATTTTTGTATTTTCTGTCGACTATTTACATTTATGCTGAGGTAGTTAAATTTGAACTAAATTATAAAAAAGTTTTTTTCCTAAACTCTCCCCATGCTATATTTATGGGCCTTGTGCAATAAACCAAACTAAGCATGGATGAATGCATGAATAAATTAGTACTTTTTAACAAAACTTTTAATAATTTTTAACAAATATTTGTTTTCCAGTTGGGTTATCAAGGAGCTGGTTTGTACTATGGGTCTATGTCTTTACCATCTCCAGGAATGCACATACCTATGAATGACCCCCAGATGTCTGGGAAATGGTCTTATGCAAATCATACTCCTGCTTCAAGATTTTATCCTGTTGTGAGAACCAATAGTTTTTCCATGGAAACGCAGGTAAATATTTGATAATTATTTGTATATTTTTTGTGGGCAACATTAATGCTTTGTTTTAGACCAGTTTGTATAAGAGCAGTTAGTGTCTAGTTAAGAATTGCATGTTTTTTTTTCTTATCAGAATCATAGGTTTTTAATTTTGGTTGTCTAGTTTTGGTTTGTCAAGGGTGGTTAATTTTTATTAGTAACATAATTACATTTTTCAACTCAAAGTTTTTATGTAAAAAATATATACTAAAGACATTTACGAAACATTATCCTTGAGTTTAATAATGATTGGAATTCTCATTAATCGAAGCATTTTTAGTTAAAATGATTAGCCAATATCATAAAATAATAAGTAGATCTATTTAAGGCTTTAAAGTCTAATGAGAATTTTAAATTCAGTTTTTTGGATTTAATCGAATTTCTATTTAAAAAAATATTTTCTCTTGAATTTTTTTTACTGTACTTGAAATAATTATTAAAATCTGAAAAGGTTGGTTATGCTGTTTAGAGTTAAAATAAAGCTCAAATCACGCATTAAATCATTTTGATATAATACTTGCCATTCTTTCCCCTTATTTTTATTTCGGGGGATTTTAATGGAAAGTATAAAACTTTTCACTCAGTAAAATGGAGTCGAATATCAGTCAATCTAAAATTGAGTGAAGATAATTTATATGTTGGTTTAAGTTATTGCTTGTTATTTTTATCGTCAAATTTTACGAAGATAAACCTACGGAAGTGATGAAAAATATTTATCTCCCTCCCTCTTTGCACTTGCATTAAAATTGATGCATAATTCAATTTTTAATTGAATGATCATAACGTTTTGATTTTCTTTTTAAAAGCGGCAAAGATTTCAAAAAATGCGGAGTAATAGCGATGCCATGGGACAACATGTTGGATGGGTGATGGACATAAAAGAACACCCCTCTCGTTCCCGGACGAATTCTTCCAGGTATAACTGTTGATATATATTTTTTTTTTCAGTTAATTGTAAGAAATCTATATTCTAAGTAAGCATTCCTAAAGTATAGGTGTTTCATACTGTATTTATGGATTGTGCTGTTTATAACTTTTGTTAAATATCAGTTCATTGTAACATGACTTTTTTTTTCCCCAGTGAAAGCGTTTTATCACCTAGTAGTTATGGTAGTACTCCTCAACTTTTGCCCTCATTTGAACATCCAAGCCATGCTTTATTAAAAGAAAATGGATTTACTCAAATAGAATACCAAAATTATCGTAAACGATGTTTAAAAGGTTAGTTTATTTTTTAAGTCTTGTTCCAATAGACTTCCTGTTATGTATATAGTATGTAACTCTAAAAATCTTGTATCTTTACTCTATTTCAATTTGTTTTACATTTTGATGTACCGTTAAATTGATTTACTGGTTAAATAGAAGATACAGTGAAAAGTGAATTTTTTTAATGTTGCAAGGTTCAATGCATCTGTTACATCACTCATTTCTTTTATTTGTAGCTCAAAATTAGGCAATCTGAATAATGAATGCATTTGTTTTTTCCAGAAAGACAAGATCTTGGTATTGGTCAGTCTCAAGAAATGAATACTCTCTTCCGTTTTTGGTCATTCTTCCTGAGGGACCATTTTAATCGTAAAATGTATAATGAATTTCGCAAATTAGCTCAAGAAGATGCAAAGAATCACTACAGGTATGCTTATTCGTGTTTTTGATTAAATGGAAAATTTTATTTTTATCGCATAAAAAAGCCCTTTCAATATAATTTGAGAAAAATACATTTTCTTAATTTAAAATAGTAATTTGTATTGTAAGCTATAAACTTGTTCTGACTTAAATATTCTTTTGTTGAGGATACAAGATTTTTGGAAATTTTATTTCCGTCCTTTATGATTTTTAAAAAGTTATGTGAATCTGGTAATTTAAATTCCAAATTTATTTTTATTGCTTATTAACTTGCCAAATTGATGATAAGGTTTGCATACAAACAATATTTGAATCGATTTAATATTTTGCATTATAAAAAGTTATTAAAATTCTGTTGTCAATTTTTGAGTCAATTATGTAACTATCAACTAAAACAGCAATGGTCTGATTATGTCAGTGTGGTAGTATATGCAAGATGTTATAGGTAAATTTGAAAAGGCAGATATTTCATTTGATGGAAGTCTCAAGTTTAAAAGCATCTGATTTTTGTGTGTTGCATTGCAAATTTTGATACCTATTCTTTCTATCTCTGAATATATATAGATGTAATTTTTGGAAAAACATACATGATGCTGACAAATCACTTTCCTTGAGTTTTAAGTGGAAACTGAAATGACTCGCTCTTTTGCTGTGATAACTTGCAGTTATTTCAGTTGACTTGTATCTTATGGAAATAAGTTCATTAGATGTCTCCAAAGTATGTGTGTGCCTATGAAGAAGTTTAATGTCTACTCTTAAAACATCAATCCCAAAAAATATTTTTAAAAAAATAATGGAAATTTTTTATGAATTTTTCTAAATGTGCGTATAAAATCTTAAACTGTATCTGTATCTATTATTAAGATATTGAAGTATTTCTGATACATGACGTGAGTAAGCAGTGTTATCACACCCACTTTTCATATCATCTACTACAACTGAGCCCGATATAAAGAAAGAAAAAAAAATACTGCTAATAAATTTATTACTTAAATTCAGTTTTGTTTACATGCAATTTTCTTTGCAAAAATAGAACTTTTAAATTAGAGGAGTGTTTTTAATTTTGGTCGTATATAATTTGTGATACACACAGGCTTTTAAAATAATGAAAATAAACATGCTTCTATTTTTTATGCATGTTGAAAAATTTGTTGCATTAATATGCATTTAATCAATACTCAGATACATATTTATTTTAAAGTTATGCTTAAGATTTGTGAAAGATTGATCACTTGTAATTTTTCGTTTCACAGTCATAATATTTTATTTCTATATAATATATTTTACTGTAAACTACTTTAATAACATTAACATTTTGTAAAAGATACAGGCAAATTGGGTGGATATTTTATGATGGTATTGATGAATGAAAAATTATAATTCATTTTTCTCATCTTTCCCCCCCCCCCCTTTATATATAAATTTTTTTTGAAAGCTTAAGGTTTGTCTTTTTATAAATTGAAGTAGTTATGAAATTTTTCTAGGATACGTAGACATTTTTCTTTTTAAAAAATGTTAAATCAAAATTAATGCATTTTCCAGAATTTGTATGCTTTAAAGTAAAAAATTAAAATATTAGCAAGAGAAATACCCACAGCAAGTTTTATATAGTGTCTTAGTAGTGACATGGAAAAAAATATCTGCATATTTAACAAAATCTTGGGATTAAAAAAAAAGTTCGACAGTGTGCGTAGGGTCATGAAAAGTGCTTAATATTCCTGAAAAGTGCAAATACAGCTCTTTGTTTCCCCGCATGTTAAATATGATAGTTCGAAATCATAATCGCAAAAGCTTGTTCATTAGATATATCAAGAAAAAATCAAAAAAGGGAAGGATTTGGACAAGCAATCCAAAGGTGCCATCACATATTAAGATGACATGTTAAAGTCTCATAACTCATGAGGTTTTATTTTCGCACCCTTTTTCTTCAATGTGCTTTGCCGTTTATTGAAATGGTTGTCTGGAAGGGGTAGTAAAAAATACTTACTGTGCCATACTTGTTGACACTCCATAACGTTCAAATATTTTTCAAAAAATATGAATATTTCAGAATTTTAGTTCTGTTTTTATTTTTTAAATTAATCTTATAATTTTAACGTTTTGTCGCCGTTACATTAAAGCATCACGCGAAAATTATTTTAACACCGTTTTAAAGTTTCAATAGATAGTTTTTCCAATTACATCAAATTTTGTTTGAATAAATCTATTTTTCCCCCCTTTTAGTTTTAGTAATTTTTGAAAATTTAGTTTTGAACATAATTTATAACATAATATATTATAATGATTTTTATTATAATGAAATTCAAAACAATATCATTGCTTCTTCGAATCGTTGAGTCACTTTAATTTATCGATGTTAACGTTGTGATAAAAGAAAAATAAAGTGCTTTATTTTCTTTAATTTAAACTTTAAATTTTTTTAAACAGCTCATGAAATGAAGAATTTTACTCAATGAATTTTGTTGAATTTCAAAGCAATCTGATATATTGTCTCATCCTGGCTTCAAAAAATACTTTTAAGAAATGCTTCTGTTAGCATTTTTTATTTTCATTTTGCTTCTAACTACAGAGCTAGCTCATTTTTAACTTCACGAATTTGTTTGTTATGTAGGGAAATTATAAGTTAAATTATATTCATTTCTTCACAAAATACATAATCATATTTTTTAATTTTTTTAAAACTAAAGTAAATTTTGTTTATATATATATAATTTAAGCTAAAACAAGTTTTTATTAAATTTTCAGAATGTTAAAGTGGGCGATTACGTTAAAAAGTTGTCCCACCCCCCACCCCCCACCCCCACCCCCCAATTGTGATTTTTTTTTTTAAATTTAATATTCTTAATGTTTGAACAAGTTTCTTTACGAAACCATAAAAATTTTGTTTCCATGTCCGTTTCTTGGGAAGTTACACTGATTTTTATACTTGCATTTACATACGTTTTAATGCTGTTTTACATCTACAGTTGCTATTTTCTCAAATTCTAATCATTTATAGAATTTTCATATGAAAATCTTCATAAATTAAAATCCAATACATAATTTTTGTTCGAATTTTTATAATTCCTTGATATGTTCCGCAGTTCCTGAACTAAATGCAAGTAATCTATTCATTAAAAAATATTTTATAATTGCTTTATTGCTTCAGAATGGAAAAAAATTAATTTCGTCTAATTTATAAGTCGAATCCCAATGTTTAAAGAACGGATAAAAATACAGCCTATTTTTAGTTCAGGAACTAGATAATATAGATCTTTAGCTGTAAAATGTTAAGCAAATCATTTGATAAATTTCTAAATTAGAAGTTTTGTTTTATACCTCTTTTTTAGGGGGGGAAAAACTCCAGTTAATCTTTTTTCCGCTTAACTGATATAATGTGGTTTTATAGATGTTCCTTCAATCTTTTTTTATACAAATATTCCAAAATATAACTGCATTTGAATGCTTTTCAAAAAGGTTCCATTCCAAGTATAGTCGAATGTTAAAGGCCTGCACTAAATTTCAGAAGTTAAAAGCAATAAGATTTTTTAATAGTCTATTTCAAAATACTGCTATTTTCTATTAAAAAAACTTATTTAGAACATGGTATAGATCTATCGTCATTTGCATGACAATTTTGCCAAAATTACCACGAAATTCGAGCCAGAATAGTTAGTTAGTTGTATAAGACTGCAACTAAGTTTTCTAAATGTAGCAAATTAGTGCAGGGGGAAAAAGTACACTGAAATTTTTTTTATTGATAGCTTTTTCATTTTTGATCATTTTGTTTGTCGAATTTAAAAAGACAATTTGTTTTACAATAGAAATCGTTGCGCTAATATTGTGCATATACAGAAATAAATATTAAAATTTAAAGAATAAACATTTAAAATTATTTTTTTTTTAATTCAATAAAAACTATGCATTATATAAAGCAGAAAATATCCTATGCTTAGAAAGTACGCAGGTTTACTTATAAGTACATGTTCCGAAGTAATTTATTTGGCTAAGGTGCTTAAAGGTACTTAATTTTTGCAACAATTTCTCACTATGCACTCTGTTCGAGCTTTTTTTTAAAAAAAAATACATTAAAGGCTCCAGAAGTGATTCAAATTTTTGTGAACAACAGTTATAAAATGCTGTTCTGCATAAAATATAATTCCAAATATTAACTTTAAATGTTCAAATGGTACTGTTACCTTAATACTCATGAAAAGAATTTGTGCTTGTTTTAAGAAATACTATTTTTGTCTCAAGGGTGGCAATGAATGCAAAATTGTAATATGTATAACTTGTTATTAATTTTTTTCACATTTTGAATTGTCTTCAGGTAGTTAAATTGAATGTATAAAAATGTGAATGTGCTTCTGTAGTTTTCATGAAGTCATTGAACTTTGAAAGTGTTTTAAAATTGAGAATTTCCTCTAATGCTAAGTGTACAAAAATTTTAGGTGGTATTTAGTTTTGAATTTTCTCTTAAAGGTAATTAAATGTACAATTATTTCATATCGTTTAAATATACATTTAATTGTTAAATCTTATTTATTTGGAATTTATATAAAATTGTGAGTAATATTTTCAAAACTGATTCAATATATGTTTTTTATGGCATTATAGGTATGGTTTGGAATGTCTCTTCAGATTTTTCAGTTATGGGCTTGAAAAACATTTTAGAGAAGACATTTATGAAGACTTTCAACAGGAAACCTTAAAAGATTTACAGAATGGTTTGTGCATTATCTTTAATTTTAATATAAAACATTGGCATGCATGTTTTATTCATTACTTATTTATCTTTATTCAAGTTGGATATCTTAGTATTGATATGTTTTACTATTGCACAAGATTCCGTTAATTTTAAACTGCAGGAAACCCTTTTTCTTATTACCAGAATTATAAGCATATTGAATAAACTTGATCACTTATGAAGAATGTCATTTTAGACGTAGATTCGATTGTAATTCAACATAATCAGTTTCAAGATTCTACTAAACATTACATCATAGCTCAATTTGTTCATTTGAGCCCTGTTTTTAATAATCATACCTAAATATATGTAAAATCGGTCACACTTACCATATTTATTTTCACCAAGATTTATTTTAGAATAGTCTATTTAAAACTTTCTTATTGCTGTCCTTTACGCTTATTACTTCAAAGAATAATTTATAAGCATTATATTTTTATATTTTCCATTTATTTTAATTGTTTGCTTTTTGTAATTGGAATTTAATAGTTATGAATGTGCACAGTGTTTATTGAATTTGCATCATTCCTGCTCGTATAATTGGTGTAAATTCCTTTTCAAATAATTGGATGTAAACATTATCATTGTATACAATTCTATGTCTTTAATTTTGATTCTCTGTATTTAGTTGGTTCCTTTCATATTTTAATGAATGTTATTCATATGAATAACTTCGACCATCATAGAACATCTGTTTAACCCTCCTTATTCAAATAAGCATGTCATAATTATGTCATTACATATAAATGCTATTGCTACATAAAATGCTATTTTTTTGCATTATTTTTTAAGCTTTACTTGTTAGATTTATCATTTTTGCTGTGTATTGCAAAATTTAGAGAAACATCTGTTGTACAAATTAACTTGGTGAGATATTAATAGATTTTTATTTATAGAAAATTGGTGTATTGTCTTTCTGTCTTAGCAGTTTTCTCTGAAATATTGTTTTGAAATTTTTGAATAGACAATACCTTAACCAGAATATCTTAATTTTGCTTCTATTTATTTAATCAAAACATCTTATTTTGCTCACATTCAACCTGTGGAAATAATAGCTAATTTGATTATAAATTTTATTTTTAGGTTATTTATATGGATTGGAAAAATTTTGGGCGTTTTTGGAGTACTCGGGAAAAAAGGATACCTTAAATGTAGATCCAGTACTTAAAGCAACCCTTCAGAGATTTAAAACTGTGGAAGATTTCAGGGTATTGATGTTTATACTTTTAATGTATTTTTAAAAATTTAGAGTACTATCTGTATTTGTAGTTTCACTGTAATGATTATTAGCTGATTTTTGGTGCATGTAAATTTTTAAGAAGCTTTAATTTCATATTAAGTAATTAAATTGGAAGTTACATGTATGTATTAAATGCACTTTTCTTTATAGGCATACGAGTGTAGTTATGCCACTGGTCCTACTGTGGAAAGACATCGCAATTTATCTGAATCTTCAGGATCAAGACAGAATAAAAACTTTGATTCCAGATCACGTAGAAATACTATATCAGCTGCTGATACATCTCGCCGCCGAAAAGGCAGTGGTTCCAAAAATGATTCAAAAAAGAGTTCCATTCAAAATAAACAACCTTCATCTGAAACAAAAAATGTAGTTTCTGATACAGTCATTGATTCATCTTCTGAAACTAATAAACAAATCAAAGAAGTTTCAGAAAGTGAAAATTCCATCAATTCTTCATCAGGAAAATCCAGTGATTCATTATCTAATCCAGAAATCCTGTCCAAAGGCTCCCCATCCTCTAATGATTCAAATAATCCTATTGTAAGTGATCCAGAATTGAAACGTACTGATCCGACTGCTTCTGAAAGTGTATCGGATGTCACTGAAAATAGTATTGCAAATGAAAGCTCCAGTAGTCCTGCTACTGAATCTGTGGCTGGTACAGAGTGTACTACTGATATTTTGCCAAAAGAAAAAGAAAGTTCTACTTCTGATTCATCAGAGATCAATTCCAGTGAATCATTGTCCAAAAAATCCAATAGTCCTGATAACACCAAAATTCACATGGAATCAGAAGCTGCAGTACCAAAGCTTGAAGATGCATCCCTTGAAGTCAAGGAGAATACCTCAATTGATAATACTGAGGTATTGAGCAATACTATTTCCAGCGCAAACCCCAATGGAAACGAAAGTAATGCTACCACATCAGAATCTTGTACTGTGAATGATTTAAAAGAAGAAAAGCATGACTAAAGATTTTTTATTAAGTAAGATTATTTTTGTTTCAAATACCCTTTTTGGTAGTACTGACTTGTACATATCAAATTATAGATGCATGTACTTATAAAATTACATGCTTACTTTCTTCTCATTTATCCATGTAAAATGTTTCTTTATTTTCATTTCTATAATGCTAATGATACTGTAATCTATAAAGCCTTTATATGAAATGGCTCATTTTCTATATTAGTATATTAATCTAGCACAGCCATGATGTATGCATACCATTTGGAATAATTTGTTATAGGTACATATTTTTAAGTTTATTAATGGAAATTTAATGAAACATTTTAATTATTTTAGTTAATTTAAATTCAGAACTACTTCTAAAATTTTCTTTAACTCCTTGTACTTCCTTAGATATATGCAATTGAAAAGCAATGTACAGAATAGTGTACTCTTAATTATATTATGAAGCACCATTTAATGTAATGATTTTTAATAGCATGTAGTCGTAGATTCATTATTTCTTTAAATTCTATTTATGCCTTGATCATAATTGCATTTATAAACGTTACTTTTCTGAATTAATTCATAATCATTAGAGGTCAGACTTTCCTCTGATGATGAATTCTCTTTTAAAGTCATTCTTTAAATAAACAATGACGAATTCTAATTGCTATAAAATTATCACTTTTCCATTCCTAAAATTTTATTACTGAATGGTCAATAGTATAACTAAGTTTGCCTTTTTTCAGGTGGGTTTTCTTTCCCTTTTCTCTTCCCAAGAATAAGTCCAGATATTTCTTCATTTTTTTTTCCCTCTGTTCCTGAGTTCAAGCTATTACAAATTTAAAGTGATTTTGTGATAAAGATATTTTTGTATTGGGAACTGAGCTCTAGAAGTACACAAAATTCGTTTGTGCCATTTTCAAGTAATATTTGTGCCTTGTATCTTTGTATAAAAAAAAATCTCTGAAAAAGTGCAAACTCTCAGTTAAGAGTTAAATTTCTCTTTGTATTTGATTAGTTATATTCAATGTAATATATGATGTGCGTTTAAAAATCTAAATACAAGTATTATTTTAATACTACTTTATGTAAAAAGTGCGATTTGCCTAGTAAATTTCAGTTGAAAGAGGCAGTATGTATTGTATTGTATTGATTTTCCAAGAATGAAAGGAATTATATAGTTACTATGCTGTGGTTTGTATGAAAGTTTTCATGTATACCTTTATTTTATACTGCAAGACAAGTCATGCAAGAAAAATGTTATCTTGCATCTATAGAAAATTTGTACATTTGGTAGATATGTATTTACTTTGTATCATCGTGATACAATAACAGTTTATTGTCAAACATTTTTTATTTAATGTTTAGTAATTAAACATTTCCTTTTGTGTATGATGTACTTATTTTGAGTGAGTGCAGCTTTATATGTGAAATACATCTTGTTGGGAAAGTTATATTTTTCTAGTTACATTTAAATTCATGTGACAATGTATAGATTTTTAACTTGATTGTGACATAAAACACTGGCATTTTCTTGGCCTTTTTGAAGAAAAACACCTATCCTGTGTTTCCTAGTGAACTAGTTTTTCAGAGGATTGACTATCTATGCATTCATTATTAACGATTTTCTCTCTTCGGGAAATTTAACATTTTCTACGTGACGTTATATTTAAATTTTTTAGTATTTAGAACTGGCGAAGAAAATTGTTGAGTTGGTGTTTAAGCAATGTAAAAATGTCAGCAATATTTATAAGAAAAATATTGAAAAAAAGCTCCAAAATATGAGCTATATATAAATGTCGTTGGATTTGTATCCCTTCAAGTGTTGTGAACTTGTGTCCTATTATTTGTGAATTATTTTTGATATTTCATGTTTGTTAGCTTCTGAAATACTCAAAAGCTAAGGATGTAAAAATTTCAGTTATGTAGCTTTTTGTTGTGTAAATGTATAAGCTGATTTCTATTTCTTTAATTACATCCAGTTATTTTGGTGCTTTTTTAAATGAAAATTTTATAATAGTTTTGCTGCTGTAAACAATAAGGTTCAGTGCCAAATTGAAGTCAATAATTGCAAAGTTTGTTGATTATTTTTACAGTTATTTCTAAGCATTTTATTGACAGTTAGAAATATTCTGTGCTTCAGATGCCTATAATGAAGTTTACAGTTCTTTTTTAAAATTTAATTTTCAGAAAAATATCAACGTTTTAATTCAAATTTTCTGTTCAACATTTTTAATTCATCTAAATATATATATATACCAATATGCATTCTTATCTTATTTGCTTCCATGCCTGTTCTCCAACAAATATAAAACATGAAAATTGTAAAATTTTTAAGGATGTAAATACTCAAGTGAAACCAATTCTTGGAATAATTTGTTCCTTCCATGTTTTTTACCAATCATTATGTCATTACCTGTCATATATATATATAAAGCAAAAAGATTCTTTTTTAAGTCTCCAACATTAAATAATTGGTTCTTTCTAACTATCTTTAATTGGAACATCTTAGGAATATTATTTAAAATATTTTTTATCTCTAGTCAATGTTCATGATCCAATAATTGATTAACCCTAGTCTATTGAATTTCTTGTTTGATTTGTTAATGATTGGTAATAGTGTAAGAAAAATAAAATTGTGTGCTCTAAATATGATCATATATGTTTTAAAAGATAGTAAACTATAGTCTTTATTTTCTCTGGCATTTATTTTTGCATTTCATTCAGGAAATTTCTATCCTATGTGAACATGCCATTTTTCCAAAAGCCAAGCATGCATTTTCAGATAATTCCGTTTTTTTTTACTAGTGCCTTGAAGTTCGTCGAATTCACTAGAATATTTTATAGATAATCTAAAAATTATATTCAGTTTTTTCCACACTTTCGCTTATGTGAAGATATTTGGAAGAGGGAGGGCAGTGTTTTATATTTATTAGATGTTAACATATGCGTAGCCTTCTCGAACTTTCTTGGTTCGGATATTTTAAGATATGCCGCAAATAAGAATTCATTGTTAAAATGTTTTTCATTGTAATTCGTTCTTTGTTGTTTTTCTTATACCTTTATTGGTTTTAAATAAGTGCTCAACTTGTGGTTTGAATGCAATTTGTTAAACCTAATACATTAATTTGTTGCATGTACTGCAATAATTTGTTATACCTAATGTATTAATTTGTTACATGTAATGAAATAATTTGTTACAACTATGCAATAAATTTATCTTGTACAAAGAGGTATTCAAATACATAACCATTTAATTATTCTAGCAATGATATACTCATTTTTCTTTGGTAAACACCCACTGTGTGCCAAATTTAAGTTTTCTTTGACTTCAAATCAGGCATTAGATGAATAGTTGTATTCATTAAATCAATTTAATGGTTACAAAAGCTTCTGAACAATTTTCGGTCTACTAATTAAGTTCTAAAAAAATCCCCTTCAATTTAAAATCATTTTGTTACATTTTGTAATTTCATCTTGGTTTGTAGAATGCATGACTCATGATTCAATGAAATTCATTGAGATTGTATGTTTTTGGAATGGTACATTACCTTTACAAAAACAGGAGCTTTTCATCTAGTGCCATTTTCACTCAATTTAATTATTCAATAGTTCTCTTAATTAGAGACTTGACAGAATTTTAGGTTTTCCTCAGGGTCATGAGCTAAATTCTTCTCTTTCTTCAAGTAACTAAATTCTCTTTGTGATGGGTTTATAAAATTTTTGCAGTATATTTGAGATTTAAACGCTGTGATCCCAATGAACAGTTCAGTGTTTTAAGTAAAACTTAACTGTGAAAATTTTGCATGATTCTATGGCAAATATTCTTTTGTTGTCACAATATAGTCATTCTTTACTTAAAAATATTCGTGTTTGTACATAATTTTTGTGAGTTACTTTGGATTATCTACAGATTAAACTTCTATTGTGTATGTCAAATGTACATTTCATTTTTGCTCAAATGCAAGCATTCGTGAATAGTGTGAATAGCTATAAAGTTCTAAAAGTGCCTGTTTTCTGATCTGAAAATTTGTGTGAAGTGATTAAAAATGTACCTATGTATTGTAAAGGTGCATCAATATGATGCTTGTATTGTATAATTAAGCTTTTTGCTACATTTATTACTGCTTGATTGTTTCTGTTATGAGGTTTGGGACATTTGATTATTTCATGTGTGTATGTGTGTGTGCGGGCAATAAAAAACAATGAAAATCACTTTTATGTTTGCATTTCTGATCCATTTGTAATAGTGCAAATATCTTGCGAAGATTTCCATTTAAACACTGAGTAAACAAGTGCCATTGAAAATTTTCAGGCACCCCAATATTCTTCAGAATTTGCCAAAATTATAAATATATCATTAAATTAAGAGTGACATCCGAAATGTTTTTGTCATTCTACTTGAAAGTTCAAGACTAATATGAGAGGGGAAAAAAATTTGAAAATTAAAAACTGTTCTTTTTAGATATATTTGACGAAACTTACCAGAAGTACAAGACGACTATTTTTTTTTAAAAAATCCTCGATATGTGAACTCACAATAGAAAATCAGCAGAAACAGTCGATAGAAAATTTCAGGTATTATTTGAATGTGTGCACTCTAGATTGTGCAAATTTAAAAGGGAGCTGTTGCCGTTACTGTGGAAAATTTTCGAGTGGGAACATCGACTCTTTCTGTGCAAATCTATTAGTCAACCCTCCTATAACGCGGTACTCTCAGAACGCGGTTTCCATATAACGCGGAGCTGAAATTGAGACAGCCCTCCTATAACGCGATGCTCTTACAGCGCGGTTTCCGTTCAACAACGTCCCATCAGTTCTTTCCGTGCACCCAATGAATGGTTTTAACTAGATATGTTTATATAAACATTCAAGCTTATCTCTTAGCCGTTTACGGCATCGGTTTTAGTCGTCTCTGAGCTCTTTCACAGTACGTCTCGTTGGTGACCAATTCTTTCTAAAATTTTGTCTGCTTAATTTGTGGTTTATAATTGGACAACATTACACAATACTGTAAGTAATACTCTTCAATTATTCTAATATAATAATAATAAAGTAATTATTAACCCTAGATTTGCATCATGTCAAACACAAAAGAAACAAGGAAAGGATTAAAAAGAAAGTTTATATCGCTTGTCTTTTGTATTTATTAGTCTACATATAACGCGGTACGAATGATGTGATTTGTACTAATTCTGAGTTTCTTATAGCGCGGTTTCCATAGAACGCGCTACGAATTGACCTGGTTTGTGCGGTTAAATCCGAGTTTCTTATAGCGCGGTTTCCATATAACGCGGTACGCACTCGCCGCATTATTCTCATTGAAAAACTAGAAATATCGTTGGAATGATACATGTATGACGAAAACTAGTGGTGTAAAACATTTGCAACAGTTTTGTAATGACAACACGAGGTGGGGTGGAGGTCATTCTTTTGGATAAGAGTTTTCATCGCGTCTGCCTTCGCAGGCAGTTACGTATTACATGCAGATGTTGATAATATTAACGAGCCTATTCAATGCAAGAGGAATTTCTTTTTTTGAATGTATGAAGAGAATTATTCGCATTTTGTGGCCTATGACAAATTTCATGGATTTATGTAGGAGATATGGGGCCTAGTTAGACATTTCTCAAAAATTAATTTTTAATATACTCGAGATTTTATGATTTAACTAATCATTTATTATATACATAAAAACATTTAACAATTTTGTTGATTTTAGAACAAGAAATATTTTTTCAAAACAAGTCTTCTATTACAACAGCCAGATGTAGGGAAAGTTGTAACAATTAAAACGCAAGTATTAAATTATTTTTCCTTCGCTATTATTTTATTTAAATGCTTAGGGCAAATGGCAATTACTTTATTTAGCTTAATGAAAAATTATATAAGTTGGTTGACAGCAAAATAAAAATTATTTAATCAATCAACATAAGTCAGTCTGCAACAGAAATTGTAATGAACACAAGCAAATAGAGAATTCATTTCTATTTTCGGACATATTTGTAGATTTATATTTAAAAAAATATTGCGATTAAGAATAAAATTAAAGCTTAATACGTAGACAAAGTAAATAAGTAAAAGTATTTTTATTTTAAATCAGAATTTGCAAAATATTTTTCTGTTCACAACTTCTAGCTATCCGTTTCGGCTGGGCATGGACTGTGTTGACATAATAAGGCCAATTATAAGAACCGTATTTAGCGAAAATTTAAAAAACCATGGTGTAATTTGAAAGGTACATCTTCCCCATGTTTCTCTTAAACTATATTTCTGATAAACTTGAACCAGAAATCCATCGAAGTAAAGTTTGGAGGGCTATGACTATGAAATTGCTGAGTTATGGAAAATCATCATCAAAGTGCCATTGCATCACTTGTCTAACGTGTGATGGAGCACTATCTTACTACCCAAAATGGAAACAATTATCGATAATGCGTGGTTCCCAGCCAACTTTCATCCAGAATATAAAGTAAATTTAACACACCAAGTGCCGCGTCAGTCATCGGTGACTAACACTGAACTTTATTTTCGGCTCGCGTCAATCTTTGGTGACTGATTTTAAATTTTCCAACAGTCGTCAGTGACTGACCGTGTGAAATACCATATAAAAAAATTACATTCTATTAAGAAATTAATAAATGCGCTTAAATGTTCCTTATCAAAATATTTTGAGTTTTGTTAAAACATTACCTCTTGCAAGATAGATTTAAACATCGGTGAAGACGGAAAGACAATATCGGCGTACCTTTTAACATGTTAATTATTATTTTTAAAAGCAACTTATTAGTGAGTGAAAACTTTTCTTGTCATTAGTAGATGCATTATGTAAGGAATCTTAAAATGATTTTTTTTTTCCCCTCTAAAATTTACTTCCAAGTACATTCCGTGGCGTGGAATTAAAATTCCATTAGCGTGGGATTAAAATTTAAATTAATTGATAAGTAATTCTGATGAAACATTTTGTGTATATTCATAGAGAATACAGACGTGCGTACAGTTTTAAACTTTATCGCATCGAGAAGTGAGTGAAAAATGCATTACAAAGAAAGATATTTCATTAATCACACTTATTAAGAATTCCGTTGCAAAATACATTAGGAGAAAAATAAATGTATATTAAATTCATGATTTATAAAATAAATATTTTCCAGTTTCAAAATAATTTTTTATTATTATTTAAAGGACTAGAAAAAGGAGTCGCATTGTAATATATCAGACTATCAAACTTACTATAAAGGACAAAAAACAACGATCTTGATGTTTAAAAAATACTGTTTCGAAACTCATCTCACCCTGAATTTATATTGATCATCTACGGCATTCCAACGAAATTATATATATTCTTCGGGATATTTCACGAAGGACTTCTAACATTGAAAATAATTTGGAAAAGGTGATAGACAGGGGCATGAAAATAGTTGTATGTTTTTTTTTTTTTTTTTTTTTTTGAAAAATAAGAAGAATCTGTTACATATACCTCAAAATTTCATTTACAAATTGTACTGATAGATGGCCATAATGGTGGCATTACCATAAGTAGGGTGCAGATTACGGGTAATGCAAACCCACATCATCCTTAATGTATTTATATCAAAAGCGAGGCCTTTCGCAAAACACTTACGACGCAAATTTGTCTTGAAATTAATAATGACTGTGGTGATAGCAGAAAGCTTGACAAATAGTCTCCAGTGCGTCGAGTGTTAAAGAATTTTTGTGATATAAATGACTTTCAGTGTGCCCCCTAAAAGTAGTCGCAGGGAATGAGATCGGATAAATACGAAGACCAGTTCATACCTCTTCCCTTAAGTATCGAATAGCTCAACACAATAAAAACTATGCTTTTGCGCATTGTGTTCTGTGATTGGAGCTTCTATTGTCTATCCCTGTGTATTGTACAAAACTCGCCATTTCTCTATGTTGATGTTGATCCGGTACTTGCAAATGTTTTATGCGCCTGTTTTCGTCATACGTGTGCTGTCCCATTGACGTCTGTGGCTTTTCTATGCACTAATCAATCGGCGCAGGAGAAAAGTGAGAGTTGCCATTAGAAAATTTCTATATTTTTTTTCTCTATAACCGTAATATTAAGCGCTCTACTGTTATTAAATCATCACAATCGCGAGCGCATACCTTCAAAAATAATATCTGTAATTTCTTTTCTATTGTTTAAACGGACAGACTGCTAGGAATTCTTATATCTGGAAAAGACTTTAAAAAGAAAATTATGACCATCCTATATTTTAGTATTCAATGGCTTCTAAACTTTATGATCGTATATCTAAGTTTATAGTTTTCAAGAAATGTTAGACATAATTTGTAAAATATTTGGGCCGAACTTTGGGTGTAAAGACCCATTTATGTACAGTCCATCAAATGTCAAATTTCTCTTCATTAATCCGGAATTTCGTAAATTTCTAAAAGGTATATCATGTTAGAAATGATCTGTTATTGTATGGAATTTTAGTTTATATAAAGAATCAATTATCAAAACTCGCATTTCTATTTTGTTTTTTGAATTCAAATTTCGATATTGCTCAGATGCATAAAAAACTTTAAAGTTTCTTAGAAATGATTATTATGTTCTACTAAAATTTGAATCTCATAAGATTAAATGAACATAACCATTTTTTAGCGATCATTGGTTTGTAATAATCATTCATCATTTTACATTAAACTGTTGTATAACAAATATCAAAACTTGCTTTCATAAATTGTTTTCAATTCATAACTAAAATCTAAAAACTTAATTCTATATCTATTCATATCTAAAAATTTAGCAGAACCTCTGAAGAGTTTAGTTTCAATCGCCTAGGTAAGTAAACCACAATTGTTTTAAGTCACATGCATTTTCATTTAATAGCGACAATTCAAATATACAGCGAAATTCAAACATTTTCAGAAGGCCATTTTCTTTCTTTTTGTAAGTCATGTCTTTACATGTAATTTTAGAACAATGATTAGGAAATAAAACATTCATTTTAAAAAAGTTCTTATGCAAAAAGAGAAACCGTGGACAATCAATATGATTTAGCTAGCATTTTCAGTAAAACCGGTTGTAAAAAAACCCGGTGAAACTATGAAAACCGGTTACTAAAATTTTTGTGAATTTCTTGAATTACGCAATAAGAAAATGAAGCAAAATTGCTGTCGAAAAATTGGTACAATACAACAAAAATGAAAGTCATCATAAAATTATGAATGGATAAAATCATGTATGGATTAAATTGTGTTCATGAAGTTTCATCTTCAAAATGAAACTTCAGCATGAAAGTTTTCAAAACGACCCAATTCGTTTTGAGACTATCAGATCACTTTTCGAAGTAAATTATTAAAACTTTTTAATATTCAGGATATTTATTTGGATTTTTTCTAAACCACAGACAGCATAATGGAAGGTAAAATTATCCGTTCTGGTATATTCAGTTTTTGCTTATCGACAAATAAGTAACGAACATAAAATTTCTTTATTTTAATTTATGAATGAGGCACAAATAACAAAGTTTTTAGTCAGATCATTTTGAAGACCTGTTTTGATTTCACCCTTTCACTACTGATCCGGTCGAACCAGCAGTGAAAATTCTATACTAGCAGGCCGGCGTTTGTTGCAAACGAGGGGTGCAGGATGTAAGGCGAGTTATCGACAATTATGTTCTCTCTTTACATCCAGCACTCCTCGTTGAAATAGAAATTGGCTACCCAGAATAGAACATGCTTTGCTGGGTTAGTACTATAAGAGTTAAATCGCGATTGGATTGCTTTATACAGATTTTTAATTCAAAAAACTTTTCGCATAAAAGTAAGAGTGTTGGATATTGAAAATCATCTTGTATCAAGACCTTAAAATTATTTGCATTCGTGAAATATAGTAGTTTATGCAGGCAGCGAATCTAGATCCTGCAGAGAACATTTTAAAAAATTCGGGAGATTCACTCTTTTAAAATGTTCCGTTTTACCTTTTGACTCGCCTTTTGTTTTTACCTTTTCTCGCTGACTTACGGTAATTCTGCATTCTGAATTTATTCCATAAAAAGATGTACCATGGGAATCAAATTCTAGTCAGCTCATATGTTCCGATTGAACTTTCATTTCATTGGCATAAAGATGACAAGTTTAAAATCTTGTCATTTTTGGAATCAGGTATTCGAAAATTGGTGATTTTGTTCTTTGCTGAATTAATTTTGGATCAATTAATGAAATATTATTCCTCCATCGAATAATATTTCTTTAATTTAAAAATTACATTTATCTCTTCTAGTATTTATCACAAGAGTATGCCTTTTCGTCTAGGGAGCCAGTTTTAAGTCACTCTATATCATTATTCATGATAAATGAATTACAATAAACATATCGGAAGTTTAATTAAGCATTTACATATGCAGCAAAATAAGTATACGCATGATTTACAATGCGATACTTATTTTTTGTTTTTGTTTTATTACAGTACATTCTCGAAGTGAAATATATTCTATAATAATAAAATGTGAATACTATTACATGTACCTTTTGTATACTTTGAAGAATAAGAGAACGTAAATGTATGCTCGAAGGAGAAGGGGTCAGAAAAATAATTCAGTAATTTGCAGGGTTACACCGGAATGTATGGTTCAAACGAACAACCAGGCGCCATGGCAATAAAATACCGAAAAGAATAAGGCTTCATGTTAAGGCAAAGATATACCTGCCGAAACAGGAGCATTTTTTCCAAGAAAATCCAACTATCACGTCGAGAAGTGTTCCCCAAAATTCCAGCCCAATAGATGATCCTATATTGTCATTATTGTGTGTCTTATTGCTCGTAGATTTTTAATTTCCATTCATACTTAGTGACCACACTGCTTTTAGAAAATGTTGCTACATCCATTTAAAATATAAAATTTAAAATCACTGATAACTGGAAAATAAGATTATGCTAGTTCTTGAGGCTTCGTTGCCCACAAAGACTTCCTTGATGTTCATATATTGTGCTTGCATCCTACCCATTCCTATATTTATTAACACTTCATTTTGTGTTCTTGATCGTCTTGCAAAATGCGCTTTTTTCAAACAAATTTTTAGAAAAGAAGATAAGAACAAACAGATGTAGTGCTTTCTTAAAAAAATCAAAAATTCTTTCTTAGCTATGGAGGAGTTTGTAACCACTGGCTTGTTTACAGAGATTCTAAAAGTAATCTTCCATCATGTAAATATCCCATCTGGCTGGTATTGATCTTTCATTTTATTTTTGTCCGAGTAAAATCTTTCATCTTATTCTTCTATTATAGTCAAGATTTTCAGGGAATTGATAGCTATTAACCCTCTGAAGCCTGATTTTCCAAATTAAATAATATATATATATATATATATATATATATATATGTGTGTGTGTGTGTGTGTGTGTGTGTGTGTGTGTGTGTGTGTGTGTTTATTGCAGTAGCCAGATAAAGGGAAAAATAATTTTAAAAAATCACAATACATATTTTATATATTTATTTCGAAAAAAAAAACAGGCAACAATTTTGAAGCAGGTATCAATTCTTCAAACAAAACTGGCCCTTGATAAAAAAAAAAAATAATTGTATTATAGTAAAAATAAGATACTGACCTATTTCAAAAATATTTTCATTTTTCGGGAAAATGAAATGCGTCCAAGATTTATTCAGCTACATTTTTTCTAAAAATATATCACTCGTTCAATATGGCGGGGAAACAAAATGTCATATTATTTGAACAATTTTGGCCGCTAACGTTTATTTTTGAAGCTTTTGTTCAAAAGAGCAATATGCAATGGTAACATACGGAAGGCCAAATATTAAAAGCAAACTAATTCCAAACTACAATTCGATTTAAAAGTCGGTATCAAATTTGAAACTTAGGGCATTTAAAGTTTAAGAATGCTGTTAATTAAATCAACATTGCTCTCAGCCTAGTGGTCTTCCACAAAGTTCTTGATAATTTACAAGATAAGACAGAAAAGATAATTTAGGTTCATTCTTTTCACCTTGTCTTATTAATGGAATTCACGAATCGTGGATCGTTTATGAGCTGCCTGGTCAATAAAATTCCATCTCTTTAAATTTTTCTGAACTTTCCTATGTATTTTCCACCATTTTATTTAAGAGCTTTAAAAGATTATTTCGTTAATCCTAACTTTATATGCAAATGAGTTAACTTGATTCTATCTCATCCGACTAAGCATTCTCGAATGACGTTTTTATCTCTAACAGCACTGTTTTCTCTAGTAACCACTCTTTTCTTTTCCAGAGATATTGTTTGGTTCTACTCTCCCATAAGCACAAAATGCAAGGATATTGAGTGTGCCGATTAAAGAGAAAGTTGACCATTTTTATATCCCCGTTAATTATCTATTGAAGTCTGTGAAACTTGAAAAGTGATGATAATTGTAAATATTAGGTTATATCAACAAATATGTCTCCATACCACCTACTCATAGCGGTGCAGATAAGAAAAAAGGAAAATGAAAAAAATTTAATCCATAAAAAAAGCTTACCTTAACCAATTAAAAAAAAAAAGCTGAATTTGAATGAGTCGGGTAATAAAATATTTCATACTTTAGCAACGTTGTGGTGGGATTGTTATGGATTCATTTAAAATAATCCGATTAGAGTAGCAATTGTTCATTATGAGCTACATTAAGCAAGGACAAACAGTAAATTAAAAAAACAAAACTACACTAAAACATCAAAAGTTCTGCAGCTGTGGAGAAATAAGATTCGCCTAACCTTCTCAAAATGAAATAACACCTTCGAATATTGTTGTTTATGGCAATGCAGATGGGCTGCATCTCGGAAATGGAACATTCTGACAGACGGAATTCGATGTTATTAATTTTCTTTTTTTAAATAAACTCTTTCATTTCTTCCTTTCATTTTGTAGTATGTATTGAAGTACAAGAAGACATAAACATATTTGTTATTCTACTATAGTCGCGCATTCGCCATTTGCTTGATTTTCATTGATGTTTCTTCGCCTGAGGGCACTGCTTGTAATATCTTGGGAAGTCGTTACAGGTAAATCACCGGAGCGATTATTGAGCTATTGCATGTATCTGGAAATTATGTATGGATAATTTGTGAATATCTGGCATTACAACTGTAATTAGAGCTGATAGAGTTAAAAACTGTTTTTGTATCTGAAACCAGCACAACAAATGTTGTCAAAATTAATTAAAAGATTCCACGCACCAAACTTTTTTTTGTACGACTCTGTTATTTTGTATGTCTATTATGCGAAGTTTTATAAGCAAAGATTAATCGCAATGTTAATGCGATATGATATGAAGCATTGCATTCAAGTAAAAATTTAATATATTTTTGAAAAACAATATATGAAACGATCATAGGGAATAGTAAGATAAATACTAATTCTATCAAATTAGCTAAATTACAAATATTAATCTGCAATTGCACTTTTTTTTTGTTGTTTCACTACTTATAAAATGTGTCAATTGACAGTCATCGCATATTAACAGCAATTTTGAGGGGCGATAAAAATATAGAATACATTTTTTAAAAACTTTAGATTACTGCTAAAATGTAACTTTTATATAAGGATTATTTTTTAATTAGTATCAATTCAGAAATAAAGTAAAATCATATAACTATCTTTCATAAATCAAATTCCATGCAATGATTTTTTTAAGCTTTAAAAGTGAAAAAAAAATGAAAATGAAAATTTATTATTCATGTTGATTAATTTGAACAATTTTTAAGATAGTTTTTTTTTGACACGCTTTTAATGATAGTATCAGCAGATATGGGCACTATAGGCCTTGGCTCACGTGGGTTGTCGCGCCATTGCGTTTAGTTTATATTAACATTATTCATCTTGAATCCAATGTAATTTGAGTTTAAAAAATTGTTTAACCCCCCAAGTTTTAAAATTTATCTTGAAATAGCCTCTCTACTTCAAGAATAATGCATTATTTTCAATGTTGTTAATCTAGTAGATTTAAATAGATGTTATATTTAAGAATTCCTAAGTGGTACGATTCTAAATATCTTTGAAACAAGTTTTGTATTGAGAAAGGGTTTAAATTTATATCAGACTAGTTTTTGAGTTGTGATTAGTTGTTGATTCCTACGTTATCCTATTTATTTCTGTGGTTACTATTGGATTTGGTATGATTGAACTGTGGGATCATAATATTCGGAATTCACGAAAATCATTATTAGTAATGGATGTAATTTTACTAAAGAAAGTATTTAAATACAATTTTAATCTTCTACGCAACCAGCAGGCGTATCCTCTCCTCGATTTTATCATAAACTTAAGTAGTATTCACCTGTGACCACGCAATAGTTTTCTCTTTGCTATTGTCCCGATATTGTCCTATTGTGAATAGCTGAGACAACGTGATTCGGGGCAATGGCAAGTAGCTATTTGCCACTGTCCACGACCTTCGTAATACAAGGCCTCACAACTCCCAACGCTTTCAGCCCGTGACGTCATGAGGTTGGATGAGTTCTGTAGAAAACGATAGTCGTTATCGTAGTGAAGAATGGGAAATATATTATTGGCTTTTTTGGTAGTTTTCTATATTTTTGCATATTAATTTTAATTTATCGTAATGAAATGCCTAGTGCGTGCTGTGTTCCCAATTGTAAAAGTAATTACACAAAAAATAGCTCCAATGTTTCTGTATTTTCGTTTCCAAACGATGAAAACACCAGAAGAGCATGGATCTCTGCAATAAAGCGGGACGATTTCGTACCAACTAAATATAGTAAGATAAGTTTGATTTTTTTTGTACAATTTTTAGTCAATTAATTATTTTGAAATATCAAACATTTAAAATTATGTATAACTTCCATTTATCTTCTGTCATTTTTGTTTGCTGTATATTTAGTTGCTTATGCTTCCAATTACTTTGTCATTGTTTGCTTGAGCTAAATAAAAATTTCTTTGTTTTATTGTTACTTCTCATAGTCTTTTGTTTATTTGTTCCTAATATTTAAAATGTTTTGTTTCTGTATCTTTTTAATTGTACTTCATACACATTTTTTAAAATCTGATTTAGGCCTAATATTTGTTGCTAACATTTTGGTCTGTGCTAAACATTTTCAAGAAAATCCGTTTTCAACAGTTAGAGAAGCGTTTAATACCAGTAAAGGAGAACTTATTCAAGTACCACTAAAGTATAAAAGGCATTTTTTTTAGAAATCTTTAATAATTATCATCAAAATCTTACAAAATACTTAAGTGATTTATTGTTATTATGCTCAAATAAAAAAAGTTTAAAATCATCTAATGAATAATAAAAATTTTTTAATTATATATATCATGACCATAGATTATAGCAGATTAAACTTATATTTTATCCTAAAATATTATGTAAAAAAGTTAGATATAGTTGTAAAAACAATATGAATTGCATGCTCATATAGGTTTAGAAAATGTAGTTTTTATTTGTTTATCTATAAATCATCAGATTATATATAAAACAATTAATATTTATTATTATTTTTAAATATCATTAGTTATGCACAATCTTAAATTATAAATGAATGCAACTTTTACAAAATATCTGAAACTTTATTTAAAAGTAATGAAAAGTTACTGTTTTTAAATCCATTTTTCATACCGTGTAAAATCAATTGATTAATTTATGTAGAATATTGTATTACTTGAATGGTAGTATAAATAATTACTATAGATATTCCAACATAATATTGAACTAGGTATTTATTTTGGATGAATGAATGTTTCTGTTGATTTTAAATTTTATTTTTTAATACTAAATATGATTTTATTTAATACTGTCCAACATACGTTAGCTTTTAGTTTATGTATTAAGAAAATATCTATTCTGTTTTTGATTTTTTAATAAATTACTAATTTTTTTTATCTAAATAATTCCACTATATCCATTATCTAAATAATTTTCTAGGCTTGTACCTGATGCTGTACCTTCAATTTTCCCTAATTTGCCCTCATACTTTTCCTCAGAATCAAAAGCAAGAAGAGAAAATCCAATGGATAGGGCAACACATAAAAAATATTGGAAAACTTAAAAGCAGCTTTAAATAGCAGTCTCCAGGACATAGTAAAAAGAGAGGAGATAGAAAAAATCAACACTTTTTCTGATTTAATTTTAAAATTTAAAAACTTTAAATCAAATACATGGAGTATAATTCAAAAATCAAACAAAATAATTTTTATTTGTCTAGACACTTCTCAAGCTCCTAAGGTAAGTCATTCTTTATTAATTTATTCCAAATTAGAAGTAATTTGTAAGTTTGTATTTTAACTTTATTTAATATTACAATTATTTTCATTTGTCTGTGTGAAATTTATATTAAAGTTGGAAAACAAAATGTATTTTGTTATTGTCTCTCTGTAAATAAAATGTTATGATTCAAATAGTGTGTGATTTTTTTTTATTTGTGTTTTCTTTTACTGTTTCTACAGATTGAATTGAAATTAATTATAATTGCATTGAAATGCAAAATCAGATATATAATAAAAGCTAGTTTATTAAATTGTATGAAATACTAATATATTAAATGAAAACAATTCTTCATGTGAAAAAACAAGCTGTGAAAGTAATTCTTTTTTATCAATAGAATTAGTTGGTGTAAAATTTAAATTTTATATTAAATACATTAATATTTTATTTGAAAGTTCATAAGTAATTTGAGAAGTAAACAATTTTATGTTAACTTATAAAATACATGTATTACCTGTCACAACAATAAATCATCAAAAGCTTTAAAAGGTATTAATTTAATTTTAAGCTTTAAAAAATATTTTCAGGGAAAAAACAAAACGATTTTTAATAAAATAAAAACGAAAATCTCCATTAAAACAAGAAAAACTAACAATAATACCCCAATGTATATATCTAATACATTTACATTGTGATTTAAATGTTATTAAATGAAGTTTGAATGTTATTAAATGGTCAATAAGCTATAGAGGACCTTAAGATTTTCTACCATGCCGTTTCTTTTATTCACACAGGGAAGAAATAAATAATTTTGAATTTTATGCAAGGTAAATGTCTTAATATTATTAATAAGTTATTTTTAAGTGAATTTAAAATATACCTAAACATCAAGGAAGAAAGCGGGATTCTGCTCATGGCAGCCAATCATCCTACCCGTGTGACGTCACAAATAAGTTGTGAGGCCTTGTTTTACGAAGTGCACTGTCCCATTGGAGTCACGTAATCTTCATGAGATAGGCGCGGTCTTCTATTGCGCCGCAATAATGTGTGAACGCTGCTTTAGACAATTTAGCACCTACTTATCAATTATTCTTTCTGCAACCCCTAAAGGTTTTGTGGGATGGATGAGAAAATTGGGTCATGACAAAGTCCACACACACCCCTCCTCTCCCCCCTTTCGAATGTAGTGAAGCAATATGGCGCAGTTTGTGTTTCCTAAAAGAAGGAAGAACACTGATTTATCGCATTCACATACACGGGAACACACTGAATAATGGTCTATGTTTGCTATTAACCCTTTGACGTATCATGTCCAAAATTTAGCGTCTATACACAAATCTGAAAATAAAGGTTATGTCCTAAATTCCATCCATCTAGTTTTTGAGTTATCATGTTCGCATGCACCTGCGGGTGGATTTCGTTCAAAATTTTACAGTAATCAGTAATCTACGAATTTGCTGTTAGGAAAAGATATCAAATTTCATCCAACTCATTGTGTTTTTGAATTACCGTGTTGTCAAAGAGACATAATTTCAAAAATGAGCTTTTCGGACTCGGGGAGATCTAAAATGTGCAGATTCTTCAAAATTTCAAGGTCGAATTTTTTATGATTGTGAAGCTTTCTCTTGGTATATGAGAAAATAAATAGGAATGATTAAAATTATTGATTTTTAGCTTCAATTTCTTAGCTGCGTTTATGGTTTGAAGCCCGATATAATGTTTTTCAAAACAATAATTGTACTATGTGCGTTGTTCGAAATCGATCAAAACCTGATATTTAGAAAACTTGATATCATTTATTGCGGTATTTAGTTCGAATGCCTAATTAATTCAGAAAATCCATTACCTATATTTAAAAAAAGTTTTGAAGAAAAAGGTTATTTTGATTTTGAACTGTAATCAAATGTTCAGCCGATATTTCACTCCTTTCAAACTTCCGCACCACATCAGGGAATTGTCACAATAGATAGATTACGTATGGTTGAATGGAACTTTTTAGTATAATAAAATCTCAAATGAAATAAAGAATGATATTTGATTTAATTAGGAAGGAAAATTATTATTTTTTTCATTCTGTGACACTTATTTTTAAATTTTTGATATCTATAAAATAGAGTCAATACTTACAAAAAAAATTTTTTTACAGAATTATTTTGAGCCATTTCAACAAAATAAACATTTCACGACTTTTTTTTTTTTACAGGAAATTAAAATGAAGAAAATCGCACACAACAACGGGAAATGAAAACCAAACTTCTGATAAAAATGCAAATAACATAAATGCAATAGTTGTTGATACACCAGTTATTTACGAATCTGTGGGAGGAGGGAAAAAACTTGATTTTCAGAAGCTTTGCTTTAGACAACATTTTAAACCTTTCATTATATCATAGGGCATTTACTAACATAATTATGAAAAGTTTTCTCCCTATAAAAAAATATTTTTACTTTGATTTAATTTATACAAATATTCCTCATTTCTCACGACGGAGAAAAGATTGTTTCAATTTTAATTAATTACCTTTATTTCACGTTTTTAGAGATGAAATTTCGTAATCTATTCTTCTATCACTTCCTAATATGCTAAATTTTTGAAAACAATTATGTGTTTTGGACAATAATGCTCCACTTTATATTTCCGGAGCCTAATTATCAGTAAGTCGATTGATTCAGATCGCTTTTGTTTTCTTGTTATTTGTAAAAAACATACTAATAGTAAAACTAATAGCGGATTTAAAACATTAATTTCAAGATGTCATGCAATCCATTATAATAAATTATAGATTAAAAACTGAAGAATAGAAAGTTATTAAAACGATCTATTACCCTTTCAATTCAGAATACTAGTAGAAGCAGGATTTTAAAAACTGTGTTAGCCTAAAGCCCTAAGTTAGATTAGTTGTCTTTATTTTTATCGCGATATACATTATTTGACTCAAAGAAGTAAAAATTGATGTGACAACGGAATTAATAAAAAAAAGTGTACATTTGGTTTAGTTAATACCACGTTTAAATGCAATAAATTTAATAAAAAGTTTTAATAAATACACTTTATTAGTGTACCCAAGTTTTGTATTCGATTTTTTACACCCTTTCTGATTAATTATTTGTGTATTATTCATAACAATATACCGTTTTATTATTTTTAGATTGATCGTCAGTTAATTATTGATCGAATTAATTTTTTTTTTTTTTACCTCAAAGTAGTGCCATCTGCTAGTGAGTGTGAGAAGCAATAGATCTCAAGATTAAAAGTAGAAAATAATCAAAATGAAAAGAATCGAACGCATATTCATAAAAGTGCATTATTAAAAAATTATTTCAAATAAAATTTCTATTATGCCTAAAACAATTAGAACATTCATTTAAAAATTAATTTTGATTCTTCAAAACTACATTTATTTCAGTTTTAACCTTTTCAGTCCGAGAGACTCTTTATCGCCTTTCTCAGAGACCGAGAATGTCGTGTCATGTTTCCTTTCTTTTCACAAAGTACCACGAGCACGCTGAGATGTAATCGGGAGTGAAGTAACGTGAAGCAAATTAGTGAGGCCAGTGTTTGATATTTTGATTCCAGAGGTGATTATTAAATGGGCAATGTAGGCTATTGTTTAAGGGCCGCGCAAATTTAGAGAGGGAAGGGGAAGAGGACATGGAATTTTTTGCGTTATTTTAGAGTAATTGAATTTTGTACCTTTATTAAGTATACAAAGGTTATGTACTAGAATTTATTTCTAATTAACTACTTTTTGTAAGTTTTATATTGCTTTTCTTTATAAATCTAAAAAAAAGTTACTTCATAATTAAAAAAATATCTAATCTTATAATTAAATAGCATTTATATGTATTTATGCTATTTAAATGTGTTGCCATTATTTATTTATTTATTATTTATTTGTTATTCTATTGTCATTATTTATTTATTATTCTATATCAAAAATTACTTTTATTTATTTACTAGCCGCCTTTGGCGACCAGTCGGTTCGCCAGTATTACCGCTCGCTACAATTTTCAATTAAATATTTTAAGTAACTGGTCTCTTAATAGATTCTCAAACAAAACATTTTTAATCTTCAAATTTTGATAATCATACCAAACTTATACTGTTTTTTAGATCGTTTCGTTCAATTTACTATATATATTTTGCTAATTTGATGTCATTTCCGGTAAAACTTCAACTTTAATTTAAAGTGGAAATGATGAAATTGCAATTAATATAAAGAGATTTTTTAATAAAACCAAGCGTTTTATTTTATTTATCATCTTTATTATTATTTATTTATTATTATTATTATTGAATATGAGTATTGCAAACAGAATCGCTCAGTATTTAAGTCTTATGTGAACTACAAAATATTTTTCATAATTTATGTAATATCTCAAAGAATAATTCAACAAAAATTTCAGATTCAGCATAAAATTCAGTTTTTAGTTTTGCTTTCAAAAGGATTGAAATGAAATCAATGATAATATTTTGTTCCGGCCTATAAATATATTTCAAAAATTATGAAGTCTAAATTTAATGCAGTAAGGTATCATATTCTAAGAAATATTCTGGACACACCAAATTTTAAATAAATGAATGAATGTTTCTATTTTCCATGATCAACTAAGACTTATTTATGAAGTTTTGAATGTTAAAAATTTAGAAAAACTCAACATTTTCATAATCTTAGGCCAATTAATCTTGAGAAACCTGCGCGCTGATTGGCGTATTTTCTTTGAAACAATCGGTGGAAGATTTAAAATTATCCTTTTTTTATTGAATAGTGATATTCAAATTTTCATAAATCAGCCAGTTTAAGTGATCGATTTAGTTGATTGAAAATTAACTCTTTTTATTTAAAATATTAGTGTTTCAAGAACATTTTGTTATTCGTGATTTCCATAGCAGAAGCTTTATGTAAAATCAAAAATTCGTTATTTATTAGAGTATTTATTGAATAAAGTTACATAAAATATAATCATTTTCCATTTAGACCATTTTAGCAGATTTTTGTCTTACTAAAGGTTTACAAATTAGCTGTGTGGCTCTGATTTGAATGGATATCCTGTTCAAATTAAACAAAACTTGTCTTAAAATAAAACTGATTTATTGGATTAATAATATAGAGAGTGTAAAAGATCATAAAATAATTTTTCTTGAATTTATTTTTTAGAAAAAATAATATTTCATATTTGTTTCATTTCCTACAGACACGTGCCGAAAATTATATTTTTGCAGATTTCATTTCCAAAAAGATTTAATTTATTTTTAATTGGAGCTTTAATCAATGTGATGCTAATTTTTTCTCATGAATGCGAAACGTGCTCGTGCAGCCTAAATTTTAGTTTTATTTTGTACGAAAAAAATTGTTGAAAAATATAGTTAAATATTTATTTAAAAATTCATTAAAAATAGAAATTTAATTTTAAGGTTAAAACATTGGTATCATTTAAAAGATAAATTTTTGATCTTTAAATTCATGTAAAAATCTTTTTTTGTGCGGTAATATTTTCGGAAGTTATAGCAGAAACATTCCAAAATTTCGCCTAATTTTTAAATAAATAAAATTCTAATTAAAAAATCGAAAAAATAACCCCCAGGTGCACATTCCCGACCTCCAAGGTATACACGTGCCAAATTTGGTAGCGGTATACAGGTGCCAAATTTGGTAGCTGCAGGTTGAATGGTCTGGCCTATAGAGCGCCAACACACACACACACACACATACACACATTGAGCTTTATTATAAGTATAGATTTGTATGTGATATATCAAAACTGACTCTCTTGAAAATTAACCACAAAATAATGTTTTGCTGGTTAATTTAGTTTGCCAAAATTTGCTGCTTAAAACTGCTTACATAGTGATTGAATTAAAGTCAATTTAAAAAACAAATTCTAGTTTTGAAAGTTGTAGAGGGGGAAAAGGAGGCCTGAGGCTTGCATTGTTTAATGATCCATAGAGGGTTCAATCCTGCCTTTCTCGATTCTGCCTTGAAAATATTATAAGTTTAATTAATTTAAAAAGACTATCAAAGACTTGCATTGCTTAAGGGCCCCTAGAAGGTTTAATTCGACCCTTCTCGATTCCGCCATGAAAATATTATAAGTTTAATTTCCCTTTCGGAAATAGGGAAAAGAGTTTCAAAAGAACTGGTTAAAACTTATGAGATAAATTGGGGAAAATAATAGTGCACTTATTTTCTAACGACGAATACGATTAGGCTGTGCACTACTTACTCTCCTATCATTCTTTACTGCCAGCAATGAGTGCACACTTGCCCTCCCTTACCTCACATTATCCAGTCCATGTTGATCTCAGAATTTTACCAAAGTTTCATCATATGCCATCAATTAGTGATACTGATATAGGAATTGATATACTGATATATTGTGATACTGATGTAGATTATTTCTGGTGAATGAATTTCAATAAAGCAAATATGTATCTAGTACGCTGATACATATTTGCTTTACTGAATGATGCATATATACGCAGCTATGAGTCTTGCTTGGTAATCTAATAGTCATTTTATGGTACTTACTGCTACCTTTATATTTATTTTTTTTTTTTTCATAGAAAAAGAAATGTTCTTTTTTTTTTTTGTCATTAGAGAGGAACTTTTTTGTGTCAAATAATGGCTTTTTGGACGAGTTAAATGAGGCTTACTGAACTCAGCATGACGATCTTTGACCTTCACAGGCGCCGAAAGTACGGGTGGCAAGTCTAAATGGACATCTTTTCTTATTTTAACGGAAGAGAAACAATCTTTAAAATTTTAATGGAATGGCTAATCAAATAGACAACCTCATATTCAGATTTTTTTTTAAAGTTTTGTCTCCCAGAGTATTTTACTAACTAAAATTCTAATTGCTTAAAATTTCAAAAGAAAAATATCTTACATAAATTATATTTGCATTAAATCAGTAGAATACATTCTTCAAGCATTATTTAATTAAGTGAGAATATTAATAAATTAATGGGCTGATTAATATAACATATAAAAAATCAGGAATACGATTTTTCTGGGATACGATCAGGAATATCATATCGCAGGAATACGATTTTTTATATCAGGAATACGATTTTTCTGGGAGACTTTTAAAAATTTAAAACCCAAAAGTAACAAAATTATTGACATATTTATTAGCATATTTCGACTTCTATATTTTCCTTGATAAAAAAAATCATTTTAAGGAATTCCTGAATCATGAATAATTCTAACGCATTTTTAATATTAAGGATAATAAAATGTGATTTTATATGAATGTGTTCATTTCAGTTAATCATTTTCTAGATCTGCTATCCATTGTGGTATTAAAGGTTAATAGTTTTACTGAAAACCTTTCATAATATTTTAACCAAAATTTCTCTCATTGAAAAAGTATTAACGGTAGTATGTTCAGCCATTTTACATAAAAAGTGCGGAACCACAACTTTTTTTAATAAATAGTTTTATTCAACTTGACTTTTTTTCAAGTTGGTAAATAGGAATTTTTAAATCAATTTTTCGCTGATTTTCGTATCGATTTTCGTTAGAGGTTTGGCAATTTTTGCAATTGTAAATTCTTAATAGCATTATAGTTAATCATTAATAAAATTTTTATTCCGTACCACTAGCATCGCTTAGTATCTGGAGAAAAATATGTCTAAATTAAAAAATAGAAAATATTTAAAATAAAAAAATTACGCAGTTTAGTTAGAAAGTAGAAAAGAAAATATTTAAAATAGAAAAGTTACGTTGTTTAGCATAGAAAATAAGTGAGAGAAAGACATTAAAGAAAACGAGTAAAAATTTATTTTAATTTCATTCGTGTTTAAAAATGAAATTTTAATGTGAATAAATTTAATAAAAATAGATTTTAAAAATACACTTTCAGTAATGTTAAAAAATTTAAGTTGAATTATTTTCCTACTTCTTGGTTTTCACTTTATTATTCGTTATTGCAGATATAGGAATCAATTTTTCTAAAACTTATTACCGGGTGGCACCTCTCATTCTGAAGCTAAAAATAAGATTACTATATTAACTAATTATTAAATTCTGAGAATTTTAAAATAGTCTATTGTCACAAAGAACAGTGAAGAGTATATACTTTTAAAACTTTAGATAGTCAGGAGTGAATAAAAGAAAACTATTACAAAATTCCATCTTTATAAATATGAAACTAGTCAAGTCAAATAAAAGTTTAAAAAAACGACACTTACACAATATGCTATTTTATTAAATTCAAATAATTCTAGTAAAGTTATATTTAACTCTTATAAATGGCAGTTTTCAGAACAAGTAAGCAATTTTCTGAAGCTATAATATTGTACAACCTTATTATTTTAAATAGAAAAGTTTAGATTTGCTTTGTTATAATTTGAAACTAACTTCCATATATTTAACAACTAAAGCACATGATAATATTTAAGATACTGTAAATATGAGAGGTATTTCAAAATCTGCAATTTTATTCAATTTTTCACAAAATATTCTTACTACAACCTGAAAATTAAA
>JAPMOR010043461.1:0-10529 GCA_026543865.1 Argiope aurantia
GACAATGTGCCTTTGCTATTTAGATGACATTGTGGTGTTCTCAGAAATATTCGATGAGCATCTTCATAGGTTGAATACCGTCCTTCAGTGTATACAGAATGCAGGCCTTACCCTTAATCCAAAAAAATGTCGCTTTGGAGCAAAAGAGATAAAGATCTTGGGACACCTAGTATCCAGTGATGGCGTACGACCGGACCCAGAAAAAATAAAAGCCGTGAATGACTTTCCCGTGCCTAGGAATATCCATGACATCAGAAGCTTTCTGGGACTTTGCTCTTACTATCGAAGATTTATAAAGGACTTTTGCAATAAATCCGAACCTCTACAGTTGTTACTGAAGGGGGACACAAAATTTTGTTGAGGACCTGAACAATTGGAAGCTTTTAATAATTTAAAGAAAGATCTTACCTCCAATCCTGTCTTGGGCCTTTATGACGAAAAGGCACCAACGGAACTTCACACTGTCGCGAGTGCATACGGAATCGGTGCAGTATTAGTTCAAATAAAGATGGGAAGGAAAAAGTAATAGCCTATGCCTCGCGTACTCTGACGAAGGCTGAGAGAAACTATTCCACAACTTAAAGAGAATGCCTTGCGGCCATATGGGCTATAACTAAGTTTCGGCCATATCTCTTTGGAAAGGCTTTAAAGATCGTCACTGACCATCATTCCCTGTGTTGGCTGACAGGACTGAAAGATCCCTCTGGAAGGCTCGCTAGATGATCGCTGCGACTCCAAGAATATGACGTATCAGTGGTATAAAAAAGTGGAAGGAAACACAAAGATGATGACAATCTGTCTAGAAACCCATTAAAAGTTGATGCTTCAAGGTCTGGGGACTCCATAGGTGCCTCTTTATTCACTAATCTCTCAGAAGAACAGATGAAATATCCAGAATTGGCAAGAATAATAAGAGACCAACAAAGTACGGAAGCAAGTAGGCTGGAAAACTTTGAATTAGTCGAAGGAGTCCTCTACAAGAAGAATTTTGATCCGTCCTGAAAGGAATTTCTTCCAGTGATCCCGAAGCATTTACGGCTCAGTATTCTAGAATCTCTTCATGAAGACCCTACCGTTGAACATCTAGGATTCACCAGGACGTATGACAGAATAAGAAATCGATTTCATTGGCCAGGCTTGTACAGAAATGTTCGAAGATATGTGATGCACCGCCGAGAATGTCAAAGGAGAAAATCTATTCCTCAAAAGCCAAGAGGTCATCTCGTGCTTATTCCACCAGCTGCCGCTCCTTTCCATCGCATCGGAATTGACCTGCTAGGACGATTTCCAAAATCGGACGACGGCAACAAATGGATTGTAGTATGCACCGATTATTTGACACGGTACGCAGTCACCAGAGCGGAAGCTACACAAATCGCCAAATTCCTACTAGAGGACATAATCCTGAAGCATGGATCTCCACGAGTTATCATTACAGACCGTGGACAAATTTTCGAGTCCAAGCTGGTGTCCGATCGATTTTTATCGCCTGTGCAATATCACTCATCGAATGACAACAGCCTATCATCCGCAAACAAATGGACTCGAACAGCGATCCAACAAAACCCTGGCAGATATGTTTCTATGTATGTTGATGTCGAACAGAAGATCTGTGACCAGATATTGCCGTTCGTCACATTCGCCTACAACACTGCCAAGCACGACACGACAGGTTTTATGCCCTTCTACCTACTACATGGGCGAGAAGCTGCAATGCCATTGGATACGATGTTTCCTCTCTGCCCCAACGAGTTCAGCCAAGAAGACGATTACGTTAGTCATCTCATCGATAAGGCAGAAGAACCGAGGCAATTAGCTCGTGCAGAAACTCTCGAGGCTCAGCAGAAAGATCGCCGGCATTATGACTCCAAACATTGAATGGTGGCATACGAACCAGGGGATTTGGAGTGGATTTTTATTTCAGTTCGTAAAAAAGGGCTTTCCGAGAAACTCCTCAAGAGGTACTTCGGTCCTTATTAAGTTTTGAGGCGGTTTTCCGACGTCACTTATGAAGTAGCCGATTTCGATCCCAATTCTAGAAGGAGGAAACCGAAGGAAGTAGGAAATTATTCCAGAAAAGTATTCTGGAACTTTCCCTACTAGTATAAAAGCAGAAGATTTGTCAGTCACTGTGTTCTGAGTTCAGAGTTCAGTTAATAAATTGGTTTAGCTTTACTTCTTGTGTGTGTCATTGAGTTCCACACTCAAGTACCTAAGTGACAATATATTGAAAATAAATACATGCGGGGTCTAATGTTTAAACAGTTCATTTTCCATAATAGCATTTTTCATATATCACAAACAATAGTAAGTTTGTACATATATTTACAAAATATTTTCTCCAGTCTTCTTAAGAAACAACATCATTGTATCTTTTACGCATTCTATATTGTTTGCATCCGAACTATAGTAAATTTTTGTTGAGCTCGCGCGGTTATTCTCCTCGGATTCGAAACGCCTCTGGATCCCTGCTCATTATTGGAATCCTTATTTAACAAATATTTTAGGTAGGGGCCTGTGCTCAAAATTTGATATTTGGTGAAAACGTCGAATATTTTTTTATTTATTACTAAAAAAGTTTCTTTTATAAAACTTTTTGTTTAAACATTCATTTTATATAGCTTTTATATATAAAGCATAGCATTTTATATATAAAATAATTAGAGTATGTATCTGTTCATTTAGCATGACATAATCTGTTTCTATCTAGATTGCAATATAACCATATTTTTTCTAAAATTAGATCTCAGGGAAATTAAATCTCAAGAATCTCATGGTTTTCATTTGGTTTAGTTATATTAACATCCCGTTTAAAAGCAACACTAGGGCTATTTGGGACGAACCTTGTAATTTTGAGTCGCGATCAGATAACGAGAATAGCATCTGAGCTGGCACCCCTTCTCCAATATTCCACACCAGACTAGCGGGAGGTCGTTTGACCCCGACGGATTTGGCAAGAACTGGGACGGTTCTTCGGAAAAAGCGGGTCTCAAGCCTCTGGTTCCGAAGCCGATATCTTACCACTAGGCTATCGCGGCCTCCAAGGTCTCATAAATATTGTCAATTTTTGCTGGCCAGTAAAAGAAACTGAGACCATTTTTTACAAAAACCTTTGTAAAATTTTAACAATGAGAGAAAGGATAAGCATTTGAATGAAAAAGAAACTAAATAACACTTGAATTTTTTTAATTAAATGTAAGATTTATTATTATGAGGGATTTTTAAGACCGTCCATAGAGATATTGTGCTTGTCCCCCAGTCGGATTTGTCTTGCCCCATAATCGGCAAATCTCTACTACCACCATTGACTGGCGTCCATTCAGTATTTGTAGAATCCATGGATTGATACAATTGTTGCATGGACAACTAAATGATCGACATCTAGAATTTTACGATTGGGACTTATCTATACTTATAATAAAGCTCAATGTGTGTGTTTGTGTACTGGCGCTCTACAGGCCAGACCGTTTGACCTTCAGATACCAAAATTGGTACATGTATACCTTGGAGGGTGGAAATGAACACATGGGGTACCTTTTTTTGAATTTTTAATTAGAATTTTAATTACTAATTAAAAACTAACTTTCCTGAAAAAAAATCTTCATTTCCCCACCGCCAAATGGATAAGGCTTCAGTTTTTTTCCCCACGCTAATGAGGTTAGGCTTAACATTTTTCGACCGATTATTTCAAACGATTCTTTTATTTTTGCAATGTTTCATACATTTAAAATTAAACATTGTTAATTAATCGATCTTTCAGCTTCATTTTGAAGTACTTTTGAATTAAAATAAAACAGAATAATGGAAATTAAAAATTTCTAATCTGTACAGCATTACTCCAACTTGCGTAGGAAAAATTCATGCATTTGTGTTATCATAACTGGCTTTCCAAATTCACGCATGCACATTGTGTTCTGATGATCGACAAGTATTTTCAACGGATGCGGACTTGACTTAAATTATTTTTAGGTTAGTTGTATGCTTTTGTAATTATATTGTATTTATGTTAGTTATATATTTTTTGTATATGCTTATAGTTTTAAGTACATCTTTTTTAAGTAGTTTTTTTTAACCTGTTTTCGATCGATTATTTTAAACGATTCTGTTTATTTTCTTAGTGTTTGATGACTTAAAATTATACATTGTTAATTAATCGATCTGCTCATGATGAATCTGAGAAAATTTTGCTCACAAAATTCTTGAAATATTACATAAAATAAGAAAGATATTCTTTATTGCCCATAAGGTTTAACTGCTTTGTTTCAGTAAGAAAATATTATTATATTAATTGCAGATTAATCATTTCCACTTAAATTTAAAGCATAAATTCTACGGGAGCTAACAGAAAATAAGAGATATACATATTACGTTATGACTGAAGACCTTTATAATATTATGAGTGAATTATATGACTATCAAAATTTTAAGTTTTATAATATTTTGATGAAGAAGCTGTTAAAGTAGGATACACATAAAATATTTAATTATTAAAATTTTAAAGAGTATTAAGATTGGCTAACAGGTTGGTCGACAAAGGCGACTAGTTTTAAATAAAATCAAAGCCCTTTTCACTGATAAAAGCATTTTAAACTGACGAATAAACATTTCCCTTCATTCACTTATTTATTAAAATATCTACAAAACCAAATATCTGCTTTAATAATATTTTGTGCAGAAGTAGATGTCGGTCATTTTGAAGTCACAATAAATACACCTGTAAAGAGAAACAGTGGCGTTGCCTAAATATTTTTTGAGTATTTCTACAAAAGAAGAAGACTTTCTTGAGCAAATAACCATTAATAAAATGAAACCAAAGATCGAAAATATAATTATTTCTAATATACCATTCTAAGTCAAATTTCTCTAAAATTTCGTATACATCAAAATGGTTAAAGATTTATATTGCATTAATATTAATATAGAAAAGATAGTCCCAATAATAAATAAAATTCACGTGTAATAACTTTTATAATGCATGTTTAGACACCAAATTAAAAACTTTTTATTTGAAATTTTTTTGGAGTGTCACAAGTAAGAAATATTTTTCCATTCTCTAATGAAACAAACTTCAGAAAAATAAATTATGAAAATGGGACAAATTCTGCCTTAATATCGCATGGCAGTTATTGAAAATTTTAACAGAAAAGAGACAGTTCTGAAGCTTTAGAATTCTTTTATGCATATATTTTGGATAGAAAATATAAGTGTATGGAGTATTTAGAAGGTAACGGTGAAAGTAAAAATAAATAAAAAAAATTACATGTGGTACTAAATCACAGGTAAATATTAATGTCCTGCACCGTTTCCTCCACCTGCTAAGAAGTTTAATACTATGTAAAATTCTTGGAATCAAGCAGAGTTAATTGAAAAGAGAGAATGCATTGAAAAATAACTCACTGCTAAAAGTCAGAAAAAATTTTAACTCCGAATTACGAGTATAAAATAAATAAATCATTTTTAGTCGCACCATTTTCTTTTGATAGAAATTTACGTAATATCTCTGTGCATTGACAATAACACATGAATAAACTTCTTTCGTTTACCTCACTCCTATAACTGCGAAATCAGAATCGATCGACGAATGCGCAGAAGCATACAATATTCCGGTTCGTAGCAACAAGAGTTTTTTTGCGATGGATTTCCCAATTCTGGGAGCGTGATGGGATGATACAGATATCTTCCCGCCTGACCTGATATGATTATGAATTTTATTGCGTTCCCCAGCTTTTTGAAACCAAAGAGAGGTATTTACTCTCATATGCAAATAATTTTAGATCAATAATATTCCATTTAATCAAAGCAAAACGTAGAATATCATCATTTTATTTACTTTTCATTATTATGGCAGTTCGAGTGTGATTTGAAATAAACCAATGTTTATTTATTATTTTATTCAGAAACATTTTTTATGACAAGACTGATTTTGTATGAAATATACTGATATACAAAATAATTTTATCATGTCAAACTTTTTTAAAAAATTGAAATGGGAATACATTAGAACCAGATAATCTTTAAAAATCTCCAATAGTTGATTTTTTCCATAAATTATTAATTTTTTTATATTAAGAATTTATTTTTTATATTAAGAAAATAATGCTGTAATGTTGTAAAATAATGTTTAATATTGTCTCCCTAGTATTGAAATATAAGTTAGATAACATTTTGCGACAATTAATTAAATAGTTAATTTTTCATTATCAAAAATATGAAAATAAGTCACATGAATAGTTATTACTAATATAAAATGTTAATTGTCTGCTTTAAAGATTTTTTAGAATTTTAGTAATGTGTTCTAGCAACTACTCTTCGTGCGTATAACTATAATCAACAAATATTTTTATTTTATTTTATTCTATCGTTCCTTAAATTCTTAGTTCTTCTGTTATTTCTCCAAAATTGTTCTAGTAGTCCATTTTTTATTATTTAGCGATTTTCAAAGCAACTGTTTCTACAAAAATAGAACTTAACTCCAATCCCAAAGGAATTTCAGATTTTTCCGAAACTTTTCTTTCAAAAATTATGGAACAATGTAGGGCAGAAAACTACAGAAAAATTCTTTTATAAACATTGAATGTAAGGATAAGATATAAGAAAAGTATTAGAATAAATATGCCAGCATTTTAGCTTAACTGCTGTACCGATTCAGTCAAATTTTTAACATTAAATTTTATGGTTGATAATAGGAAACTTTAAGGTAAAGGAAGACTGTCACATTTCTGTCACATTTCTGGAATGTGACAGAAACTGGATTTCCAATCACTGGATTTTTTTTTCTGGGCAATCACTAGTAATACTTCCAGACATCTTTAAAATTAAAGGGTTTAAAAATTCTTTTCTTATGATCATTGCAAACAAAATGCAAGGATATATTTAAATTAAAATTATTCAGAAATGAATACAATTTTTAGTTTACGTATTGAATTAGCCAAAATACATTCAAATTTTAAGAAATATCTTGACATTATTTTACTAGGAAATTCAAGGGAAAAATGGAAAAAAAAAAATCAAATTACAAACGAATTTGAGAGAAGAAACATTCCAATTACCCCAGTGCCAATGCAAATCGAATCTTTTGGATAATTTCTAGAAACTGAAATATACTGGAGTTGACGTTTAATTAAAGAACGATTCGACATTTGATTATAAGTTTTCAAAAATTTTAAAAATTCTCAGACTATGAAATTACATTTGTTATCTTGACATCAAATTTGTAGATTTTTATCAAATTTTGAACGAACTCCATTCACATAAAATCTGTCAGTTCGAATATAATTGAACAAAACTTCAAAACAAAAGTAGCTAGATAAGTAAAATTTTATACACAGATTTATCAATTACAGTGTTGCTTTGTATCAATTTTTTTTATAAACAGGATTGGCCAACTGTCTTGCAGTATTTTCGCATGCATGCAAGCACGACAGAAAAAAAACGGAAGGACTTAGATAAATGATATTTGGTATATACTGTTTCAGCATCTAAAGTATAAATATTTAAGAAATTAAGAGCTAAATTTGTCCAAGAATTGATAGTATGTCAGTCTGTTCTTTCTCATACACGTAAACGTAGTAACTCGAGAACTCAAGGATATGAATAAATGAAATTTGCTATGTGACCATATTACTAAAATTCTAGATTTGTACCAAATTTTCATTTCAGTAGGTGGAAAAAACACTCACAAAATGCATATTGTTTTTTGTGTGTATGTGTGTGGGTGTTTTTTTAATACTTTTTTTTTAATGCTTAAATATTTCACGTGCAGAAACTTTAAAAATAAAAGCTTTCAACACTTGTGGCATTCATGGCTTCACGGCCTCTGCTGTGGTAATAAGACTTTATGAGAGAAGGTGGTGGAAGGGGGGACATCTTTATTAGAGTTTCTGAGAAAGAATCGGGGAAACTACTCCCACTGGTTATATTTACTTACCAGCTTATTCATCTAATGTCCGTTAGGACGAAAATATTTTTATGCTTTGCATTAAAAATATAGTAAGCATGTAATTTTTACGAAACATTCGGTTAAACTTTTCTTATCCTTCCGTGTTAATAAGCAAAATTTTAACGATTTAAGAAGGCATTAAAAACAAATGCTACAGTTGTCACTTTGAATCTGCTGTGGGTATGTGGATTGAACATGAAAGGAAGTAAAAAATATGTGAAATAATAGTACTTAGCTAAATACCAATGAATTTCTTGAAAAAACATATAATAGTCTTATGTGAAAAATATTGATATACAAAATAATAGCATTATTGCAAAAAATATGTTTTCATTTTTAAGTTTCAATTCCAGTACCTTTCTAAAATGACTGTTACGATCTAACTTTATTTGTAGTCCTTCTAAATTTAAAAGTAAAAGTATCTCTTCAAATAGAAACGGAAAATTTTCTGTATGCATAGATGAATGTAAGAGAATCATTTCGTTAACTGATATTTTTGTTGTATAGGAGTCGTATGAAAATTTAATTTTTAAACAAACATTTTCATAGTAAACCTTCAGAAAAGAGAGAATGTTTTCTTATAATTTTCCACCTTATTTAATGAAACTCCGTGATTAGAAATATATGGCTAAGTGCAATATTTAGAGAAATAAACGATTATTCCATTTTTGGAGGGTGGTAGTACATCTGCCTATATAAAGTTTTTTTGATGAGATAATTTTCTGAAATTGTATATTTACTGCTGTATCTAATAAAAACAGTATCCAGAGCGTGCTTCTATCAATGGATATTCTTCAAATGGGAAACGAGCAGTGCTAAAAAGATATTTCTCAAAAAATAAAACAACTTTAAAAAAATCAGCTTCATCTCTAAATAGTGCAAATTATGGGTTTGTAATTATCTATATCATGTTTTAGAAATTTCCTGATGTATCTTTTCATGAATGATTTCTAACAAAACAAAACCAATAACTTTTATTTAACCTAAATGTGTTTCCATCAGAGCAATAGGAAACTGAAAACTAGTCAAATAAGAAATCAAGAAAATGATGGCGAATCTTTTTTTTTTCAGTGTGTGGAGGAGGAGTAAAGGAGCATCGATTGGCTGACTGCGTTTTTTTTTTTTTTTTCTCGTTATGTGTCATTGAACTGTGCTCAATAAGTGAATTTTGATGCTTTCAAGAACTATTCATTATTCAACTAGTCTTCTTCTCTTCTACCTTTTGATCCATTTTTTTTATCTTTCTTTTGTTGTTTTTGAATATTAGTTATTCAAAATTAGAATTAAATCACATTTATTCTCTTGCGTCTATTTGCCTTTTTCAGTTCCAGATCTCATGATGGAGCTTCGAATTCGAAGCTGCAGTAATACCGCCATTTTGAGAAATGACCAATTAGTGAGAGGCGGAATTGTAAGCGCCATCTGTTGGTGACTGCAGAAAACTTCACAAGAGAATACAGAGGCAAAAGCGGAGGAGCAGTTCTCCTAGTCAAGGATGAAATGATATGGAGAATGGAGTAAAAGAATAGATCAGTCAATGAAGTGCCGGAGGCCTTCTGTAAAAAGTTAGGAGCAGTTGCCATTCCCCCCTCAAAAACTTGTTTTCCGAGCAGACAAAATTTGAAAGGATAATTAAACAGAATATTCTCTGTGAAATTTTATGTCTCGGCGATAGTTTTTTTCTATGTATTTACTGTCATTTAGGTGAAGCATTTCAGTTATTGAAGGAAACACCTCTTGTCTATGAAATCATTAAAACTATGTTTGCTATCCGAGAAAATGTCGATTTTGTTTAAACGTATACTCGCATTAGCCACATTTGACGTTTTACTCAGATTAAATATCAGGCATTTTCAATTAATTAGCATATATTTCATATTGCTATTTTAAGAATCTATCGATGCTTTTCAGTATCATTGCATATTAGATCACTTAATCAATGCGATTAGACGACAAATGGTGCAGATGAAAAAATCTAGTCAATAATGAAGTGAGTTGCGGGATATTTTATAAACGTAACGAGGAAACGAACGAAGACTGAAAAAAAATCAGTAAAAAAACTTTTTTTTAATGTTATGCATAAATTTTAGTAAAAAAAGGACGGTTTTATTGTCTGTAGCAACTTTTCGAATTGTATACGACTGATTCTCCGAAAAAAATCAAAACAAATTTTTAATTATACAAAAATTGAAAAATTTTGAAGATGACCAAGCTGCACAAATTCAACACAACTCACGCTGAAGTTAATTTATTAATTGGTAATCATGATCTTAGGGCATATAATTCCTCAAAAAAGAATGCATCCCAAATTCATTAAATTTCTAACGAATATGATGTTTACAAATCATTTAGATATAAAAATAAGGGTCTACATTTTTTTTTCATTTTTGATCACATTAGGTGGCAATCTAATCAAAATGTCGTCTTATACTCTAAGTTTTTAAAATGTACTCTGACACAATTGAGACTTACAAGATTTATGATACTAACATCTAATACAAATTTGGATTTGATAGCAGCACTTTTTGATATTCGTAAAGAAGACAAATTGTGCAGACTTTTATTTTGTCCACTATCCCTAAGTTTCATT
>JAPMOR010043471.1:0-12908 GCA_026543865.1 Argiope aurantia
TGGAAAGATATCTTGTTTCTTTTTTATAATTTAGAAAAAAACATCTAAAACGAATTATTTCTAGAATTAGAAGACACTTGAATATAAGTTTATGTAGTTTAAATTGCAAATAAATACAAGCTGTAAAAAATTCGCATCATCAGGTAAAGTAAGAATTTACTTATTCCAATTTTAAGGAAAACATTGAAAGATTATGTTCTAAATATTTATCTAGAGTCAATCTAAAATTTAAAAAAAAAACCGTTTTACAAAAAAATAATGGCACATTTTTTTTTTCAAATTTCATACAGTGGTTAGTTTGTAAAAGATGCTTGAAAAGACTGATGATCGTAATTTATTAATATTATTATATTTTAAATGTATTGTCGCATTGAAAATAGGCAGTCGACTTTCCATGGCCGAATGGTCGTAGCACTGACCTCATAATCAAGAGATTGTGAGTTCGAATTTCGCTAGAAACAATATCATTCACATTCTGTGTAAATAATTCATGCCTTGATTTTATGTTTTCCTTTATTTCATGTTCCAGAAGATTCTGGAGCTTTCTTTAGTTTACCAGACAAGTGTTCTGGACTTTTCTTACTGTCTCCAGAAAAGTATTCTGGAACTTTCCCTGCTAGTATAAAAGCAGAAGATTTGTCAGTCACCGTATTCTCAGTTCAGAGTTGAGTTAATAAATTGGCTTAGCTCTACCTCGTGTGTATGGGTGCCATTGAGTTCTATACTATAGTATCTACGTGACAGTATTATTTGATGAGAACCTTTTAAGGAATTGACTAATAAATGAAAAAAGTGCAGATTGAAAGAATTCGAACTATTAAATGCAGATTATGATAACATATCTTAAAAGACATGCCAAAATATACAAACAAATTGCGAAACAAAAAAGCAAAAAGATTATTAAATAGTATGTGTGTGTGCTATATAGTGCTTTATTGTAACCAATTTTGATATGCCTGCATACACGAAGGTGATTGAACATAGAGGGGAGCCACCCTGGAAAAAACGCAGCTCGATGCAGAACTTAATGACCAATTTCAGTAACCTGCCTTTAGCAAAAAACGGGCAAGTAATAACAAATGCATTATGATAGTTTAAGAACACAGCAGCTTTCAAATAATTAACAGCTTTATTTTTTCTTCATGCAATTTTTGTTTCTATATTCATCGTTATTTTGCTAAATAATACAGAAACGGGAAAATGAAATACTTTCACTTTCAAATTTTGTCCTGTGAATTTTATTGATAAATTAATTAAACTTATCACCCGACAACCTGATCGATAGCATTCTGTACAAACGTAGTTGACGGACAGTATGGACTCCTAATATAATAATGATAAAACAAAGTATGGATAAACAAGTAAACTATAATGATAAAGTGTTATCCCAGCGAACACTTTGCATAGCTTTGGCGTTTAATAGTTACAAAATATGAATTTTTGGAGTAAATTTATCATTTTTAATGAGTTTATTGTGTGATCTTATAGTATCGTTAGTGAATTATTTGACAAGTAATCCCTAGCAGGTGGTTAATAGTATCCGAAAATAGAATTTATGCTTAAGACATGTTTTTCGCGACCTACTGAAACAAAACTGACACAAAACTGTCTTCATAGTCATAAAATCACATACCATATTTGGTATATTTAAGTCAATGCATTTTTGTTTCAGCGCATTTACATGTTTTTGAAAGTACAGACTGACAGACAGTCAATACCTTGTTAGATTTGGTTGAAAATTTGATAATTGTCAACACTATAGATGTTAAATCTGTGTGTCATTTTATCAATCTAGGTAAAAATACCAAAAGAAATACACTTTCACAAATTTAATAAATTAAAAAAATAATCTAAATTAAATCATTAATGATACGTTAATGTGAAACTAAATTGATCAATTTTTTTAAAAGAGACCCTCTTAATACGTGCACTCCAGGGTTGCAAAAATACTTGAATCAGTCATTTACATTCTGCTTTAAAACCTTCTAATTTTGATTGGATATTTCAGAATTCAAGCAAAAGTTTACAAAAGCTCGAATACTTTCCCCGCTGTTTATGAAATAATCTTACCTGTCGATCAACTCTCTTCACGAAATCGGTCATACGCGAAATTATGCAATTAATAACCACTGCAGCAGCTAAGAAAATAACTGTACAAATGTAGTGCGTGTCGTTCATACAAATTAAAATCCTGAAGGTCACCTTAGAGTTGCTCCGCCTTCCAACTGGCCAATCAACAGATGCTAAATTCTATTTAAAAAAAATAAAAAACAAAAGTCCACTTACCTAATACCTTTGAAATGAACTTTCTTTTCACTCTCAGCATCTGCTGTCGGACGAAGATAAAAACAACAATGTAATTATTCAACTTGAAAACAGATTACGGGAGAAAAACAGAATGTAAGGCATTTAAGTTAAACCTGAATTAAGAATTTTTTTAAATATAAGAAGCTTACACTTCTAATCTTTAATCGAAAACTTCATCATTTAAATTAAAGCAAGATTCAAAGAAAGAAATAAATATTTAGTTTCAAAAATAGTGAAAACTTATCGTTTTTTGAATATTTTCCTTTGATAAAATGAATGCAAAATACACATTATTAGAAATAAAACAAATAAGATTAAATAGAGAAAATTATTCTTTTATAACTATTTCCTATTACAAAATGAACGTAAAATACACATTAATTAGAAATTAAAAATAAGGTTAAATATAGAAAATTACTCTTTTATTATTATATTCTCATCGCAAAATTAAAGCAAAATACACATTAATTAGAAAGAAAAATCAAGATTAAATAGAGAAAATAACTCGTTTATAACATATTCTTATTGCAAAATGGGCGTAAAATACATATCAATTCGAAATAAAAAATAAGATTAAATGGAGAAAATTACTCTTTATTCCTGTCGCAAAATAAACGTAAAATAAGCATTAAATAGAAGTAAAAAATATTGTAATGAAATAAGAAGTCAGTGTGACATAAGAACAACTTCATTTTGTATAGAACAATGAATATTTCTTCTTACCTCCTTTTGATATTCCTCCTTTTTTTTCTTTTCCGTTAATACAACGTTCAATATTATTATCGTTTGCTTTTTGAAATCTAAAAAAATAACTTTTCCATTGTTAATTGCTGATTACTAATCAATTCCTTTTTTTAAAAAAATCTTACTATTTATTAGATTAATTATTAAAATTATAAAAAGATAATTCTTATTTTTCTCAGTTGCCCTCGATTCATTGATTTATTTGTAATAATTTACTTTCGTTGAACAGTTTCGTAATCCGAAGCAAAATAGAAGTTGATTTTTCAGATTACCTTTTCATTCTTATGAAAACATATACTTGCCACAAAAAATATTTTTATAGATTACTCTATAAAATAATTACATTATCATTAAATGATAAAATAAATTAAAAGCAAAACATTAAATATTTATTTAAAATTCTTCATTTAAATGACAACTGTGAAATATTGAATGTATAGTTTAATTATAATTACAGTTGCGATTCTAATTCTTTAAATTAAATGTATTCTTATGCTCTTATTATGAGTGTGCAAGATTATTTTAACAATGACTTAATGGCTAAAACCGATTATGATGTAAATATAAAATAATTAATAAATTGCAGAAAGTTTATGAACTTATAAATTTAATTGAATTTTTACTAAGAGAACGAGAATTATATCAACAAAGAAAATTTTCTTTAAAAAAAATGGTTTGTTCTTAAAGTTACAAGCAGGAATAGCATAATACGCAGTAGAACCCAAATGTAAATTGGCTCGGATCACCTGGCGTTTAACACGCGAGCACGAAAGGATTCTTTTATAAATTATTCCATGAACTGCGATGTAAAGCAAAACAATGTCCATGTTTCGAAACAGGATGTTATCCGAGATATTGAATCTTTATTATCTATACATTTTTTACCAAAATGCAAAGCTTGAAAGTTAAAAATAAAAATTAAAAAAAAAAATTTAAATATTGATACTCTAGCATACTTTAAAAAAGAATTGATGTCCAGAAAAAAAGTATTCTGTGTTTCTGATCGTTTGAATGAATTAAATGAAAATCCGGAGAAATAAATTAAACATCTCATAAGCTATTTTTCTATTAAAAAAATAAATAATGAACCGAAATCGAAAATACAATATAAATTTTATGAAATCATTATAATGATTTCTATAGCTCGTGTAAAAGCAGCTATGGAGTAATTCAGTAATTTAAAAACCTACTCACAGAAATTAAATAATTATTTAAAAGACCACGGTGGAAATAATTATTTAAATGAGCATTACTTAAAGGAACAATTACATAAAGGAAAATTTTTAAAAGACCATGATTCAGTCGGGTTCAAGATATTGCACTTGGCTTTTTAAACTGCATTCATGTTTATATAATAAAAAGATTTGAGAATCTCAGAAACTATTTAGAGTAGTCTCTACGAAGCTTTCTCATCATTTCTGAAAGAGACGTTATTCTCTCCCCTTTCCTAAGCAAAATTTATTATGGATCTCGATTAAGGCCTTAAACGACCGAGTGCTCATATTTATATATTTAGAGTCCCGCTCATATGCGTTTTTGCTCTGTTTTGTTTTGTTTATTTCGGGGGATAACGAAGAAAACTGAATGTGCATTTTGGACGCATTTTTGTCTCGATTGATTGAATCTAAAATTTCTCACAAAAACTACAATTTTTGTAACAAAATCATATTCCAAATTTCGTTTATCTACGCCATTGTGCTTATGAATTATCAGGTTAGATGCATTTGGAGGTACAGGCTTTCACTCCATCGACGGACTTTGTTGTAAATTTGGTATGGATCTATACTTTAGGAGATGAAACTGTATACCAAATTTTATCTATCTTTGCATTTTGTAATTATCGGTGTGTTAAAGCAACATACCAAATTTCTTACAAATAACTCAAAGCATTTTAGAAATATGAATTTTAAAAACATACAGAGTTTAGTTTGGTTTAGTTATATTAACGTCCCGCTTGAAGCAACACTTGGGCTATTTAGGGACGGACCTCGTAATTTTGAACCGCGATCAGATGACGAGGACGACACCTGAGCTGGCACCTCCCTCTCCACACCAGCGGGAAGACGTTTGGTCAGGACGGATTTAACGTGCAACAGACCCCCTTACACAATGGTTCTTCGGTGAAATCGGGTCTCGAACCTGAAACCCGCCGGTTCCGAAGCCGAGACCTTACCACCAGGCCACCGCGGCCACACAAACATACAGAGAAACATAGTTCTAAAAATACTTTTTTCGGATCCAGGGCGGTCTGATATGTATCCATTCATCAAAATTATTGGCTAGAAATTTTTGAAGATATCTATATTTGCTCGTTTTATACTTCTTATACGAGAAAGTAATGAAAACCCCGGAGAGCAAACATTTTCATGAAATAGTAATATACCAACGCATATCTTTTGAAATAAGATGCTTGTGTATCCAACTGATAAGCCGCTGACTGTATTGACCATAAATCATGATATGGAACAAAGCACTTGATAGTTGTGTAGCAAAATGATAAATGTGTAGCTGGAATCATTATTGTGATGTTAAGAATTTAAAAAATAGTATAAACCTGAGATCTAAAAACGATTAACTATGATTATATGTATAGAGCGCTTATCGCCTATGTAGGTCCTCTGAAATTAGAACTTAGTTAGAAAAATTAGAACGTTTTTAAGCATAAATGAAAGACCACCCCCCGAGAAGTATTATTCCCATAGAATGTCGTATTTAGACTGTGGAAGTTCCTGGAAAATGGAAACGTGAAAAAAAAAAGTTACTTTCTCCTATCATAGTGCCATAAAATGACAAGTATTTGTTGAAAACGTCAAAAGAAACAGGAAAAGTTGTTACATCAGCTGTGAACATCTTTTATGAATGCCATAATTTCGAGGTAAACCGTATATAGGCAGTTGTTAATTAAATAGAAATCTAATTTGGCCTAGACAACCCCAAAGAGTGTTAGGTCAAAGACGGGCCAACGGGAATAAACAGACTATATTAAGAGACCTCAAGACAAATAAAATTTATTTAAAACATAAAATAAAAACTAAATATAAGATATCAAAAATTTAGCAACAAGATTATTAAATCTGATAATGAACACAAAAGGAAGCACTACATTGAGAAAAGAAAATGAGATGAAATAGACGGAATTTAAAAAATTAATATAAAAGATAGAATTCTTCTTTAGAATAATTCTATTACAAAAACTTGACAGAATCACCGTATAGAAAAATCTTAATATGTGAAATTATCATGTTTATTGGTACTTTCCAAACTAACAACAATAAAAAGAGTTATATGATAGTGGATAAAATTATGGCAGGTTCACCAGGTTTGATGAAAATGACATTCACAATTTATTCAATTTTTATAAAGTAGTAATTAAATAAGAAATATTCAGTAAAAGCAAGCTAAAGATTTAATCGATGTCAACAAAAAAGGATGTTAAAAGGGTCATTCCAGGACAGGGATCAGGCCTCAAAGTAGATAAAACCAACAATAAAATAATGCAGATGGTTGGAAGAATAATAGTCCAGTAGGATAGTACTTTTACATGTAAAAAATGTATAACATCAATTTTGTTTGTTTAAGTGGTTGTTTTTACCGCATAATGACGGGATAAAGGGGGGGGGGTGAAGAAAAAAGTTGTAATACCGATTTTTTTATCTTTTAAACAAAAAGCTTTTAACCTAAAAGGGTTAATTCAAACCAAATTTATATATATTAAAAAGGCACACATTATGGACTTTATGAATGTTATGGTAATTTAAATAAATCAGGAGTAAATTTTAGAAATTCGTAAATTTGGAAAAATGTTTTAAATTTATTTTCAATTTAAATAAACTTTTTGCAATTTCCGCTTAAGCATGAGTTATATAGAAAGATACTTCTGGTAAAAATTCCAGACAGAAATGAACTCCCTTTTTTTTTTCTTTTTTTTTTTTTTTTTTTTGAAAAAAAATATCTATATTGGGGGGGAGGGGGAGAATCTTCGAAAAATGCCGTGAAGTAGTTTTCAGTTTGCTCAAATTTATGAACGGAAAAACGGACAGTTTCCCACTCATCCTTATGCTGGAACAAATAAAATGTCTTGTTTTAGATTGGCTATCCAACAAGTTAAGATTACTATTATGCATTTTTATGACATTTTTCGATTGGACTACAAGGTCTATTTGCCAGTAGGCCTGTCATATGCGTTGTCGTTGTGGTTTGCATGGACAGGAGGATATGTTACTGGGCAACAAAATGAAATTTCCTGAAATCTGATTTCCAACATATATTCATTTAGAGAACGTCAGATAAAAAGGAGCAAGTGACAACCTAGAAAATATTTTTAAACACCGCCTCTGTGGTAGCACTGGACTCAGGTCTTGAGGTGTCATTTGTCATAGCTGTTCTCGACCAGCTCTGCTCCTTTTAGGATGAAGAACTATAACAGGTTAGATTTGTCCTGATATTATCTCGTTTGATTAGAAGTACAAAACTGACAATTTTTTTCTTTTATAGATGGCAACGCCAATCGTTGCTACGCAGAAAAAAATATCACCGTTTTAGGAAGCCAACTTTCTTCCACGATTTGAATTCCGGTTGAATATGCATAGGATATGATCAAGAGACAGTTTTGTGTCAATTCTAGAACTTCACATGGCATTGATTTTTGAGTAAGAATTTTTACTTCAAAAAGAGCCAACTAAATTAGTGATAATCACAGTCAGATTTTGAATTTATAGCACATTAGAGCAAATTACTGTAGACATATAGTCTATTTTAATTCTTATAAGCTACGATTATATTCATAGATGGATTCCTGATTTACGATAGCTGTCTGTAAGAGAGGAGGAGAAACTGTAGATCGATCGATTTAATAAAAATGTAAGCCACTTTTCAAATAAATAAATTTGTATTAACTTCAAGATCTATGAATCCTAAAATATTAGGAACCACTAAGTATGTTTACATTAAAATATTGAAATCATTATTATATAAAGTATAACTAATCAATATTAATTGTTCATATAATTGCTATGCTATATTTCACTTTTCAATTCCTGTAAAATAATAATCTTTACATGTTATGCTTGTTTAAAGTACCAGATTTCTTCATAATTTATTATAATTATTAAATGCTTTTACTTCCAAATAAGAAATTAAAAATTTATGGCTCATTTTTCAAATTTTTGGGGGGTTCACTCTCCCCCCCTCTTGATATAAAGATTAAAAAAATAAATCAATATAAACATATATATTTTCACAACATTTCTGATATAAAAAATAAAATTTTTTAATCCTTAAAATGTTAATTAAGTTAAAAATGATATGAAATGTGGAACTGAATTGATCAATTATTAAAATAGGTGTGCCCTACATAAAACAGCGGAATGTTTAAATATGCAATTGATTGTACATAATTTCTGGACATAAGTTCAATTAGAATCGCAAATTGGTTATCGATAGATCTGCCATGGAAAATTTCGCTTTTCATTTAAATAATATAACATGAATTTGAATATTTTTTCCATTTTAAGAATTTAACCATCTTTAAAAATATATTTCGTTACAATTAAAGTAAACCTAGTAAAATCAAAATAATGTCGTTAAATATTAAGTTAATAACAAATATATTTTATATTTTTCAGAAACAGTCAGTTAAAGATATTTTAATGAGTTAAAATTAACTCATAGTTAAGGAAAAGTCATTTTTTCTAAATATAAACTCAGTTAATTTTACTATTAAATGAAGCTAAACAAAAAATCGCCATATTTACAAATATTTTCGTCATTTAAATGAAAGATTGAAAAGATATACTAGAAAGAAAAAGAACAAATGTCGATAGAAGAATGTGTTGCCACTCATGTAAAATGAAAAATTTAATGCTCACTTATTAAGTGTATGTATTTACGTGTTGCCACTCTCGCCGAAGATAAATATCACACACATTTTTAAAAACTGCATATATTAATAACAACTTCTTAATAATTTTGATTCATTAAAATATTTTCATCAATTTATAAAAACGGCACATAAACTTTTAAAATTGAAATCATTAAATAAATAGTTATTCTCTTGCAGTAAAAAATATATATATTTGTTACATTTTTTACTTCAAATTGGCTGATGAATTTTACACACATTAATTATAAACAGTTCGTAGATATTTTAAAAAGATGAAGTTTCTTTCATAAGCAATTATAGCATAATATAATAAATCAATTTTGAAAAAAAATATAACTCGAGGTTATAAAATCTATAAATTATTTTAACGAGAAGAATTCTACAAAACTTCAAGCGCGAATTAAAATTAACAATATAAAATACAAAACAACAATAATATCTTAACAGTTTTTTTTTCCATTTTATTGCTCATTTTAAAGTTGAATGATTAGATTATTATGATAGTGATATTCGATTCTTTAAAAAAATGCTTACTAAATATCATCCGTTCTTTAGAAAAAGGCACAATTTCTGACAAACCAGTGATAAAGCGGTAGTTTCAAAATAAGACTGCTAAATCACGATTTATGAGCACTTAAATTAAATGGAATGATTTGCACCTATGGAATGGGATCATTTATAACAAATGATACATCACATCTAGTAACCCTTTTCTCTTACATAAATGACTCCAAATTTGCGAAAACTCTCTCATGTCAGAATTTTCTATGAGCTCGAATCATAAATCAAGCTTGAAGCTGTAAGATTCCTAGCTTGATACTGAATGAGAATGTTTTCATTTGCGGTAGTTCAGATCTTTTTTTCCCTCACAAACGCTGTGTTCGGTAGGAAAAATATTTTTGTGGTTCAGTTTTTGCTTATTCATATACGAAGAAAAATGTCATTGTCATAAATTCATATTCATGTTTTTGACGAATCTCCACTTTTTATATACTTCTCGGTGTCCAAAAATCATATTTTTAACGAGTGACTTAAAAACATTTGCTTAAAATTTTGTGAACGCTAAAACTTATAAATGCTTTTAGATATTAAGATGGAATTGGGTATGTGATCTTTACATTAAATCTGCACATTTCTATCAAATTTTAATGATGGGAAAAGATTTCTAGCCATCTACCAGCAGTTAAAGATTCCTTTAACTTTTGTTGGCCTTTGCTTTCTCATGCGAAAACTGGATAGTAAAGGAACATAGCAGTCAGTCACAGTAAGCCCTATTTATACAGCTTTTGTGATAAAGAGGTGACTGGCTGTAATTAATTAATTCAATTAATTCTAGCAAATTTTAAATGAAATCCATTAATAGAAGCTTTATTTATCTTGCTATGTGAATACAGTGTACATAAAGAGTACAAAACTTAAACAGCTAGAACAAAATAAACAGATTTAGCATTTAAATTGTGAAATAAATCTTTCGAAGAGTTCCTCGTCTGTCGATTTGCTTCTTCACAGGCATTTAAACGTAAAAATGCAATGGCTTGCATAAATTAAATTTGGTTCACAGTCTTCATATGTAGGGTGTAGACCTTTTCGTCAATTTTTGAACTAGAACTACTGAAGGATTGACTGACTGCAAATTTGTATTTTTGAATGAGAATAAACAAGATAACTAAAAAATGCAGAAACTTAAAAAAATGATAATTGGTATGTAATCATTATTAAAATCATAGTAATGCATTGAATTTCGTTTCCAATCGTTGAAAGTAATTTTTGTAATGTAGATTTTCTTCACTATAGTATGCAGCTCAAAGCGCTTATACGCGGAACTATGAAATTAAAAATCTGAGCATTCATGACATTTAGGCCTAGGTCTAAATTTCATAATTTTATGCCAGAGAAGGGAAGGATAACACCTTTATTAGGGAGTGTGCGACAAAATTTCGAAGAGATTACTTCCACTGCATGTCTAAAAAAAAATGACCTCTGTGGTGGTATGTTGATTATTATGATCTGTGCAGGAAGCAACAGGACGAATGTTGTTGGAAACATTTCTTTAATAACCACATTCACACACTAAACAATTACAAACACAAAGACAAGACATTCACGCGCGCGCTTCACAGTTCAGCATCACATCTCATTCTCATTACAATCGCAATGCATTATGGGATTACATATGGGATGGCTTAATCAGGTATCGCCATCTAGTATCCAAAAGAGAAGATAAGTGTAATGCAACTGCTACACCTCCCATTTTTCTTCTCCGGGCCAGTTGATAATAAATTACAATATAAATTAAATATAAATCAGTTCTTCATGAAAATAATTTAAAAGTAATTCTAATGTTTAATAAATGCTCAAAAGTGTAAACATAGGTCTTAAGACAAATTTAAAGGTGTTTTTTTTTCTCTCATCCAGGTATATACATTAAGAAGTGCGATTCTAATGAACAATGAAATGAGAAGTGGCAATAACCAAAGTAATTTCAAGCCTGTATTATTTCAGAAATAAATTATAAAAATGCTACTCAAACTCTACTATTCACTCGCATTGGGTTTCCAGTTTAATTAAAGCAACTGGAAATCGTCTTAATATTGGAATGTTTTCAAGTGAATGAATTTACTCTCTCTTTCTTATATTAATCTTTAAAAAATCATTAAACGATTAATACTATTCCATTAATCTTCAAAGTGCCTTCTCCCTTAATTTCTGAACGACGACAGTCATGGTCACACAAGTGAAGACCAGGTATAGAAATACCGCTACATGCTACATAATGAAATCACTTACAGTGTCACCTATTGGTAAAATTTAGAATTAGCTTTCCAATTTCAAAAAAATGTGAGAAATATGAGAATAAGTTAAGTTACAAAATTATAAAGAATAATTGATTTAATAAGAAAATATATCATACGCACATTTATGTTAAGTATGGTACACCTTAAACGTTTGTTTGATAGCTGTTTCAAAAATTCTGACTTTTAGAGTAGAATGCACGTCTCTCAAAAAGCCACATTCGGAAAACACTGTAAGTAAATACTCCCAGTAATGACAAACAACCTTGCAAGTATTACTGGTAAAGCTCTTTAAAAGATAATACAAGTGGCGTAAATTTTATTATGAATCAGAAGACAAGCTAACATTCCCCAGGAGGTGTGTACTCAAATACCTGTAGAATTTTACTGTCAAAAAATACGTTAATATCCCCAAACTAAATTTGATTTTTTCAACCTGCGCTGGTCTTTCAGAAAGAATTTTTTTACACAATGAAAATTTTCAAATTGCACCAAGGCGTAAAAATACTACTGCTATAATTTAGTTCATCAAGACTTCTGTCTCAACTTTCACTGATATTTTTATAGTAGATAAGTGAAATTACTGCAAAGTAAGAACCAAAAAATTTGTCTTTTTCATTCAGTTCGTCGTGAATGATCGGGTAAAAAACAGCAATGGGTAATAACAGCGAAACTAATCTAATTAGAATGAGAGCCTCTTTCGAATACCCCAAGGAATACTTTTAAATTTATTTTTTCTTATTCACTCAAGATGCTAATTCAGTTATTTCTGGAAGTCCCGAGTTGCTCTGCTATCACTGACACAGCGGTTCTCAGACCGATTGAAGGGGAAAAAAATGTACTTAAAACAAGTTTAAGGAACTGTGTGAAACAAATGCTTTTATACTAGTTAAGGAATCCTTAAAATGTCGATTAAGCCTAAAGATATTATTCTATACGTCATTCTAAATAAACTAATTCTGTGTAGAAATTCCATAATTGTATTATGACTTTATTAATGAAATGAAATCATCTCATGAAACCGATTTGAAGAGAATGAATTTGCTGAATCAGTTCTGATCAAGGTCTTCCTGCGGTGAGAAGTGCGCAAATGGGAACGTTTATATTCTCTGCATTGTTGTCACGCTTCTAAAATATTTACTGTTATTCAAACACTGTTTTAAAGCAGATAAAATTTACAGAAA
>JAPMOR010043471.1:12918-40307 GCA_026543865.1 Argiope aurantia
CTCTAATTCAGGTCTTTCATGGTAAGATTATTGGAATTCTCTAATTCCGGTCTTCCACGGTAGGAATAGTATTCTCTAATTCAGGTCTTCCACGGTAGGTATAGTACTCTCTAATTCAGGTCTTTCATGGTAAGATTATTGAAATTCTCTAATCCAGGTCTCACATGTGAGAATATTGGCCTTTTCAAATTCAGATCTTTCACGGTTCATATATTTATAAAGTTAGTTGGAAAAGCAAGGTTCTTTAAAAGAATAATTATTTAAATCCGATAAGTTTTTATTCGAAGTCTTCATACATTTTGATTGTGATGCCCGAGCCCTATTCGTGCATCTAATTATGGAATCCTTAAACTCACAAGCAAAAATCAAATCATTTATAAATATTAGAATTTGCAACAAAAATAACCGACAATCCGTTAACATCTCAAGTGCTCTCGTGCGAACTCTTATTTGGATCAATACGACAAAGCATTCCAGAAATGGAAGAGGGTGATCTAATTAGATAGTAGAGAAAATTACAGTTTAAAGTTTAAAGAGAAGGTTGATTAATTTAAGATCTTTTGGAAGTGTCTGAATGTCCAAAGCATGGTCACTGCTCAGATAATAAGTGTAAAGCAGCGCCTTGTCTCACTTGTGTGGCAGGCAACTGAACGGACAGGGATGGAAGGGGCGTCGGAGTAGCCTATCCCAAAATGAAATTACTGTAAATATGTATATAATTTTCAATTAACTTAATAAATAATTGAAAAGGAAAATTATAAATTCATAAACCGCTCGACCACATATGCAACAGATGCACAACCCCAGCTTCTGTTTTGGTGTCTAGTGCTGAAATTGATTAACTTATGGGTGTACGAATAAAGATAAGCATGAATAAAAATTAATTATGGGATCGTAAATTTGACATTTCGTTTGCATTTTTTTTGTTAGATTGTAGCAAAAGTTAGAGAGCTGAGATCTACAATTTTTATTATTTTATATTCAAACTGAGTTTTATGATTAATTTTTATTTGACTTTCGGTGAACATTATGAAGGATAGCAAAGATCCGACTACCAAGAACCAAAACTTACAGTTATATCTAGAGTTCACAACAAATAATATTTTTTTTTATATCTTAAGCACACCGTCAGTGTGTATGAAATTTTCTACAACTTTCATCAATTATTCCGCGACAATCATATCCGAAATATCATTAACAGGATAACAGTCTGTCTATACGGACACATTTTCTAATTTATATAGAATTGAAGAGCAGTTGTTGAAAAAAATAAAATTAAATGAAATAACATCTAGAAAGATGAGCCTTTTTCAATAAACGGATGCCCCGAAATATGAACAAAAAGACCCAGACGCTGGATGAACGTTACACTGGAGTTAGAAAGAGTGGAAATGTTAGTGAGAGAAAATTTTGAAAAGTAAAATTTCCACTTTAAATTCCGGCAATTTGGAGTAAAGGAGCAGGTGTGCAAAGAACTCGTTACGAAAAGAAATAAATTTCCCATTAGCTAAATCAATGGAAAGGAATGTTTGGAATTTGTAAAGTGGTATCGACATAGAGAACGAACACATTTCTTGAATGATGAATCAGAATTCTTCTTTCCTGACTCATCAACTGAAGGAATTAAAGTTTGGAGGATACCGAAATTTAACTAAACTTTTTTTCAAAACTTGTTCCAATGAATTAATCATGAAAGGGGGATATGTGATATTGCAGGAATATTAAGCATCTAGATATTCAGTAATTATGGCAGCAGAAGTGACTTTAACGTCCGTCCCATGGAGGATACTATCGGTTTGATGGAGATACATGATATGCTGTAAGGAAAGAAGGGTACTGATAAACCTTAAAAATTTCCGCCACATTTCTATTTATCTTTCAGTTGAACAACCCGTTGCATGAATGGAGTATAAAAATATCGCTAAGCTCCATAAAGAATTTTGTATGTGTTTTATTATTCCGGTTATACATATTTGAAAATAAATTAATATTCCCACCACTGATTATAAATCTTTTAATTCATTAGCGATACTATGCGTTATTTGAGTATTTCAATCAACTTTTTTAAAGAATATTTTTAAAGATTTTTTTCGTACTACATTTATCAAAAGGATTTTATATGTAAGAATATTGAAACTTTTGCGATATTTTTAACGCGAAGAAGCATTTAATTCAAATACTCATAAAAAAAAAAGATACTGCAAGTTTGCATCTTTGCATGCAAGGAACAAATCCTTATTAAAGAACGGAAATGGCTCAAAACTCGCAAAGCATTCACTGGATATTAACGCTCCAAAGAGAGAATTCGCTTGACTACTACACCCCCGAATATGCTCTTCTGTTTATACATTTCGTGACAGAGTAGGGAAATTTCTAGAAAGAGTCCATATAACTTCAAGATTTTTTTATGTTCAAGAATTTTCAGTTTTATTGCCAAAATCGCCAAATCCGTCGCCAAGGCTCGAGGTAATTGACTTCGCATCTATTCTGTATCCGTTTGAACTACCAGTAAAGCCGCGTTCTTATGGTTCCTACGACCGAAGAATCTTCAGGCGGGCCACATGTTCCCCCCTCGACCCCTCTTGCGGTTTTCTGAGATGCTTTGATGTTTGTCCAGTTTACCGACAATTTGTCGGTAAACTGGATAGGCATTAAAGCACCCCAGAAAACAGCAAGTAAAAAATATAATTATTTATCATTTTCGTGTATTCTTTAAGTGCCCATAACAGCATGTTGTGCATTTTAATAAATAACAAAATGCTATTAATTATTATTTTACTGTATGAAATTTGCTTCAAGATTCTGCAAATCAACTTTGCAAGAAACTTGCTTTTGTTGGACCGGCCTTGTACTGATTGAACAATCAAACGAGGTTAAATTTCTATGTTAATTCTACAAATGGAAACTTCTTCTACATCCAACCATTCATTTTGACTTTTATTAATTTACCAATTTCTATTTCCGTATGGTATACTATATGGGGCAGGAAGAAAATGGGCTGCATCAATCTTCAAATCGATATATCTTCAACGGTATTACAGTATACTGACTTTACTATATTAACATTTTTCAAGTAAGAGCTAAATTTTTCAAATAATATATTGCTGGTTTTTTTTTTTTCTTTTTTTTAATATTGAACGAAAGATCAGCTATTTGTAACATTTTGTGTTGTGTAGTAAAAATCATTTCAACCTGGTTAGTATTACCGCATTCGCAAATAAGCAGATTAGGCAATTGTTTAGGACCACTGGCTTGAGAACTAATTCAATCCTTACAGGTTATTTTTAAAATGTTGTATCACAAGTTTTCAATTATATAAATTTATAAGAAAGACAAATTTATAAATTATGAAATACTAAAACTTCAACGTGTATTGATATTGAATTATTAAAAACATTATTAAATATATTAGTCTAATAAACAATTCCTTTATAATGGTATATTAATTATTTGTTTGTTGTGTTATGTTCCATTTAATAGGAACTAAGGAATAATAATTTTTAATGTTACATTTGCTTAAAGTTTATTATAATTATTATAATAATTAGATTATTTTATTTGTCGGTAAAAAATTCATTAATTAATGTTTAGCATTAACACTACTAAAATTTTATTACTTTAGTCAATTTTCATTTTATATACATATATTTGTATTTACACACATGTACTTATATATAAATATGGAGGAAAGATAAATAAATAAAAACATGCATTTTCAATACATTGTCAAAATCAAATTAAACTAGAATAAATCATTAGCATATTGATTAAGTTAAAAATTCGTGGGAATATGAGATTGTGTTTATCAGTTATTAAAAATAAGGTGCATTTCTTCAGGCAACAAAATTCTTTGAATCTCGTTAGAATAAATAAAATAAGTGTAATAAAAATTTTGAGAAATAATAATGACATTTTCCCATATATAATATCAAAAATGCATAATATTCTGGTTTGCAAACAAATTCTTAAACTAAACTGTACCTATATAGTTTGAGGAATGTAAAATGTGTCTTCGTTTTTTCCCAACTCGAACTAATCACTCACTGGGGCATGGCGTTTTGTTTTGTTTGAAGTTTCATTTTATCTAGAAGCATCTTACTTTTTCAGAACATTATTCAAAAAAGTATTGTACATTGTTTCTCTCGATGAAGACAATTAAAGTGAAGTCATGCATGCGATTAAATAACAAAAAGCTTTGTGTACAGTCTAGCCTCCGCCTTAGAAGCTACACGAGGGGGTTTGAAGATTCCCATGACCTTGAAAGTGGATACGGCAAATCGAAAAGTATTCAAGCGGAAAGAACACAATATTACATTTAGAAATCCGCAACAGATTTCCCAGAAGCAGAGAACAAATCTGTAGGTGACTTTTCACATTTTCACAAAGCACATACTAGTAATTATGTGTTTAAGATGATAAATTAAAAGTGTTTGAAAGAAGGTGACTTTAAAATCCGTTTTCAAATACAGACATTGAGAATTATAACATTGCAAGCTTCTTATAACTTGTCTAGAATCACCTGATAAGTGATTCTAGACATTTTATAAAAAACCAGCGCCGAATTAAATCCTTTTGGTGCCCTTAAGTCTCGCCCTCCCCCTCTATTTTTCCCATCCGCAGCTTTCAAAACCAGAAATTTTCACACAGTGATTTTAATTTTGTTTCTTATATAAGCAATTTTATGAAGTATACTTTGACAAGTTGAAATTTTTTAAAAATTATTTAATTTCGGGTTAATTTTAGGAAAGTTGGCATTAATACCTGGTCAATAAAAAAATTCAAAAATAAAATTTAAATGTAGTTTGAAGTGAAAGAGTAAAAAAGACAAAACTTTTTTACATTATCTGATTAGTATTTAATTATAAAATCTACATTTTTTTTAAATTTATAAAACCACATACCTTTTTAAAATCATAGAGTAATTTAGCACAAAACTCACAAAAGGTGATTGATTCCGAGTGTTAGTAGAATAATGTTACCAAATTTTAAGAAAAATTTAAGCCGTTTTTTTTTTTAATTTTATTTGAACAATTTCGAGTGCACGATCTTGTAAATTAAATGAAAGCACAAAATTAAATTATTTCGTAAACATCCCAAAAAAGAAACCGAGTCCTTAGAGCCGCCTCTGCAATCCGCAAGGACCTTTCCGGGCATTCGTTCATCCACTTCCGATAATGTTTACTAAATTATAATATATATTTAATAATTATTGTAACTGTATTATTAAGCATGATATGAATCAGTAAATAAACGAATATATATGCAAATTCACTTCGTTTTTATGTAACTGAAATAGTTTTTATATAAAATAAAAAATGAGTACATATTTCTATATTTTTATATTTGACCATCTTATGTTTGTCTTTTTTATGAATAGGGAAGTACGTAGAGTTACGAATATTTTTAGTTTTTCATGTTAATGCCATGATTGGAAAGACAGAATTACAATAATTCGCAATGGATGATAAATGAACAAAAGTGAAGGTTCAGGAAAATGCAAGAATTTTGGCTTTATTTTTATTACGACCAGAAATCTGACGGTTCTTCTGGAAAATTCCATGCCCTGGAAGAAGAATTTAAAAGGTGGAGCACTCACATGAGGGTGAATTCTTTCTTTTGAAGTATTAACCGCACTAGGAGATGATGACGCTACACGCTATAGTACTTTTTCATTAATTTACTTGCTTTTTTTTTTTTTTGCCTGAGCATTGATAATTTTTACAAGTGCGATTTCGTACGTGCATCTTATATGTGTTTTTTGTTCTCAGTGCTTCTTATTTCTTGTAGAATAAAAAATCCAACATCTTAGACTTCTTTCACCCCACGCCAACTGGATGATTTTTCGTATTCTTATGAGGCCTAATAGTGCCAAGTACAATACATTTTAAATTATCTTATAATAAATATATTGCGAAGCAGCACTGAATTATGATAACTTGATTCTTAAAGTCTCACTTTTCATGGAAATATGGAATTTACTTGGGAAAGTGGTCATTTTTTTTAAAAAATCACTCAGAGACATTTGACATCAAAACAAAATTTCAGATAGAGTGCATTTAAATGATGAATGATATACGCAATTTAATTTATCATATATCTTTGAAGTACTCGAACTTATTCCATCAAGTTGACATTCCATCCAACTTTTTTTTTCCTTCCTTTATTGAATATGATGTTACAAAGAGAAAGTATTATAATCGTCAAAAAATTCGAACTCAAAATTTCGACGAACCTCCAATTCTCAAATTTTTCTGAGTCCGACGAACACAATTTTCAGAATTATGCCTGTCTGTCAATGTGCACAATAAAGCCAGAAGACTTTGGGCTAAAAAAAAAAAGAGATGAAATTTGATCTACCGGTTTTACATGTGTTTCGTAGATTTTTAATGAATTTTAGATGAAAATCATTCTCGGAAAATTAGCATGTCTTTCCGAATGCAAGGGAGCATGGTAAATGCAAACTGCGAAGAGTTAAAAGGATGTGTAGATATGAATACAAATTAGTTATACAATTTTATTGCCTAAGGGATTCTGATCAAATTTGGAACAAAATCCAGCTGTGTGTTGCCTATTCGTCGGTCTATAAATTAGTATGAAAATAAAGGCAACAAATTAGTAAAAATACAACGTCTTAGCTAAATGAAATTCGACAGTTCTGCATCGAATCGTATTTCCAATCTGTCGAAAAAATAGTATATTAGATTTTTATACATAATAACATTACAATGAAACACCAAATGTTCATCTGCGAGACTCTGAAAATAAAACTCTGAGTACTCGTGACGTTCACAGTCATGCGCATGGCCCACGTTAGATCTCCCTTGCCCTCTCCCTCCTACGAAACAGTTATTGTTATGCAGGAGAGAAAGGGAAAGGGAGAATATCTCTTTTGTTTGAGAGCATTCGAGAAAGTTTCGGGGAGACCTCGACAGCTGCCCCCCCCCTTCCTCCTTCTTATTGTTGTTTCTAATGGCATTTGTCCTATGACAAGCCCACTGACTTTAGAAGTCAGTGATTTTAAGCCAAGGATGCGTCTCTTGTTTTTCAGTAGCGCCATCTAGGGCCAAGAGTAGGACTTAAATACACACACGTCATAACCCTTTTTACGGGACGAACTTCATTCATGCATTTCATTCACTCATCCACAGATCGAAATTTAGACCTGAATCAGAGAACGATCACCCCTGATCCTGTACCCCCAGTGGTATTATTCTCGACACGGAGGACTTTGCGACCAAGACAGGTTTATACGTGCACCAGCCAGCACACACACACACACGGAGAATCTTCGACCGGCGGGGTTCGAATCCGCAACCCCAGGAACTCGAATCCAGCACCCTACCAACCAGGCTATCTGGCTCGTACGTGATCTTTAAACCATATTTATAGATTTCTATCAAATTTTAAATGAAATCCATCTACGGGAAGTCGATCTGTCTGGTTGTCCATGTATAAGCTAACACGATAAATATAAAACCAAAAAAGATAGATGGATAAAATTTGATTGTACATAGATTAAACATCGTAAACGTAAATACCTGTAAAATTTTGAACAAAATCCGGTGGGGTTGACTGTTTGCAAGTATGTATTTTCACAGGCATATAAACTAACACACGTAATGATTTTAATTCATATAACAATTTTACATGCAATTTTGTGATCAGGATTGTAGTTCTGTCTCAAATTTTGGTTTCAAATGTTTGGCTAAAAGATGCCCATTCTGTGCTCGAGTGCTTATGAGATAACTGTATTTCGGCAATTGGTCGCCAAGAAAATCCGACTACACCGCATTCCGATAACGCTTTCGTAACTGTTGTTCGCCAGTGGTATGGGTTTAATATATTTATACACGGGAAAATATTTTTTAATCTCTGCGTGGGGAAGGGGATGATTCAGAGAAAGATAGAACCCGCCTTTGCAGTAATATCGGTTAGTTTGTTATCATGAATATCTACTTGACTAGAATCCAACAGAATAAAATATCATAATCTGTAGCCTTCAATTTTGATGTGTTCATATGCTAGAATAGATAGAACCAAAAATAGAAATGGAACAATAACGTTTTTTTCAAGAAGGTATCCAAAATTACTGTTTTAATAAATAAAAACCCTTACTAGAAAACTGCTATGGCATGATAACTGGACCATTTACTATGTTGCTGCTGTGTTATGACTTATGGCATTTTATAAGCCCGCTGATAGATACCTATCAGAGATTTAAGCCGAATGAGTGTCTCTTGTTTTTTCAATAGCGTCAACTAAGGCCAAGAGAAGGACTTAGCTGTTTCAGGCGTCATATTTGGTTGCACAATCCCTTTCTACAGAGAGGAACATTCACACACACCTCAAAGACAAAACACAGAAGAAGAGTAACCATGTCCGAACCAGGACTCGAACCTGGGACGTCCAGATCACGGGAAGACGCGCTACTCCTATGCCAGGTCGCCGGTCCCATTTACTCTACAATGATGACGGTTAAAGCAGTCGTCATTTAAGTCATCGTATGTTCTTTAGATTTTGCATTTGTAGTTTATATACGATCGAAAATGCAAAAATGAAGGATCACAAATTTAATTAATCTGGAGAAAATCAGATGAAGTAGCTTTCTCAATATACTTTCTTACGTATTCTCGCATAAAGGTATAATCCGTATAAAGATTTTTGACCTTGGATAGGGCCATAAAAACCGCGAATACACAGATTTTTAATTTCCAAGTCCTATAAATGAATGCTTCGAGCTTCAGTAGCATAGTAAAGGAAACCGAATGCGCATCTTGAAAACTTTATTCCTCTCATTGATATGAAAATGTGATTTACAATTTTAGTCACAGTATCGCTTTCCCTATTTCATTTATTTAAAACGTCAATTTTTGGGGGCATGCTTTTGAAAATGCAGACCAGCAGGTGGTCAATTCTTTGATGGATTTAGTTCAATATTTGATACGGATCTAAACGCAGTTAAATGGTTAAATTGTGTGCAAAATTTCATCCATTCAAATCTTTACATTTTGTAGTAATAGTTTTCATCTACACTCGGAGAGCTAGACACACAAACTTCCTGTTAACATGTTTCAATCAAAATTTGAAAGAAATCTGCAAATTTGGTGTTAAGTTCATATATTAATTACAAAATACGATAACTCAAATCACTTCTGAGTTATCATATTCACAGAGTAACTAATGTAATTCTAAAAATGAGTTCTTGGAACACACTAAATCAAGCAGATCACTCTAAACCCCAAATTCGAATATTTTGATGATTAGCGAATACAGTACTTTCTCCCCGTATACTTCATATATGAGGAAGTAAAAAAAAAAAAATTGTAACTACAAATGGACGTTGAAGCCTTGAAATTATTTTAACATATTTTGACATCTCCACCATATATCCAGAACAAATTATTTATAAACCATTGTTACGCACTTATAATTATTCTTCTGATCGCAATAATCCATCGCAAGCAAATGGTTGTGGTGAGGACAATCGTATTACCATAGTTATGTCTTCAGAATTGATTTATCTCTCTATTTATGTAATCATTTCATTGCTTTTAAATTAATTAGATTCCACTGAATCAACAGGATCATCGTACTATTTTAGAATTTATTTGTTTGTGATTTGATTTCGATTTGGCTGTAACAAATATTGCTAATTATTTCTTATTTTCGGTTCTGTCTTGAACATTCTTCTTAACGTTTCCAACGATTTTGTTGCCCCCCTCATTGACTGATACATCGCAAAAGAGAAGACAATAGGAAAAGCAAACATTTAATTTTATAAGGTTAAAGTTGCAGTTATAATAAAGTTAGAAAATAAAAATCAGTTTGGGCTACTAGTACTCATGAACCATAAGTCTCGAAGCCTCGAACCCGACGTCTTCTCCACCTTGAACAGCCAAAAGAAAATTAGAATTTTTTTCTTGCTGAATTGGATCAGACAGTGACAAACAAGGTGCACTCTCGACAATATTTATATTGTTATATTTAAAGTATTAAATATTATAAGAATATTATTAATAATATTAATGGAATATTTAAAGTATATTCAAAGGATTTGTTGCTCGAACTTATATACACTTCCCATGCCATTACTCGTGCAACTATTCTAGTAAAACTGTAAATTTGCATTGGATTGAATCTACATTTATAGTTATAAATCAACGTTGCGTATCCTTAACTTTAACTAAATTCGCGAGCGAGGAACTCCCTATAACGTACCTTTTTGCATTTGTGACTTTTAATTTCGTTGCAAATATAGCTTGTTTCCTATGCCTGAGGTAACTTAGCAGAGCTGAATTTCCAGCTAGACAGTTGTCAAGGGTCGTTAGACTGAAGATGCCTCAGACAAGTCAATTAAAAAAATTATTTTAGTCTAGTTGCAACATAAATAAATACATTACCAGGTTTAATACATACAGAATTAATAGTTTATAAAACTTTGAAATCACATTGTCTGTTTAGATTCAATCGCTTAAATCAATATTAAATCAAATAACGTATAATTATTTTTTAAAAATATAGGAATTCTAATTAGTAATTAATTGCTTACAATACGTTTCATTTGACAGATGTTATAAACTTATAGTTTTATAGTTATCACATTGTCTGTTTAGATAAATCACTTAAATCAATATTAAATCAAATAACGTATAATTACTTTTAAAATATATAGGAATTCTGATTATTCATTAATTGCTTACATTACCAGATTTGAGCATTTTTTGGCCTTAGGCAATGTACATTATGAGGCCTCTATTTTCACATTTCAACACATTTTTAAGTTATTTAACATATTATTTCCTTTAAGTTTAATTTTCATTTTGTAACTTTGTGAAAATGGATTTATATGGTTTATATATATTAACTTATAAAACAAGACTAAATTCTTAGAATAACGAAATCACCATTTTATTTTTCAAGATAGAATTTTTTACACTGTTGCCAAACACATCAACATAAAATAACTGTTGCCACAAAAATACAATGCCGTTAATAATTATCTTACATTCGGCCATCCTGAAAAAAAAAAAAAAAATGGACGACCCTGTCCATAAAATTACGAAAATGAGGCACATTGTAAATTATTCAAAGTACATAGTCCTGAAGGTATGTTGGCAATTTTTTTATTCTATTTTCTCGTGGAGCATTTGGGAGTTCATTAACCATATCTTCCTCTTCATCATCATAGTCAACGTCAACGATTTCATCTTCATTTACAATGTGAAATAGTTTCATCTGCGATGCATGAGCTGTAGTTGTATAATGCCGTCTTACACGTTCTTGTGCTTTTGTTCTAAAATCTGTGACTTGATATACATCAGATGGAAACACCTTCACAACTACAAGGGGTCCTCTGTATCGAACTTGCGTTTTTGTGCGACTCCCAGGAGTGGTTTCAGGTAACCGTTTTACAACGACAACATCGCCAACAGAATATGTATGTGCATCACAGTGATGCTTATCAAAATTGGACTTCATTTTCTCTTGTGCTTTCAGTATATCGTTTCGTGCTTCTTCTTGCAGTACTCCAGGAGAAACATATTCATCCGACATTGGAAGCAATTCTCTTGGAAAATTATCAAGTTTTCTAGGCTTGTATCCAAATAATAGGTGGAATGGCGCTTTGCCTGTAGATTTGCTGGGCGACCAATTAATGCATCTCTGGATTTCAGGCAACATCTTGTCCCAGTCCCTATGGTTATCTGCATGCACATTTGAGGAAATCATAGGTATAAGCACACGATTTATCCGCTCCACTTGTCCATTAGCAGCTGGTCTTTGCGAGCAGTTCACAGTATGTTTTACGCCATGCTTCATGCAGAATTCTTTAAATGCTGATGATGTGAAACATGAGCCTCGGTCAGTAACGACTCTGATAGGACTTCCAAAGTCATTTATGAATTCTTCAAAGTACTTCAATACACATTTAGTAGAGCAACTAGTACATGCACGTAAACGAACAAATTTTGTCAAATTATCAATTATTACTAATAGTTCAGTATTGCGATTCGAACTAGCGTTAAAGGGTCCCAAAAAGTCCATGTGTACTATTTCAAAGGGTCGTTTACCTGGCGGAATTGGATTGAGTTTACCCTGAACTTTTCCGGCGGGTACTTTCGTAAAAGCACATATAACGCATTGATTTATATGCTGTTTTACATATTCTGACATTCGAGGAAACCAGAAATGCTGTGTTATAAGTAATTTGACCTTGTCAACTTCAAAATGACCCGAAAAATCGTGAAAGCGTACAACTAAATATTTCCTCATAGATCGTGGCATTACAAACAATTTTTTGCAGACACCGTTGTCAATTTGTAAGCGGTACAGTATTCCGTTTATAAGTTCATATTTACTGACAATATTTTTCTTTTCCGCTTTTTTCTTGGAGCATTTTAATATTTTAATGATATTGTTTAACTCTTCGTCCTGGGACTGAATTAAAGCTACTTTGTCTTCTTCAGTACTTATATAATAGACACGCGGTTTCTCACTTATATTTAATGGAATACTGGTATCAATTTCGACTAGTTGGTTCGGATATTTCACTATTATATCTAATGGGCTGCATTCAGTGGCTTCTTTAGATTGTTCAGGATCTTCGTCTTCTACTGGTGCGCGACTCAGGGCGTCCACATGGGTCATCTGGTCACCGGATTTATGCTTAACATCGTAATTGAATTCACTTAGCTGTTCTATCCACCTTGCCGTTTGGGGCCTTATATTTTTTTGAGTTTTTAGATATATAATTGCAGAACAATCTGTAATAATAGTAAATCGAAGACCAAGAAGAAGGGATCTAAGGCGACTGAGAGACCAAACAACAGCCAGTAGCTCCAATCGGCTCGAATGATAATTTTCTTCATCTGGATTAGTACGTCTGCTTACACAATAGACCAAGCGAAGGGTATTATCTCTGTCTCTCTGAAGTAGCATTCCAGCCAAACCCACGGAGCTTGCATCGGTGTGCAGTTCGGTTTCATCCCGAGGATCAAACAATTTCAAGACTGGTTTGGATACAAGAAGATTACGTAATCTTTCAAAAGAAGTTTGATGTTCATTGGTCCAGACAAATAATTGACCATTCTTTAATAAGCGGGTTAAAGGAGCTGCAATTGACGCATATCCAGCAATGAAGCGACGGAAGAATCCAGTCAATCCTAAAAATCTCTGAACTTCATCCTTTTTTTGGGGAACAGGGAATTCGGCAACAGCAGCAAGTTTTCTGGGTCCAGGTTTGATACCATCCTTGCTGACAACAAATCCTAAATATTCAATCTCTTTTTTAGCAAACTCACACTTTGATAGTTTCAACGTTATCCCTGCATTGCACAATTTTTCGAGCACTGCTCTAAGCATATTGATCATATTTTCAAAGTTAGAGGATCCAAAAAATATGTCATCTATGAAACACGACACACCATTACATAATAAATTGCCTAAAGCTAATGACATACATCGTTGAAACACTGCAGGCCCGTTTGAAAGACCAAAGAATAGTCTAGTGGGTTCATAGTGGCCGTCTGGTGTTGTAAACGCGGCCTTGCGAGCTGACTCATCATCCATAGGTATTTGATTAAAACCCTGGCAGGCATCAAGAATGCAAAACAAACTAGAACCAGCAATTCTGTCTAATAAATCATCTATATGTGGTAAAGGGAATTTGTCCTTGACAGTCTGCGCGTTTAATTGTCTGTAGTCAATCACCATTCGATATTCACCAGTTTTCTTCTTTACAAGCAAAACGGGACTGCTATATTCAGATGAACTATCTCGAACAATACCTTGATCTTTCATTTCTAAAATAATGTCTCTTAGAATCTGCCTTTCGTAGTGGGAAGAACGGTATGGAGAACGAGCGACAGGCGTACTACCAGCCTTTTCAACTATTTTCATGACTGTATTGTTGACACATCCCAACTCATTAGGACTTAGAGCGATGCACTTTCTGAATTCATTCAATAGGTCACAGACACGTTGCTTTTGCTCATCCGATGTGTCTGGTCCAATCTTTATGTCATCAATTTTAACTTTTTCTTTGAGATCTCTTTTGGCAATAGCAACTAGATTTTCTTTGTCACCGTTGATATCGGGATATTTAATAGAATCAACATTTTCAGTCGACCAAACACCTCTTAAAATAACTCGATCCTTCTTTAAGCGTAGAGTATTATCGCTGCAGTTAACTATGGGTACTAGTGTTTTACCATCTTGAATTAATAAAGACGAACTTGATTCATTATCAGCGTTATCAAAAGTCATCACTTCGTCATCCGTTGATTTGTTATCTACAACTTCCAACATTTGTATCATATTCGGTTGAACAGTTATCGTTTTTGATGCTCTCAGAATAGCAGTTGCATGGGGTGATTCTTCAACTCCAATGTTCGCTAGACGTCGAAATTCATCCATGTGAAACATTCTAGATTTTCCTTCCCGTCTTATCATCACTAAATTTGGAAAATCTATCAAATCCTTTCCGACAATGACGAATGGCCCTTGAAATGTATCATCATTTACAACGTGCAACTTCACATCCTTTAAAATTAAATTGTCTATAGCCACATTTACTGTACAAATTCCAAGTGATTGTGTTATGCCACCTCCAATTCCTGTTATAGAAATAACATTGTTTTTAGGTTGAACAAGCACATTAATTTGCTTTGCAAATGAGTATTTTATCATTGATATATCAGCCGCTGTGTCTATTAATGCATCTGTATTCATTCCATTTATTGATACGATTTTAAGTGTAACATCTCTATTAGAGCATGATAAGGAGGATAAATTTACTGTGAGATTACTACGTGATTTAGGACATTCCCTAGTTCCATGGCCTTCAGTCCTACATGATGTACAAAACTTAGGTCTTTTAGGTTTTACGCAATCACGTGCCAAATGACCTTTTTCGTAACAATTATAACACGTAATTGGCTCCATCATTCGATAATTAGTAGCAGAACGATTATTTATTTTGGTATTATATTGACCACCAATATTCTTATTATTTATGTATAGACCAGATAGCTCAATGTGTTCGTCAATTTTATCAGCCAAGCTCGTTGGCGACTTCAACAGTGACCATTCACTGATATAATATTCTTGCACTGTTAAAGGTGCGTCTTGCTTCATTCTATCTGATATTATTAAGTCCTTTAAATTTTCAAAAGTTTTTACATTTAACCCATTTATCCACCCATTGAAATAAGTTTCTAATTCATAGTAGTATTCTCGCCACGTACCTCCAGGTTTAATTTTATGCGAGTAGAACAATTGGCGAAATTTTTCAGCACTTAGCTTGAAACGCTTAAGTAGCAGTTCTTTCATATAAGAATAGTTTTCAGCCAATTCTTCAGGTTCTCTTATAATTATGTCGACTATTTCACTAGGAAGAACACTAGTCAAACACGCCATCCATAGAGAGGTTTCCATATTTACCCTCTTCATTACTCTCTCAAAATGTACTAAATATAATCCAATGTCGTCATATTTCAAATCAAAATTTCTTACCTGAGTCTTCCAGTCTATTTTCGGGCTGATTTCCACATTGGGCGCGTTTTGAGCAATTGGCGATAACGATTTGGCTTCAATTTCCAGCTTCTTTATCGCCAAATCATGTTCTCGCATAGCATTTCTTTCTGCAAGTTCAAATTCTTCTTTACGTTTTAGAGCAGCTTCCTCTGCTTTTCGATCGGCATTTATGTTACCGATTATTCCATGTATTATATCTTCATCATAATTCCTACTTTTCTTGATCAAACTTATCAATTCCACGACTTTATTATTTTCTCCGATTTCCTCTCCAAGTTCCACTGCAACGAGTTCTAAATCCTTTTTTCGTAATCTCGCAAGTAAAGACATCTTTCTAAAACTATACAATTATCCACTTCTTATCCCACTTCTGAATTATTAACTTATAAAACAAGACTAAATTCTTAGAATAACGAAATCACCATTTTATTTTTCAAGATAGAATTTTTTACACTGTTGCCAAACACATCAACATAAAATAACTGTTGCCACAAAAATACAATGCCGTTAATAATTATCTTACATATATTAATATAAATGGTTTATATATTTATTCATTGTGACTCTTGATTGCATGATATCTCCATTTAGAATTAATATTTCTTAAATAGACGCTTTATGTTTATGTATTTTGTAATAACTAAAACATATAAAGCATAGAGAAATCTTACCATTTACTCTTGGCAGACTGGTGATATAACCATTTAGAGTGGTACAGGGAGCACAAAAACTGGACATCTCATCAATGGGGTCGTGTTCTCTTTACAGATGAGAGTCGTTTTAGTGCCACGAGCGATTCCCAACGCCAGTTGATTTGGAGAGAGGATGGTTTCATCCCAGTAACATCACGGAAAGAGACCGTTTCGGTGGTCCTGGAGTTGTCGTCTGGGGAGGCATTATGATGAACGGGTGGACTGAGCTCCACGTTTTCGACAGAGGTTCTGTAACTGGAGATCGCTATTGTCAGGAGGTGATCCTTCCCCATGTGCGTCTGTTCCGAGGTGCCATTGGATCAGACTTCGTTTTTATGGATGACAATGCACGGCCACACAGGACTCATGCTGTTGAAGAGCTCCTGGAAAGTGAAGATATCACTCGAATGGATTGGCTGGCGTGCTCCCCGGATTTAAATCCGATAGAACATGTGTGGGATGATTTGGGGAGACGCCTTGCGGCACGATTACATCCTCCTGGGAACACCCGACAACTTAAACAGATGCTGATTGAGGAATGGGCACTCTTACCTCAAGAACTGTTGGACAATCTGGTGCCGAGTATGGGGAGACGGTGCGAAGTAACCATTGCAGTAAGGGGAGGGCATATCCCATACTAAGGAACATCTGCTTGCTGTTCTTCCTCTTGGACAGACAATCATGTGTAACGATACTATGTGTTCAATAAAGCCTTTTTTTGTTTGATTCCATACTGTATGCATTGTATTCATTTCTGCGCAACTATGCTTTCGTCATTCTTTCAGAACAAAATGCTGTATCTCATTTCTGAATTTCATGTCTCTTAGATGATTTTTCGTGAAGTTATAGCAAAAAACATACCTGTTGCTTAAATTTTGCACCAGTGTATAAAGTAAGATTGATTTAAGATTTGGTTACAATTTACGATACAAGTTAATACTGATCTCGATCGTACATGATACAATCGGTAACCGATTTTTTCCCTTATCGTCATGAAACGGTTACTTGGTGAATTTCGGATTTCCCATTAACGTCGAAACTGAGATTTCTTTCTTCGAAAGTGGTATTGCTGACATGTATAGATGACTTTTGTTTTGACTGTGATTGGCGTGCGGGTAAAAAGAGGATGTTTTTTTTTTGTTTTTTTTTGCTATAGTTTGTATAGAAGTATGAGAGAATTTTTCAGTGATATATGCACCGTCACATGAGGCTGGAGTGGAAATATATGCATTTAAAAAACATTATGCATGCTAATATCATCACCGAGATAGAATGGCAGATTAAACTATATCGACCAATACTTTATATCAGATTGATGTGGTATCACCTAATAGAAAACGATTGATGTCGGAGAGATTATCAATCTAGTCGAAAAACTAATACCGAATACCCGATACTCTTAATCCTTATGGGCCGCGGTGGCCTGGTGGTAAGGTCTCGGCTTCGGAACCGGAGGGTTTCAGGTTCGAGACCCGATTCCACCGAAGAACCGTCGTGTAAGGGGGGCTGTTGCACGTTAAATCCGTCTTGACCAAACGTCCTCCCGCTGGTGTGGTGTGGAGAGGGGGTGCCAGCTCAGGTGTCGTCCTCGTCATCTGAACACGGTTCAAAATTACGAGGTCCGTCCCTAAATAGCCCTAGTGTTGCTTCAAACGGGACGTTAATATAACTAAACTAAACTAATCTTAGTCCTTATCAGTATTGTATCCCTGATATAAAATATCAGATTAATACAATATCGTCAACCCCAAAATGAACAAATCTACATTTTCTTTTATCTAAGTTATATAACTACAATAAATATACAACTATTTTAAAACATAAACATATAAAAGCTTTTATCAAATAATACGTTCTTGAAATAAAATGCTTTCAATCAGCGACTTCCCAAATAGTAATAGTTAGAAAGAATCCTATAAATATTTTATATTCCAATAAAATAAAATCCTTGTGAAGAATGCCGCATATTCGGGTCATGATAACGCTCCATCATTAGGCCTTTTGGCGTGTCGTCCTGTAACAATAGCAACAACAATGGTCCATCTGGTTGTGACGACCTTGAAGATCGGCGAAAATACCTCGGCTTGCCACCGATGCGCGACACTTTCCAGAGTTTCCGTAAATAGGAATTTAATTTCCCTAAAAATGATGAACTCGAGTAAATCGCTCTTTGCGAGAGGGCAGTTAAACAAATCACAGTAAAGATCATTCTGCTGCATGAAATGAATTCGTGATTCTCTTGCGTTTCGGGAGTAATGATTACAGTTCATTTGGATCAAAACGGAAAGTGTTGTTACGTTGGGTGGCATGTTTTTTTTTTTTTTAATTTTCTTGTACATGTAGTATAGAAAAAGTATAGTAATCGTCAAAAAAATTCAAACCCGAGATTTTGACGAATATACACACCTTAGACCTCTCTGAGATCGAAAATCTTGAGTTGAAGTCCGGCTGTTAGGATATAAGTTAACACGATAGTTACAAAACGGAGAGAGCTAGATACATAAAATGCGGTGCACAGATCTGAGATCTATAATGTAGACACTTATCACATTTTTAAGCAAATCCAATCACGGGTTGATTGTCTGTCGGTCTGTACTTTCAGAAACATGTAAATGCGATTATTCGAAAACGTAATGCTTTAAATATATCAATTTTGATTACAGGTGTAGCATTTTTGTTTCAATGGGTTGAGAAACACATTTCTAAAATACAAATTCTATTTTAGACTATTACTATTAACCCATGCCAGGGATTGATTGCTAAATAACTCGCCTAGGATGACACGATAGATTCAGTAAAAATACTAAATTCACGCCAAAAGTTTATATTTCGTCACTATTATACTCAAATGCCATGTAAGGCATTCTCTGACATGTATGTGAGAAAATTATAGGCAGTTCACACACGCAGATTTTTTAAAAATCATTTTGACATGTTAACCGGGTAATTAACTTATATTCAATTCGTTTTGCATTGAAATATTTCATCATACCCAGTTAACAAACTAATAACGCCATTCCTTCGATGGTGATTACAGGCCACTTTTATAATATAATATATGGTTTATACCCTTTTGAGAACGGCAAAACTGGTTGGGTTTAAAGCAATAAATAAAATTTTATCATACAAGTATACAATACTTCGTGTTTCTAAATCTATAAAATAATCGTGTATATTGAAAGACAAAATGACAGAGAATCACAAAAGAAACCGAAAACATCTGATTATTATTATTATTATTTTGGACTGCAAAGCATTTTGCGGTTCAAAAAAAAAAAAAAAAAAAAATCTGATGTCAGATTTTGTTAGACTATAAAATATTTAAAATCTAATTTCAACAGAAGAAAAATCAAATTACTCACTTAAATTTTTTTTATTAAACCCGCTCTCGCATATGTGGTTGTAACATGGGCAATGACTAAGAAAAAAGAATATCTTCTTTCTGCATTTGAAAGAGGTATTTTAAGAAGCATATTTAGGGGAATTAAATGTAATAATTGCTGAAGAAGGATTCGCTTTTTTAGGTCTATAATGTAATCATGCACACTAAAAGACAAAACCACAGGGGGTCGCAACAGAACCCTCCCCCCCCCACACACATATCTGACTATTTTTTGGACTACAAAACATTTTGTAGAAAAAAAAATCTGATGACAGACTTTTTTTTAGAATAAAATATTTAATTTATTCATTAGAAGAAAATTATTTCATTAGAAGAAAAAGCAAATTACTCATTATTAAAATATAAAATAATTTATATTTTTATTTATAAAATTGTTTATAATTTTAAAATCATTTATTATTTTTAAATTATTATGAAATTAGAAAACGTTAATTAAACCCATCGTCGCAAAATGCTGTAACATGGGCAATGATCGAGAAAGATGAAAAGATTTTTTTTCTATGTTTTAAGAGGCATATTTGGTGGATTAAATCTGATAATTGCTGGAGTAGAAGAACCAATACGGAAATTTACAAATTATTTAAAGAATAGGATATTATTAAATTTATAGTAAAATTAAAGGATTAAATGGGCAGGAACTTTAAAAGACTAAAAGATAATCGAGCCACTAAAAAGACTAAGCCATTTGATATTCAAAAAAGAAAAAGATTAAAACTTAAGTGGATTGACTACCTAGAAAAAGTCATGAAAACTTAAAGCGACAAATTAGATAATTTTAGCCAAGAATGAAACGGCATGGAATAGAATTCTGAGGAAGACCAGGGCCCATCCGGGGTTGTTGCGGCAGTGAAGAAGAATATAATCATGCAAAAAATTAAAAAGCAGCAACCAAAGATATAAACATGTCGATGGTAGGTGTGATATAAAAATAAAGAGCTATTCGAAATCTTTAGATCTCCTTAAAAGCATACAAGAATAAATCATTTTTACTTTTTACTGTAATTACATTAATTGGAATTATTAAATTATTAGTAATCATTAAAAACATAGACTTCGAGATTTTGACAAATCCCCACGTTTCAACCTTCCCTGAGTCTAAAAACGACAATTCTGGAACTACGAATGCAGTGCCTATCTGAGAACACAATAACTATAAAATGCCTTCAGCTGGATGGAAGAAATTCAGTATGTAGTCATTATACTAAATTTGTCGATTGTTATTAAATTTCGAACGAAATCCATTCAAAGAAGCTACCTGCCTGTTCGAATAATCTGGAAAGAAACAGTCTATCACCCTGCCCGAGAACCAGTGAACACGATAATTAACCCAAAGAGTTTGATATATAAAATATGTATACCATTTTATCATCTAAAGTTTATATCTGTATCTGATATTAATTTTTGAACTAAATTTTACAACGAGTTTTCTATATGTACAAGCGCTTGCAAATGAATTTGTTTACTCAAAAATCGTACAGATTTATATAAGGGTAATTCAGTATATAATCTTGTCATTAAAATTCCTGATCTATATCAAATTTTGATTTCAATTTTCGACAAAAAGATAGATAATTGCTTTTATGGATAATTGCTATAATTGCTTTTATTCATAGCCCAACACGATGCCTGTGCGGGATTCTGAACATAAAAATCTGAGCACTTATGGTATTCAGGGTCTCGTCTAAGCTTCATAATTTTTATGCTAGTGGAGAGGATAGGAGAGTTCGTGAAGAATTATGTTACTAGGGAGTATGTGAAGAAAGTTTGGGGATACTTCTCCCCTTATTTTTATCTGGTGTGGTGTGAAAGTTTGGAGAGATGATACCAGCTCAGGTGTCCTCCTCGTCGTCTGACCGCGGTTCAAAATTACGAGGTCCTGTCCCAAAATCGCCCCTAGTGTTGCTTGAAAACGGGACGTTAATATAGCTAAACAAAAACAAACCCCTTAGTTTTGTTCTATTCTGAAGTCAAATCTACGTACGAGTGGCCAGTTCGGTTATTGTATTTGTACTACTCATCATCTCTCAATGTTACTGCGCACTTTTAAAACATGTCCTTGGTCAAGAACAAAAGAATTTTTGTCACTCAATATCTTTCTACATTCTTCAGCATAAAGAAGACAGTAAAGTTTCTACACGTGGAAGCGTTAATTTCTGTGTACTCCGTGTTCAAAGAAAAAAAAAACGTGCAATGGCTTCTGACTGACCCGATTCGTAATGAATCATTTTGCGACCGCATAAAGAGCAGGAGTGTCGAATTAATTTCGAGGCACGTGGATTAAGTTATGAATTAAGCCTTGGATCTGTTCCAAGACTGCGGCAACCGGCAGCTGTGGGTGCTCGGTCTTTTTTTGCATCCTAAATTACTGCAATTGAAGAACCGCAAATAATGGGATTACATGTAAGGATTGCATTTAAAAAAAATGGGAGTACATTTAATACTTGTTTTTGTATTAAGTCAGTTTTCACACTTTGTACCATTTAAGAATTCCGTCATGGAAAATATTCGAGAAAGTTTCGGAGGGGGGGGGGGGAATTACCCCACTTTTTATATTTAAAAAATACTTGTATAAAGATAAAATTTAAATTCATAAAAAAATATCTGCTTTTGGAAGTTGGTGAGCGATAGATTTCCGAAGGGCCCTTTACAAGGCTTAATTCTACCCTTTGTAGATTCACTACAGAAGTCATAACACTAGTGGGGAGAGATCTCCCCAAAGTATATTCCCTAATAAGTGTGTTATCCCAAGAATGGCGTTGGCTGATGAATATGAAATAAATAGTTAACTTTTGATGTCAATTAAGCATTTTCATTTAATCTATTGCGTGATCCTTGGCGAGTTATTTGGCTAATAATCCTTATCATGCGGTAATCATACCCAAAAATCGAATTTGTGTTTTAGACACATTTTCCTCAACAGATTGAAACAATACAAAACTGCATTTGTAGTCACGAAATCCCATATCAAACTTGATATATTTGAATCATTGCTTTTTTGATGCATCGCGTTTACATGTTTCTGAGAGTACAGATCAACAGGTAGATAATCAATCTATTGGATTTGGTTGAAAATTTGATTGTTGTCAGCTTTATAGATGTCAAATCTGTGTAACCGGATTTTATCTATATAGCTCTCTTCGTTTTGAAGTTATCGTTTTAACTTATAAGCGAACTGCCAGACAGACGGACTTCCTCAGAATAGATTTTGCACAAAATTTGATAGAAATCTAGAAATCTATTTTGCACAAAATTTGTAAAAACCGTGTTCCAAATTTCATCCGTAGGGGTCAAAGTGTTTTTAGTTATCACTGTCACAGACAGATACACAGATGGATATTTTCTAGAAATTTGTTTTTCGAACTCAGAGCTAAGACATGGAAATTCGCCAAAATCGCGAGTTATTTCTCAATATTACGTACGTGAGAAGGCCGTGATAGCCTGGTTGGTAGGGAGTTAGATTCTCGTCCCTTGGGTTGCGAGTTCGAACCCCGCTGGCCGTAGACTCCCCGTTTGTTTGGTGGCTGGTGCGCGTATAAATCTGCCGTGGTTGCAAAGTTCTCCATATCGAGAATAATACCACTGGGATTACTGGATCAGGGATAACCGTTCTCTGATTCAGGTTTAAATTACGAATTATGGTTGAGTGAATGAAATGCATGAATGAAGTTCGCCCCGTAAAAGGGGTTGTGACGTGTGTAGTGGCAAAGTCGTACTCTTGACCCTAGTTGGTGCCACTAAAAACAAGAGACGCACCCTATCGCAGTCTTCGTAACAACGGGCTTGTCCATGGCAAGTGCCATAAGAAACAACACGTATACGAGAAACTGAAAAACGTGAGACGAATGCTCATGGTTGCTTTAGTCCTTTACTCACAACGATTTCTGGATTCCTTTTGTTAAACTAAATTACTGAAACAACGTGTAAAAAGTGAATATCTTTTAATTAAATCTCTGGTAACTTTTATGATTTGTAATTAAATTTCTGCCGTCGTCTTCACAAAATAAAAATATGTACTTAATGGGACTAAGCACATAACTAATACAAACATGAAGAATTTCTGTTCATTTCTGCTTGTGAAAGATATCTTAATTCGAAGGACCATAATAAACAGAAATATTAATATATTATTTCAGTTGTTCTTATGAAATATCAGCACATTACAGTTATGAAAAGTAATTTCAATGAAAATATACACTATCAAATGATCCATTCAAAATCGTCCATTCAAATTTTTGCTAATAATCTGCAATGAACTATAAAAAAATGTTGCCAAATTTGGTTTTGCCACTGCTGAGTCTATTCTTACTTTTTCATTCATTTAAAAAAAAAAAAAAAAGATTTTTTTTTCTAAAGAGCAATTCATTTGTTCGTATCTGCTAAACAATGATTTGATTTTCGAGTTACTGAGCAAGTGCCAAAAATTATGAAAAATTGAGTCCGCTGGAGGTAACATTCCTTTTCAATTTCAGTGCCAGCTCTGCGAAGATGAACGAATTAAATCAAGAGTTGAAGATACAGAGAGAAACATGAGCCTCAATTATTTGAGAATTTAGTTCTAAATTAGGGACAGATGGACTATTAAGGCGGTAGGATTGCAAATATCTCATTCTATTATTTAAAAATCTTGTTTTTTCTTTTATAACCTTGTTTAGATATTTTTAGCTCTGAAAATTCGTTGAAAAACGAAAATTATGTAAAATAGTAATAAAATCGCAAAAATAGTAATCGCAAGTAATAAAATCGCAACATGTAGGCGATACACAAACAGAGGCTACACATTCCTCAGCAACATAAAAATTCTCAGACAGCGTATCGCAAAGTAACAGGTTGTATAGCAAAAAACTGCTTTTCTCCCACTGAATTTAATAGGCAAAACGGCAAAGATTTCTGCAGCCCAGGTTTGGCACTAGGCCAACTGTTTCTTCATATCTAAGACTTTTGATTTTTTTTCCCCTTTCGCTTTCTCTCACTTGCTATTTTATGATTTCTGTTCGGATTTCATATTTCCTTAATAGAACCATTTCTGTTTAATATATAAACAACTTCTGTTCATTTTCATTAGAAGTCAATAACTGAAAAAATACGTCAAAATAATTCAAAATATTTTTTTTTAAATTACGATTCAGATTATCGCATTTAAAAGTTGAAATTACTCAGAGGTAAAGTTTTTCAGCGTAAAATTTTTTGAAGCACTACTCGTTTCTGAGCTGAAGAATCGCCGCAGCTCTAAATATATAAAATCGTGCTTTCTAGCCAAATATTGAGAAAAAAATTGAAATTATGGGTCACTTTCAATCATGTTGATATTTTAGATAATCTAACTTTCAAGAAATCATCTTTATTTTCCTATTGTTTGATAGCTTTCGTAAATATTAGGTAGATGATTAAAGAGTGAAACAAGAATAGTAGTAATTTTACAATTGACACAAAGAGGCAGCAGAACATATCATCCAGTAATTTCAAAAAGAAAATAGAAAGAAAAGTAAAGGGCTTTTTTTTTTTTTCTTAAATTATCCTTCTTAAAAGGATAGTTAAGATTTTTTCTAACTGTTATCGAAAAGTTATTAAATTTTTGAGCAAGTGAAATCTTTCTATTTTATCAATATAATGCAGAATAATTCGCTGTATGGCTTGTGAAACACTATTTTATACTGTTTTAATTTTCAAAGCGTAATAGATTATAAATCTGACCGCATTATTCAGAATAATGTGGCGTGGGGGCAGGATGATGATGGGAGTTCTAAAAATGCTCATTTCTTCTTCCATAAATATAATTTAAATCTTTCTTCTTACGGCAAAAGTCAAACTTATTTATATTTTTTTCACCTCTTAATAATAGAGTATAGAGTATAGAATTTAGTAATATATTATATTAGGGTGTCCCACAAGTTTCTTTCCTATTTCTAATATGAAATGAATACACAATATTTACTGTTTCAGATATTATTTATTTTTTTATATAAGAACCTTTTCTGCTCTATTACCTTTTTCCATCTCCCAGGTAGCCTCATTATGCCTTCTTTCCAAAACTGTTGTATTTTGGATGAGAAAAAATTCTCGAAGTGCGCCTTTATTTCGCTGATGGATTTAAAGCACTTATCGCGAATTCTTTTAGGACAGACGGAAGTAATAATCAAATGGAGCGAGATCTGGAGAGTATGCAGGATGCCGTAAAACATCCCAATCAAACTGTAAGAGCTTCTCTCTTATAACTCCGTCAGTAGGTGCGGAGCCCAAACTTCGCAGGGTTTAACATATCCCATCTTGGCTGGGTGATTATGCACTGTTGTTTTGGGAATCCTAGTGGCAATCACTATTTTCCGCATACTATATCGCGGATTTTCATCAAGCATGGCATTGATAAGGTTCGTATCCATCGTTTTCGAGCTGCCACTGCGGCCTTCATCTTCTAGATAAAAATTTCCCCTACTCTAAATCTTTTAAACCAATTGCTGACGGTTGTAATAGTTATAGGATTATCCCCGTACACGGTACAATCTCATCGACAGTATTCTTTAGGCTGTCACCTCTTTTTGAAATAATGAAGCATAAAAGCCGTAAATGTATCGTTTCGCTACCCATGTTACATGACTTTTACCATGCTATGGATAAAAGTCTTAAAAGAGATTGTGGCAAAAACGAAACGTACTGTAAACGCGCTCTGGCACGACTGAAACCAATGACATAGACGGCTAATAGATAAGCCCGCATGTTTGCAAAAACAGAAACAAATAAGGCCATTCATAGCGCGATGAGAAAGGAACTTTTGGGATACTCCAATAAAATCGTTTTTAAGAATTTTCTAAAGCAGCAGTAATGGGCTAGATGGAATTTCCTCGCATATGCCCTGATAATGTTTATTCTCCTCTTCCCAGCGTAATAATTATGGACTTTCAGCAAGACCACGAACTTCATGTGTACTCAAACTTTTTAGTCTCACAGATGAACGTTTTTTGTATATTGGACAGAAAACAGAGTGATGTTTTTGAACGCATTTTTTTAAAATGATTGAAACTAAAATTTGGTACAGATTTTAGAGATAAGACCATATTCTGAATTTCGTTTGCTTAAGTAGTTAATAATTTTGAGTTATCGGGTTTAGATATACGTGAAAATATAGACCAAAAAATAGCCTCAACCCAATAACAGATTTACTGCAATGATACAAGTTTGTATTTCAAAAATAATTTGATACGAATTCAGAATAATTTGATAAAAAGCATCAAATTTTATGCACCCATTATCTCCTTGCGTTTTGTAACTATCGAGTTCACTTGAACTCTGACAGACAGGCAGACATACAGACAAACTTCAATTGTATGGCTTTTATTTTTTAAAAAAAATGATAAATATCTAAAAATGTGGGGTCAAGACCACATATGAAATTTTATCCGTCTAGTTCAAACTGCTTATGAGCTATCGACTTCACAGATAGATAAACGCAATGCAAGCAATTCTTATATCGAACTAGGAGATTTCAAACGCAGGGATTTGTCAATGCATCTGAAATTCCACTTCTTTTTTTTATGACTAAAATGATTTGAAGATTACTTTCGCTTTGTATATTTCATTCACGAGAAAGTAAAAAGGAAATGCAACAATAAAAATGGTGGAAACTTATTTTATTTTTCATTAATAACAATCACACTAATGTGGAAATCACAAATTGACCACTCCGACGCGACCTGGGGCAGATGGAAAAATCTAAATGACCTGACCGCGGCGACAGCATTGGCGAGAACTAAGGCTATCACCGGCTGCGG
>JAPMOR010043471.1:49954-64904 GCA_026543865.1 Argiope aurantia
ATTAAGTATATATTGGACGGTAATCTGGTAAATATGGGGATCAATAGATGAGGTGAAAAATTAAGGTAAAAACAAAATAATTAAGCATTTAATGCTTGCAGTGTTTATGATTAGTTCGTGGAAGTATTACCATCAATAGCGACACGTTTACAGTGGTTGCGCATAAGTTAAACGATACTATCTATTGTATATAATAAGAATGTTAAAAAAATGCTTTATGCTCAATATTTAGATTTAGTACCAGATTTTCAACTTTTCAACATCTGTACAGCATTAAATGAAGGGGTTTTAATATCTCTTATCTTCCATCTCAGTGAGTACATGCACTGGAGTTTAAAAATGTAACCTCAAAACGTGTTTTTCTGTCTGGAAAACAAGGTGTTTTTTTTCAAATTTTCATATTTAATTAATAACAATGGAAATAAAGAAACTCTGAAGTAAGTAGGAAGTTGCACGATTCTGAAAATGGAATAGATTTTAACAACTCCTAATAAGCATTTTAAGAGAAGAGAAAAGGTAAGAGAATTTGGAAGAGAGCCAATTTTTAATTTTCTCTATGATAAGAGATAGGCCGCTAAGCTTTGTAATTCCATGAACAGGGTTTTCTATTCTTAATTTTCAAAATTTATACGTTATTTTGATTGGCTAAATTTAAACGATCCAATACTCACTAAACTAGTTTTCTATAGATTCTGAACTTAGGCAACTTTATCTAAGCGCTTCTTCTATCTGAATTAAAGCTATACGATGTGATCAATAATTAATATCTTAACATATTGATTGTCTCATGATTCACATATAATTGCACTTACCAGCTAATTAGTTAACATCTATTACATGATAATGAATCAAGGATAATTTGATTAGATAGATTATACGAATCACAAGTGTAAACCATGGCAGCGAATGGGTTAAATTTAACATATTCATCGAAATTTCAATAAAGAAACATCGGTAGATATTATGAAAAAAAAGAAAAGGAAATAAATCTGCTGATTACCACATACTGCATATCAGTTTAATAATAAAAGCAATTATTAACAACATATTGGCAGTTTAAATACACGCGAAGATTATATACCCACTTGTACGTAACAAAGTGAAAAGTCAAAAGTGCCGTAGTTTTGTTTTAAGGCTCTTTATCGACGTCATTTGAAATAACGAGGTTTCATCACCAGAATACGGTTACAGAAAAGTTCCTTTTATCTCAATTACATAATACCTTCATAATCTTAATACTCAGACAAATATTACGAAAAAAATTATAAATACATAGTCGAAACAATTGCAGAGTTGCGACAGCTGTAATGGACTAGCCACAACTATCTCTACATTTATCGGATTTAAATTACCAGCATTTGTTATTTGCTCACCATTAAAATTAAAATATATCTAATCGAATGTCAGCAAACTTTGTCCTTAACATTGCTTTGACTTGTGTTCCTAAATCAGACACACTAGCTTGCAGAAAAATCGTCACACAAATTCATTATTTCTCTCCGTTATTATGGTCTTACTACCTCTTACTAAGAGAAATAAATAAAAAAATGAAGAAACTCGAATGAAACTGAAAGTTTTTCTGTTGTTGAATATTAAAGCAAAATGCTCAAAAAAGTTGAGAATAATAATTTAGAAAACAAATTTAAATATCGTAGATGGATAGTGTTATAATCGGAAATACTTTCACAGAATTGTGCATTTCCTGTAGCACAGATTGAGGGACAAAATCGTCACTTTTAAATCTTTAAAAATAACGTTTAGTTACTTGCTTTTACCAATATCACTCTCCAAACGGAAATACAACTTTTGAAACTCGGATGTTCAAGATAAATAATAAAGCAAACTTTACTTAAAATATTTAAAAGTTCATCCTCATTAATCTCAGATTAAGTTTAAATTGCAAAATTTCATGAAAGAAAACATATTTTTACAAGAATTACTGGGATATTGCAGACTTGCAAGTGACCTCATTGAGTATTCAGCCGCGTTCCGACAACCTGTGTGTCTTCAGACATGACACACTTTCTCCTCTCTTGCAGTTTTCCAGGGTTCATTGATGTCTGTGGACGCCATCTGGAGTCTCCCGCAAATTGTCAGTAAACTGGACAGACATCAAAGAACCGCCGAAAACAGCAAGAGAGGGGAAACAGGGAAAAGTGTGCCACATCTGCAGACGCACAGGTCGTCAGAAAGCGGCTTTAATGTTACTGTGACAGGTTTCCGACGAGGGAGATTAAGCAATTGTCTCTAGGTTAAAGAGCGATGCAAATAAATCGAATAGAAAAGTGTCATTCATCGAATTGCCAAATAAATAAATTTTTTGAAAAAGAAAATAAAAATCTTAAGAATTGTGAAATATTAGGATAATATGGAATTTGGTATTTACAATCTCCGTATTAAATACTGAATGCGTAACTACATATAAAAGCATCTTAAAATGTACTTCACAATGGAGAATTAACTTTTCAAAAACTGCGTTTCCATCGTTTTAATTACAAAAACATTTATTTAAACATGACTCCGAAGAACATTTGGCTTATCAGAACGCCACAAAGAATCAAAATAAGAAAAGCGGCAGAAAATGAAAACGTTTTGCGTCACAGTTACAGTTAATCTGATGCTTAAGTAGAAATAATAATACAGTTAACAATAAAAAATGGGGATATAAAAATTATACAGTCAGATAGTTAATGAATTAAAAAGAGTTCTTCAATTCTTTTGTTGCCAATCCACTACAGTAACATTAACATTTTGTCAAGTATAATCAGATTTGTCAAGTGTCAGATTTGTTACTTGGTTATTACAATATTTATAAACACCGAACATCTATTTATATATTATGTTAATATTAATTATATAATATTGTGTACAAACGAGGATGCCACTGAATCATGAGTCATAAAAAATAAATATAAACATATACATTTTCACAAAGTTATTAAAATAAAAAATAATAATAACTGGCCAAAAATAAGTCATAATCATGTTGATTAAATTTAAAATAGTTTGAAATTTAAAACTAATTATTAACAGAGAGTTAATTAGCTTATTAGTTTAACTCTAACTATAAACAGAGAGTTAATTAGTTTATTAACAGAGAGACCACATAATGGTAACTGCCATGGGCCGAAATGCCAAAACCCCCCACTCAGTAATATATCATCACAGTGCCATATCGCACTTTCTCAGATATTACATTTTGTGCCCGATGACACATTCTTTTGCAAAAACAGTCTTTTGCCATTTGGAATCATCTAACACAAGCCGGATTTCACCGTCTGTCTGGTGGGCCTAATGGAAAGTGCATTTTCGCATAAAAGCACATTAAGTTCAGCCATGTGCACCTCCAGATCAATTCATCCGTGCAAAATTTTCTCGCAGAATATCAAACAGTTGGAAATTACTGCAGCCATCCAATACCAAAGCAGCCCAAATGCTGTAAATGTTCTATATCCCATTTTTCTTTCGTCAAAGCAGCCTCGCCCCTCTCCGACGACACAATCGAAATCACCACCCAACATGCCTTCCCAGCGTAATTTTGCAACCATCCCTTCGAAATTTATGATCTTCCTTGTTGCCATATGTTAATGAGACGGCAGGAAATCGTTTGCGTCCACCCCCACACTCGTCTCGTCACGCAAGCCCGGGTTCCAGATAGGGTTCTGGGGATTTTCAAAGTCAAGGTCAAGGTCATACGAGTGTAAGAAACCTTCTGCTCTGGTCTGGTTGCTGGCGTCAACACTGCAAACTCACTTTTTCGCTGTTTACAAACACTGCCCGCCAGAACGGGGATAATTCGAGAAAGAATGTTTGCTCGTTATTATATTTATTTTTAAAATGTTTTATAGAAGATGAAACACACAATCAATAGTGATATAAGTGGTTTGTAATATCAACAATAGCTGAACGTTGCTGAAATATGTAAATATTTGAACGAAAAGATTAGATTGAATTATATCCATAACCGCATAGAAGAATGGTGATAAAAGTTATAAAATGACTTCTACAAAGTTTTATTTCTGAAATTCTCATTTTATGAAAGCCATTGTAAGATTTTATTTTATTTTATTTAGATTTTTATGATATATACTTAATGGCTCAGAGTGCTGGCATATATTTCCTGTAATGCAATTTATGGTACATATAACAAAAATGATTTTCCTTATCTATCATGTGATCAGATATTCCCCTACTGACCTTTTAAAAATATCTGAAGTACCTTTACGACAGCCGATATATGTTTGTTGTTTTGTCCTTTTAAAACGCTTCTAAGAAAATTATTATTAAAAAAAAACATTTTTTTGAGTCCTAGGAATATAAGAGAATGTGAAAGGAATGTTTCGAAACGACAGTTGATTAAGTCGTAAGGGTATTATTTTAACATTATTTAAACAAGAATTATAGAAATGCTAAAATCTCTATCAGAACAAGATATTGTGCGATATCTTTACGATGTTATTCGATATTCTGAATGAAATATAATATTGAGAAAATGTTTTAACAATATTGTTGACATTTCGTTTTAATAGAGTAGGATTTTAATGCTTACAAAATTTCTACTAACTGTCCGTTTTAGCACAAGATATTGTAAAATAGCACGATATTCTGAATGCCGAATAATATCGTAAAGATGTCATTAAAATATTGCTGGGCATTTTGTGCTAATTGCGATATTATTTTACACGTGATATGCAAAAAAAAAAAAAAAAGTCCTTGAAAATAGTCTTCCTGTCTGATTTGCAAAAGAACACACAAAAACAATGAGCATTACGATAGTAAATATTTAATTCATTTATAATCTCACAGACATTAAAGGTTAAGCACTAGAATTATATACACCAGACAGTCTATTTAATCTGTCGTAAAAAAAAAAAAAAAAAAAAAAAAACCTTCTACTTTATCTAAACGCTTTATCACGTGGCAAACTTTTCAAATGTTGTTTCCTAACTCAGTACGAAGGAAAAGGTTTGTAGTGACATCACTTAGAACATGCGAGGTACAGAAAAATAAAAAAATTAAATTTGAAGGCAACATTTTGTCTATGCTGTTAAGTCTAAACGCATTCACTGCTCACCGTGACCCTGATTTAATGCTTTTCGATTGTCAGTCGAAGCATAATAAGCACTCTTTTAAACTTAATTTTACTAATCCATCAAATTGTCAGACATTAAAGCCGTATCATTTTAATTGTCTTGCATATCTCGTGTTCATTAAAATCGGGCGATTTTATATTTTCTATAAAATAATGAAAACGATTTTGGTTTCAACTCGCAATATTAACTATTAATAAACACAAGACTAAAGAATTTGACTGGAACTAAATTGACCCCATTGAAAAGATAATTCTTTAGGCCTTTATAATGATATCAAAGTAATTTTGGGGCGGAATTATTTTTGAGAGTTAACAGGAAAATGCATCAAAATCTAGCTTATTTTGTTTAATTAATTAATGTTTCACACACAAAAAAATCATTCCGAGGTGCACATTCTCATCCTGCAAAATATATTTTTGCCAAATTTGGCAGCTCTTGGTAAAACAGTCTGGCCTGTAACGCCCCGCACAGATACATATACGCATAAACATATATTCATCTTTATTATAGGGTACTTTCACTACACAGAGTTAGTACACATTGAACATTTACTTCACTAATATTGATCACAAAAGTGAATGCTAGGCAGCCTTGAGTCATAGAGACGAATAAAAACATAAATATATTCATAAAGTTAATACAATAAAGAATATTAACCAAAAGCAAATCATTAACATGCTAAAAGGATAATTTATATTGAATATCTTGCTGGGAAAAAAGAGATCTCATTATGCACACTGCCTAAAGCCAATAAATTCCTAAATCTTCCATTCATCGGTTTCAATCAATATCTGATACAACAAAACTGGATACCAAATTTCAAAATTCGAGTTGGTCGAATTAACTTTATAGACTACAATCTGTAGGATCGTTGATTTTCCTGTTATTGAAATACTTTACATTTTCTTATAAAAAGTCTTTATTCACTAAGTTTTCATGTATGTATTTAAAATGCATTTTAATTATTACAATTTTTAAAGAAAATTTCTTGTATTTATTTTTGTTTTATAGGATATATCTCAAAATGCTTAATATGATTTCTTAGTAATTTTACTTTTCAGTGATTCCAATGAATTTCATTTCTCTTTTTCAGATGTTTTTATATTGTTAGATTTTTTTTCTTGCTGTGCGGAGTTGATGAACTGGTTTATCTCCACAAAAACTGTTGCTTTTCAGTCGAAGAATGTAGGGAACAAAACATGTTTCTGACTGAGACCAAATAAGTGTAAAAAAAAATTTCAAACTTTCTATGGAAAAAATGAGACGGACTACAAGCTGATTGATCTCTTTATATCTGACTCGAGGAACTTATATTCTCCGCCTTGAGGAAGAGTTGCTTTTTCTTTTGCTTTCAGGTATACGAAGTATACAAAGAGTAATATTGTAATCATCAAAAGATTCAAACCTTGAAATTCTGGCAAATCTCCACGCTGCAGACCTACCTCCCTGAGACTGAAAAATGTATTTTTGGAAATATGCTTACTTTGAAAAAATATAATTAAAAAGAGCTTTGAATTAGAAGGATAATATTTGACAAATGAACTTGACACCACACTTGTAGATTCATCTCAAATCGTGGATGAAATCCATTCAGAGGAAGTCTGGCTCTTCGAATACAAACGAGCTCGATAATTACAAAATGTAAAGAGGTAGATAGATAAAATTTGGTATGCTCTTTTAGCATCTAAAATGTAGATTCTTATTAAATTTTAAATAATGCCCAATCATGTATTGATTGTCTGTAGGTTTGTACTTTCTCATACATATAAATTAAACAACTCAAAAATGCAATGACTTTAATAAATGAAATTCGGTATGTGATCTTGTGACTACAATTATTGTTCTCTGTCAAATTTTGGTTTCAATTGGTTGGGGGAAAAAAGACATCAAAATATAAATCCAATTTTCTGGTATTTGTATATTAACTGCATGCCGGGGATTAATCGCCAAAGATCCCACGATAGAAATAGTAAAAATATCAGATTCACGCCAAGAAACAACATTTCGTAATTATTATTCGCGATCTTACCGAAGATTCATATTTTTTTTACGAGGGAGTAATACTTTCATTAAAAATTATGCGAAAGATAGTTTCTAGGAGACTATTCCCTCTCATTTTTCTTTAAAATATGGCGATAAATATCATTGGCACAACTATAGGCTGTCAACACAAGAAAAACAAAGGTCAAATTTTGGTCCTGGGGCCTAAGTGTTTCATTGTCTCACAAACATTCTTAATGCTCTACTTTAGGGGATAGTATAAATAATTATATTGTAATAAATATTATGCGACGATGGGAAAAATTAAATTAAAGTTTTCAAATTTATTTCCGGGCATTTTCGAAGTTTTAAGTTCCTTTAAAACTGACAATATTAAATAGAATGATTAAGCGTCTCCAAAGGTTGTTTTACTTGTTAAATAGTGATAATTATGAGTTTAATTTTCTAAGGGCGAGGCTCCATGCTTTTATCGGAGTTAAGAGGCATGCAGTTTCGTCATGCTTATTCTTGTATATATGGAAGTAGTAAAATGATAAGAATTTAAATCACTATAATCATTCCAAGACATTCTGCATTTTGAATGTCATGTTATATCAGATGTTTATTTTCAGTTCAAAAAAAGTGAAAAACAATTAATAAACTCTACATTACATCGATTTGAAAATGATATATATTAATACAGATGAAATGTATAAGTTTTTTTTTTAACTTTCTCGTATACGTAGTATACAAAAAATATAATAATCATCAAAAAATTCGGACTAGGGATTTCTACGAATCTCCACGTTTTACTAGAGTTCCCCGATTTGGAAAAAAAAAAAAAAAAAAACTTTTTTGTAAAATGTCCGTCTGTCTGTCTGTGACAAAAATAACTTTAAATAAACTTTGAGCTAGACGGATGAAATTCGGTATAAGGACTTTATAAGGAATTTGCAGATTTCTATCAAATGTTGAGCAAAATTCGCTCTCAGAAAGTTTGTCCGTCCGTCTGTTCGAATATAAGCTAACATGATAACTAAAAAAACGAATCGATGAATAAAATTCAGAACACACATTTAATGTCTCTTATCAAATTTTGAACCAAATTTAATGACCGTCTGTCGGACTATTCTTTCAGAAATATATGGACACGATAACTCAAAAACACAATGAGTTAAGTGTATTAAATCTGGTATGGGATTTTATAAATACAAATGTACCTTTTTAGCAAATTTTTGTTTCAATCGATTAGGAGAAACTCATCTTAAATGCATATTAGAATTTAGGATGCTATTAACTGCATACCAGTGCTTAATCGCCAAATAACTAGCCACGTAGATTCAATAAAAATGTTAAATTCACGCCAAAAGTTAATATTTCGTAACTATTGTATACCAATGCAGAGCAAGGTGTTCTCGGGTATAACACCTTTATTGGAATGTTATGCGATAAAATTTTGAGGGGACCATTCATCGTAGCTAACTATAAAAATTTAAACACTTTTCAAAACTCACATCGATAAATTTTTTTTTCAGATAAATTTTATTTATCTAATATTTTCTTTCGTTTTATTTTGCTTTTAAAAGAAATATATACTGTGAAAGAGGTAGGGGAAAAAAATTCTCTCAAAATTTCAACTTCTAAAAGAGCATATCTGAACATTTCAAGGCATGTTTTCCAGACATCGAGCGACTTGCTGTTGTTGAACAACGGATGTCATATAATCAAAAATTTCGAATCGAATATCAATGTGTTGCAAGAGTGATCATAAAACTTCCGTCGCCGATAGGAAAAACTGCGAACACGAAGAGGCTGCCTGCAAATTTTTTTACGATATAGTTAAACTGGAAATTGCAGCTGCTTCACTGGAAAGATCGCCCGCGAGGAATTTTTCCTTGTTTGCCGGGGCGAGTATTGCATCATTTTAACGGTTTATTTGGTCAGGCGAGGCTAAAAATGACATAGAAAATATGTGTTGAAGGAGATCCATACACTTTATATGTAAATATTCGCTTTGAATGTATAACGAAGTATTGGATATATGGAATTGAATTAGAATACTCTTTCGTAGTTTGCATGAGCTTTTCGATCGCAAATATCGTGCAGATAAGAAATTTTTTTAAATTCAGAACGTATAATATAATATAATATTTGTATATAATTTGTAATTTATATATAATATTATCATACGTAGATTCCTTTTTATTATGTGAAATATTTTTAATTAAAATTAGAGTTACAGGAAAGCAAATTAAATACTCTCATAGCTGTTTTCAGTAACAAAAGGGCCGCGGTCGCCTGATGGTAATGTCTCGGCTTCAGGTTCGAGTCCCGTTTCCATCGAAGGACCGCAGTGTAAGCAAGTCTGGTGCGCGCTAAATCCGCCAGGGTCAAACGTCCTCCCACTGGTGTAGTGTGGGAAGCTTGGAGAGGGGTAGCCATCTCAAGTAACGTCCTCGTCATCTGACTGGGGCTCAAAATTACGAGGGCTGTCTCAAAGTAGCACTAGTGTTGCTTCAAACCGGGACGTTAGTATAACTTAGCTAAACTAAAACTTCGATAATAAAAAGGTGGGAAACAATCTTGTGTCCACCTGTGTTTTAGGATAACTCTCCGCAGTTTCTAAGTTCTCGTTTTTATAAGAGCGTTTATCAGACATTGAAAGAAATCTCAATAGCTTTCGTTATAATTTCGGGCCATTAGTTTTCAAAGTAAAACTCTTTTTCAAAGCAATAAAAATAATTATCATCTGTAAATAATTTCAATCCTGGCATTTTTTTTAGAACAGATCACTTATTTTAGTCAGTTTACCCATTTTTAACGGAAATGTGACCTGTCGGATGAATATACTGTATGTGCGGTAATTACACGCAGTTTGGAAATTATTATTTCGTTAAAAAATACTTCCCCGGCCCTTTGAACATATGTTAACAGGTTAACTACAAAATGAAGAGAGCTAGATACATTAAATTTGGTATACAGACTTAACATTTGTAGTGTGGAAGTCTATCAAATTTTGAGCCAAATACAACTATCGGATGACCGTTTGTCCGTCTGTATTTTCAGAAACAGTGAAATGCGATAACTCAAGAAACAATGATTTAAATATGCCAAGATTTGCACGATAGATTCCGTAAAAATGCTAAATTCACGCCAAAAGTTAATATTTCCTAACAATTTATTGTACGCCAATGCCATGTAAGGCATTATTTGTCATGACAAGTTTATTGGAGAATATGCGAGAAAGTTTTGGGGAGACAGCTGCAGCTGGTTTATGTCAAGGCAACACATCAAATCTCATATTAGCGCATCCCATTTTTATAATAGACATAATTCCAAAAATAGTTTTTTTCCGATCTCTAGGAGATCTGAAATATTATTAAAGTATCTATTTCTTAACGATTGAAGCAATATATATATATATATATATATATATATATATATATATATATATATAACTTTGTGCACAAGGAAGGAAAAAAAAATGTAAAAAGGACATTTTTGCATTTTTCTATCCTATATATTCTCTTCTTTTTTTCTCGGCTGCAAAGAACAGAATTTCAATATTGATATTTTTTTCAACTTCCCTCAATATATCATAAATCAACCAACGTCTTATGCACTCTAAATAAAAGTCAACAAATAAAATGAAGCGTTTCATTAAGTTTGCTGAATAATTTTTCACTCAATCATTCTTCCGAAGCTTAACTTCGACCGATGAATTTAATCTCGTCCTTTCCTAAAACTTGGCAATGGAGTCATCTTGATCACTTCGCCTCACTCTTTTGACTTAAAGATAAATAAATAGCCAAACTCATTAATTACTGCCAAGAGATTTAAAATAGTTTTTTTTTCTACATTATATTTATCTAAACTAAACACGATTCACAAATTTCTTTATATTTAGAAATGATACCTCAGTTCTTGGAGATTGGTCTGTTTCTTCTTACTTGGATATGTTGTTATTTGTAAGTATAATGATATTCACAAAAGGAAAAGACTCTCTGGCAGAATATGTGCATGCGCAATTCTTCTTCAGAATTTACAGAGTGTGACAAAAAAAACTCGGACAAAGTTATTACATTACAGAATAGAAATTAATTAATTTCTTTTTAAGTTTTGTTCATTTCTTTTTGTCTACCACTTCAGTTATAACATATTTTATAATGTATCCATGTATTGTTTTATGACATTTTTTACAATGCCAAGCAAAAGATATGCTATTTTAGAGTTGTTTAAGCAAGGAAAACGACAGCATGAAATCTTTCGTTTGCTTAATGTGCCTCAGCAAAAAGTGCCTGATTCAATCTATCTTTTCAAAGAGCTTGGCAATGATGGTCATCCAGAAAGTGAACGAAACGTATGGTGAACACTTTCAATAGCCGTAAGGTTATAAAAAAAAAAAAAAAACCGAGTTCAATGAAATTCGAAGGTTTTCATGGAAAAGATCGCTCGTGAACTGAGAATAAGGGATAGATCAGTGCAACGAATGGTAAAAACAGTACCTGAACTGAAGCCTTACAAGTTCCAAAAAGTTTAGCTTCTCACTGAAGAAAACAAACTCGTGCGTCTCCAAAGACGCCGAAAACTTTTGAAACGGGCCGCAAGTCAGCGCTGAGAGAGTTTCCTTTTCACTAATGAGAAGCTTTTTGCCGTCTAAAAACTCATAATTCCTCGAACTGCAGGATCTAGTCCGTAGACGCTCCAAGCACTTCAGCAATTGTTGAACATCTCAAAAATTCAAAATCGGTCACGGTCTGAGGCGGAATTTGTACAAGCAGCAAAACATCTCTGGTTTTTGTGGATGAGGGAGTTAAAATAAAGCAAAAACTGTAGCGATGGGGCATCCTAGAAGCTGTTGTATTTCCGAGGGCCAAAATACACTTCGGCAATGTAAAGTGAGAGTTTCAGCAAGACTCCGCACCAGCTCACAAGGCTAAAATGACAGATGAATGGTGCAAGGCACATTTTCTGGACATGATATCATCTAGAGAGTGGGCACAATACTTGTCGTATCTCAATCCTATGATCATAGAGTATGGTCCATTTTGGAGTCTAGGGTTTGCACTAAACGACATAAAAATTTGAACTCTTTTATGCAATGGCTGCGAATAGGATAGATTAAAAGTAGAAAACTTGTGGCCAATTAGCTGAAAATTTCAATAAGCGTTTACGCCTCTGCTTCACTGTAAAAGGCGATCACTTTAAAACAAATTAAATTTATTTATTACGAAATGTCTACTGTTATTATTATTTGTTATATTTTGTTAATTTATTTATTTTTAATTAAGTTATATTAAAAATTATTTGTCCGGGTTTTTCTGCCACAACTTGTAGATGTACATGTCATGAAGGTTGCGAGGTCTCGCCTTTGGGATTAAAGATATATGAAAAAGTAAATTACTTTCTTCTTATACTAATAACTTTTTGTGGCATAAACATTATCTCACAAATTTCTTACAAAAAAAATAAGAAAAGAAAGGGGGAAAAAAACATTTATCTCCTGGAATTTTTAAAATATATTTTCTGTAAATTCTGTACGAAATCAAAGAGAAATTTCACAATAAGTAACTATTAATAAGAAGTAAGAAAGAGATATAGATATTTTTAATTCAAGACAAACTCGAAATTTATAAAAAATTAATTTTTCATTGATGAATATTATAATAAATTAGCCGACTTTGGCAATCATTTGCTTGCCCAGAATTCTTACTCTTCTAGCTGTTAAACTAATAATCCGTAATACATTTATTAAAATTTCAAATTGCTTAATTGGAATTAAATTAAATTAACCTACAGTAAATTACAGCCTGAGTGAATTAAAATGCGTATATGTTACTGTTAAAGCAATTCAGAATTCTTAGCTTTTTCGTGAAATAGCAATCGATATTTATCAATTATTTTCTAGAGTTTCTAGCTATTTCATGAAATGAAATTATTGTACGAAACGACATATTTAATATTTTAATGATGAAAGTCATAGAGATTATCTATTTTATCAATTAAGCCTAGTTTCTTTCTGATGATTATTAAATTAAAATTTAACTAATTAACACTAAATCAAAATTTGATTTAAAAAAAATCTTGATTTCGTTTACATTTCTTTCCTTTGATTAAATGAACCCTTGGTGAAATCATATTAGGCGAAAAATCGTCCCTAAGGTAATTTAACTTTGACGGGCCCACATTAATTTAATTATAGATAACAACAACCGAGACTATATATTCATTCTATGATTGAATGAAATGTTGTTGATTATTATATATCTTTCTCGACAGATAAAATATAACATGGGTAAAAATCATTCTTCGCCTTTTCCTTGAGAAAGTCAATACAAAATTATTCAACATTTCGTATTTTATAGGCAAGGAAAAGAAAAAGATAGTCAAAGAATGATATCTTAATCAATTATCTGAATTTTGCTATAGACAATTACCATTTCATGCTTTCTTTATGTGAAGTCAGCCATCTAACTCTCCGACCCGCCACGAAGGCACACGGATTTAAACCATAAAAACTGAATGACCGGACCGCCGCAATAGCAACATTGGCGGGAACTGTGGTTGAGTCCTAAGGGCCGTCACCGGCCACGGTACAACCCTCCCCGAAGGAAGAACGTCTCGTTATCGATGGGAGGAGTCAGATCCCCCACTTATTAGTGTACCCTTCAGGGTGGCGAGATCCAACCACCATGCCGGAAGCATCTCATCCTCATTTCGAGGTGCCCCCCGGGGGTCTTTCTTTATGTGAAATAGAAACTTGAAAGAATCGGAAAGGAAAGAAGTCTTTATCTGATCTCTGTTCAAAATAAGGAAGTTCGTCTCAAAATAGATCTCGCATTGCTTAAAAACAGAGCGTAAATAACATAAAACCCGAAAATAATTCATCGCATGATTCTTATCGTGATGATATCATTATTGATGAACGATTGCAAGAAATAATTGTCTGTTTAGTCACTCCGATCAAACAATAATTAAATTTAATAGAATACAAGAAAAATAGCTGAAAACAAGAACAAGAGTTTTTGAAAAGAAATTTTCACTGACAAAGTATTTGATGACGTCGTTATTGAACAACGACGATTTTATAACTGGGAGTCTCGGATGTTTTACCATCAGTAAACAGTCTAGAGATCCTCAAAGCGCATGTTTTTTTGTTTTGTTTTTTGTCGGAAGTACTTTTTTTTTTTTTTTTTAACTTTACATATTGCATTTGAGAAAAGATTCAGGAAGAAGATATTCTTACATAATGCATTTCTAGGAATAAACACGTTATTTCGTTTCCTCATAGTATGACTCTGAAAAACTAAACAATAAATTAATGAATTGCTTAAAATTGATGCGATCAGATGTTACAGAATTGCGTCATTCGACAAGGTATCATGAAGAAATATATACTTTATGATGCCAAAAGAATGATATTGCTTTGATTGAATAACTGCTGATGCATGTATTAATGATATTAAAATGTATGTTTAACAGCAAAAATCGTTATTGAAACTGCAATATTTTCAGTAGTGCCGTTTCATTTCAAATAACTGGAATTTCGGCTGTCTTATAGAAATTCTGCTTTTACTATCATGTTTGTCGCTATTGGTTATAAGCGAGGATCGAACTCGCAACCTTATGGTTTGTAGCCGCGTAACATGACCTCAAGACAAAAGAAATTTCTCATGTCTCGTAGCTGTTATCTGGCTTATAAAGCGTCACCACATTACTCCCCCTCCAGTGCTTCGGAGGTGAGACGAACGATATTTTGTCCTGTTTTTGTTGTTATTAGTGGTGATATATTGGTTGTTGCGCCTTAGTCATTTTTTTAAAATTTATTGGCTGATTATTTATCAGCTGCATTTTTTTCTGATTATTTATCAGCTGCA
>JAPMOR010043471.1:64914-150770 GCA_026543865.1 Argiope aurantia
TTTATCAGCTGCATTTTTTTCTGATTATTTATCAGCTGCATTTTTTTTCTGATTATTTATCAGCTTTTTCTTTTTATTTATTGGCTGATTTTTTATCAGCTTTTTTTTTCATTTATTTATTTCTGGTAGAGGGCGCCACAACATTTGTATGAAGTTTGCGTATTTTCGTCATCGGGTCACCAATGTTGCTATTGGCGATAGGCGAGGATCGAACGCGCAACCTTATTGTTCGTAGCCGCGTAACATGACCACAAGACAAAAGAAATTTCTCATGGCTCGTAGCTGTTATCTGGCTTATAAAGCGTCACCACATGTTTATTATCATATTCGCGCAAAAATTATTATAGAAACCTGATTATGAGACTATAAATACACCACCTTTTACTTACTCTTTTATATTCAAAATTGTTTATACGTCACAATCTTCGAAAAAAGAAATGTCAACAATTACCGAATTTAAAATAATCGGCCGCTACACGACGCTAAAATGAATCTCTTACTTGACTGGCTCACCCATTATCTATTGGCATACTTCATCCACGATATCAGAGCCAATGTATTTTATTTTTAAAATTTGATTGCAATTTTAGCACTTTCTGGCATACACTTTAAGAAGGCAAGAAGCGACAAGAATATATGGATTTCAATGCAAATATTTGCAGTTGAAGAATACAATTTTGGTATTTGTCTTGCATGTCATTTTATGTAGGCTTGCTTCGAATGGACTAAATAAAATTGGAAAGATATTAATAGCATGCGTCATGAGAGCAGTCAAAAATAATTATACTGGATGAGTCGTAGAAATGAAGCTTTTTAACACAAGCGGAAAACAAACCGCCTTATTGTCAAGTTACATTACTAAATAACTAGGCTTGGATAGACAAAGAAACAAAAATGTATAAAATGTTTACAGACGTCATATGAACTATATACACGCATTTGATGACTATGTACCGAGGTCGCGGTGTCTTAATTGTAAGGTCTGGACTAGAGGGTATCAGGTTCGAAACCCTATTCCACCTAAAAACCGTCGTGTTAGCGGGTCTGGTGCACGTGAAATCCGTCAGGGCCAAACGTCTTCCCGCTGATTTGGTGTGGAAGTTTGGAGAATGAGTGGCAGCTCAAATATCGTCCTTGTCATCTGACAATGGTTCTAAATTACGAGGTGCAGCCTAAAATAGTCCTAGATCTACTTTAAAACGGGCCATTAAAAAACTGAACTGAGCATGTATTTGCATTTGAAATTATTTAGGCCTAATTACTAGTATACTTGAAAAAAAAAAAAAAAAAAAAAAAACGGCTTCTCGATGCATTAAAAGAACAAATAGCGACGAAATTCATGAAAATGAGAAGAAGTTTGACATTCTCTAACTTACAACTATAATAAAATTGAAGCATTAAATTGCATGCGTCATTTCATTATAAAATCCATAGGATTAAGAAAAGATTATTAGTTTCCCCACGTGTAGTAGATTTTATTAGTGTAGTAGATCTTATTAGTTTTCCCACGTGTAGTAGATTTTATACTTTTTTTTAGAAACCAAATGTAAATTTGGATTATTCCGATACGCATGAAAATCGAATATTTTTACATAAACTAGGATTTTTTCCCCTTTATACATTACAGCGTAGTACATTATAAATGTCTATTTATAAAGATTTTTGGGAGAAAAACTGAATATTCATTTTATGATGAGTTTCAGGAATTTAATACCAGAAAAGAGTATATATTTAGCATATTTTGTATATAAAAAATGAAAGCGTTTCACAAAAAGAACTATCTTTTTTTCTCATAAAATATGTTATCATCACATATCTTACAATAAACATTTTAAAAAAAAGTGCATTCTTTCCCTAAATCTCATCTTCCGATTGTTGTTGAACCAGTTTTCGCAGGAAAAATGTTCCCACCACAGCATTAAAAAAAAAAAAAATCACAGCAATAAAAAAGCAAATTGCTTTCCAGCACAAAAATAGCACTTTTTAAAAACCTTTCTTCTGTGAAAACCGAAACATATGCTTAACTGTGACCTTGGCTTATTAGAAGCAAGCTGCAGAAGAGATCCCAGAAAATTTGAAATATTATTTTAGCCGCATATTCCGTAAGCTCTTCGGAAAGTCCGTTCTTCTGTAGGGGAAGAGGAAATGTTGTAAACAAATTGAAGGACACATCTGCAGCAGACTTTTTTTCCCTTTCTTTTTGTTATTCGGTCTTCTTACTCGCGGCTTATCGATGTTATTAGAAGAAACAGTTATCCGGTTGGGAGACTTATCTGGCTAATTTATCGCTGTCCAGTTATGGTGTTTTCCGGCTTTTCCTCCTGCCATTCAAGAAGTGTAAGTGTTTACTATGAAGTACAAGAATCCGATGGTTAATGAATATTTATCAGATGTGATAAATGATATACAAAGTGCGGCAATTATTTATTTGTAAGAGTACTATCTGCCTGTGTTGAATGATGGTCAATAAATTAGTTCAAAAATAAATCAAACTTGCGAAACAAATTGGATACAAAATTTTATTACTTTAGTAATGATTAATTCAAAAATTAATTTAAAAACATAGTTTAATATTTATAAGAACTCTGTCAACAGTATTTTAAAGACAATGAGTAGTAAAAAGATAATGATTAATGTAAGAAATTCGAGTTAAAATAGTTGGACTTTGAAAAATCGCCCTTAAGGCAAATTTTGAACATTAAAAATACATTTCCAATCAAAGTTACTGTGGGGCAATCGAGTTGAATGCATACGTATATAAAAAATAATATGGTTTTGAATGAGTTATAATATATAGGTAAATGTTATTAATTTACTCTCAAAAGCGCATAATCAAAAATTAGAATTTACCAATAACGCATTTTAAAAATAGTATCGGATTTCCTACTTGGAAGTAACCTAGGGCAGCTGGGATAACTAGGGGAAAGGGGCAGGTATGTCCATTTAAAAATATTATTAAATTAACTACTGTTGCTATTGGCGAGGATCGAACTCGTAACCTTATGGTTCGTAGCCGAATAACATGACCACAAGACACGAGAAATTTCTCTGGTCTCGTAGCTGTTATCTGGCTTATAAAGCGTCACCACATTACTCCCCCTCCAGTGCGTCGGAGGTGAGACGAACGATATTTTGTCCTGTTTTTGTTGTTATTAGTGGTGATATATTGTCTGTTGCGCCTTATCCATTTTTTTTATTGACTGACTATTTATCAGCTTCATTTATTTATTTATTGGCTGATTATTTATCAGCTTCATTTTTTTTTATTGGCTGATTATGTATCAACTTCATTTTTTTTAAAATTTATTGGCTGATTTTTTTTAATCAGCTTTTTTTCATTTATTTATTTCTGGTAGAGGGCACCACAACAGTTGTATGAAGTTTGCGTATTTTCGTCACCGGGTCACCAATGTTGCTATTGGCGATAGGCGAGGATCGAACTCGCAACCTTATGGTTTGTAGCCGAGTAACATGACCACAAGACAAGAGAAATTTCTCTGGTCTCGTAGCTGTTATAAAGCGTCACCACACTACCAAATAAAAAAAATTGTAAAAAGTGCAAATTCTATGAATTAAAAAATATTAGTCGCCTTTGGCGAACCGCTTCTTCATCAGGGATCTTGATTATATTTCATTTCAAATAAATTGTTTAGATATAGCCAAATCTCTGCAGCCTTTTTTGCTGTGGTACAGAATGCAGCTTCATAAATTCTTCGATAGCTCTAGCTATATTCTTCCGCCAACCCATCGGTGTTATAATTATTCACCCCTAATTTTAAAGATTTGTCCAGAAATAAATTTCGTCAATTAAGGTTCCACAAGTACGTGCTTGAACCTCTCAGAGTCACGTTCGACAACGCATCCAGCCAAAACTTTATCCATAAAGTTCCTCTTCAAACACGATATTAATACATACTGATATAAACAAAACTAGCAAGTGACGTCACAGTGTCTCCATTCACGCTATTCGTTTTGCGATACATTGTGTTATTTTTTTACATTTTGATTTGTTTGCTTATGTAACGCTTATTTTTAGTGAAGCAATTAATTTATGAAACCATTGATAAAATTACAAGCATTCTGAGCAGCGGTCTAAGTTTATTGGGGCTACTAACGCTGCAATTCTTGGGTCTTCCAAAAACATAACACATACGTACTTGAGAACTTCGCCTTGTCATCCATTATGTTTCAAAATAGTATAATTTCACGATTTTTCTTTTTTTTTTTTTTGCAATTATTATATTTTACAAATATATTATATCACTTGATGTTTTTCTAAGTTACACTAGCATAAAAATACACTGGGTGTTTCGCTCTAAAATAATAATAATAAAAAAGAACTTATATATATAATGTTTGGTCTTATAAACCCGTTTTAATTTTTTTAATGATTTACATAACAGGCAACAAATAATATTTCAAAAACAAACCATCAGATACAATTTATAAATGCAAATCAAATATACATTAGTAAATGTTTAAAAACAAATTTATAATTAGAATGTAACAACATAATACCATACATTAAGATTTATTTAAAGAAATACATATAGTATATAAAATGTATGTGGCCGAAAAGAAGAAACTTTTGAAAATTTAACTTCTATTTATTTTATCTGCGAGACATAATTTGTACATGGAAATAGCAATGATAAAAAGACGTCTGTTCACCTCGAGATGCAAGAACAAGTAACAGAATTTTTCCCTTCAGTGGTTTTATTACGAAATTCCGACAGGGATTTTTTTTTATACGTATGTACTTAGAAATAAGATCTTAAGTATCTTTGAAAAACCTGCATAGGCGCCAGAGATTCTTATCACTTCGCTCGTGGCGTGAGAAAGCAAGGAAAAAGATGTTTTTAGAGCGCGTGTTGACAATAATTAAATAAAAGTGTAGATTTAGATCAGAAAATAAGATAAAAATTTTAGAATAAAGCAACATGGACTCATTTAAGATTTAAAAAAAAATAGGATTTTAATCAAAAATTAAATTAATCACACACACACACATATATATATGTAAACATATTTCAGTAGTTGCGTGGTCGAAAAGAAGACACTTTTGAATCTTTAACTTCGAATTTCTCCATCCCAGGAGGCATAATTTATGTACAAGAATAAGTGGTAAGAAATACGTCAGTTCATATCACGACACAAGAGCAAAAGAGACCGAAATTTTCCATTCAATGGTTTTGTCTTAGGATAGAAAAATTTAGGTACCTTTAAAAGAATGTTATAAGCATTAAGGATTTTTATCTCTTCACTTGGAGTATCAGAACTTGCTGAGGCAACAGTATTGTAGGTCGCGTATAGCATTAATTAAATTAAAAAAAAAATGGGATTGGATCAGGAAATAAGAGAAAATTTTAGAATGAAATTAATATGGGCTAAATTGAGATAAAAATTGAGAAAATAATTATGATTTAAACAAATTAGTTAAGAGATATCATTACACACACATACATATAACATTTTCTCTTGATCCGAATCCCACTGCTTTAGTTAATTATTTCTAACATCCGATATCAATCATACATACATATATATATTCGTTTCGAAGCTTCTGGCGTAAACCTAATGAATTTATCCTTTAATTTTCCCTTGAATATTCTACAACCAACAGTTTTGAAAGGATTTACAAGAATGCCAAATGTTCGAAGGTATGACACATTTTTAAATTTTAGGCTACCCTTAATAACCTAATATAAAAGAAATTATCTCTACTAAATACTTTGAAAAAATTTGTTCATATTCTCGCGCAAATCAAGACCAAGAATATACATTGCGCAATTAGGCTCTCAGCCCATGGATACATTGGAGATAATTGATCAAAATAAGTGCATTTGAGCTATTTCAAAATTGCGTTGCCCAATTTTTGAAGCCGTGATCATATTACAAGGCATCGCTTAAGCCGATATTCTTCTGCAAACTTTCGCACTATAATAATGACAGATGAGAGGAATTTTGACCCCAAATGATTTAAAAAGCGTATTTCGCGGTTATTTGATTAAATCAGATTGCAAACTTTTAATTGTCCTATCTTAAGATTGTAGATTTTTCTGCCGCTTCCGGGATTCATCAAAGGATTAAATAATTTTTATTGTTTAGCATCAATAATGCATTTTGTTTCATGAAGATTATAAAAATAAAGATACGAAAATTTATGAAGATTATAAATTTAACAACTTTCTTGATGCATGGCTTACCTATATGGTACAGGACATCAGTTGATACTTTAGAGAACTCAAACCTTCTAAAATAAGCAATTAAAGATAATACAAGAAGTATGTAATCGATTCATACATAAAACCATCGAAATTAATCCGACTTTGGATCAGATTAAAAGACTCGACTGGAAAAAATGCGCCGTACACGTTCGAAACGAACTGCCAACCAGAATTTCAATTGCTAGCCTTCAATCCTGCAGTTCTCAGCTTAAGAAAATGAACTATAGCTATAGTAGTGCTGCATGAAATAAATCCTGGATTATTTGAAGTTGTTAATCTTATATATATAGATATTTATATATGTAACATTATTTGTTGTGAAGCAGAATGCAGTTTGAAGACAGTGAAGAGACTTGCTATTTCGTGACGTCGTTTTATTTCATTTTTAAGAAGCAGGCATATGTACAAGCGATGAGCACACAGAAAAGGAATGAGGAAAAAGCTCTTGGACATTTTATCCCTGGTCATATAACCTATGATTTTGATAGGGAAAATATTTCTTCATAGCGCTAATATATTACGAGATTTCGATAGGGATTTTCGTTACACACGTGAGGAAGGCAGGGGAAACACAGGGAGATTTTAAAAAAGAATTTGCCTCATCAGCGGTATTTAGTCTCTTCACACGGAATGTGGGAAAGTTCAACTTTTAGCTGATTCTGCAATTTAACAAAGCTTCTCTTGAATTAATTAAGTAGAGACAGTGGAATTAGATCACGAAATAAGAGAATATTTTAAGATAAAGTTACTATGGCCTAAATTAAGATAACATCTTGAAAATTAATTAAATTGAAATTAGAGTTAAAATATTATTACATATATATATATATATAATTTCTGTGTAACCTCCCATGACACAAATATATGTCCTTTAAAAGCCAAAAATATTTTAAATATTAGAAAAATGTTTCTTCTTTTATTTTTTTCCCTAAGAAGTCTAAGGAATAATTTTCTTGTTAAGAAATTTATCAGATGATTTGTTCTTAATTCTGCAGATAATTATCTTAATATATATCCTACCCAATCTTTAAATATTTGAGTTCGATTGATAAATAACATGACTTTTTCATTTCTTTCCGCACTGGGAAACAATGAAACAACTGTAAAATCTTTCCAAAGGAATAATATGATATTATTCAAGTTAAATATTATTATATATTCAAATTTTACTTTCTAAGTTTTTTGTATGAAAATTTTATAAAAATTTAGGATTTACGAAAATAGCACTAAAATGTAAGTTATAAATATAAAAATCATTGCAACTTCTCAAAAAACGAGATTAGAAACAAAATTCAAACGGTTTTATAAAGAAAATTGTTCAGAAATTAAGAATATTAAATAAAATAAATATTTAATATCTTAGCCAAAAATTAACTTTTTAATGTAATCGCTCACCTTTTTAAAATATATGTCTTCATGTTTTCTTTTCTAATAAAAATGAATGCATCTGTGTTGGCATTCTGCAAGCCAGACCGTGTGACCCACAGCTACCAAATTTCACACATATAAACTTTGGAGGAAGCAATGTGAGCTTCCAAACAATCTAATTTTTTTTTAAATAATAAAAAAAAAGCTGAATTTTACAGTTTTCCTGCGATTAGTCAAGAAAATATTATTCAACAAAAATGAATTTTACACTGTTTCAAAATTATATTTTTAATAATAACAGTTAAATAATCGGGTAAATATTGTCAGAATATCGGCAGTTTTTTGGATGAGACGATTAGTTACTAATAATAAATTAGATTATTTGTAGAGAAAAAACTGCGCGTGTTGCCTCTTTATACAACAAAGCATTGAACTTAGATTACGGAAAAAAATGTATTGTAGCAGTTGCATTACACTTATCTTCTCTTTTGGATACTAGATGGCGATGCCTGTTTAGGCCATCCCATAATGCATTGCGATTGTAATGAGAAGGAGATGTGATTCTGAACTGTGAAGCGCGCGCGTGAATGTCTTGTCTTTGTAATTGTTTAGTGTGTGAATGTGATTATTAAAGAAATGTTTCCAACAACATTCGTCCTGTTGCTTCCTGCACAGATCATAATAATCTACATACCACCACAGTATTAGAATTTCAAATAATTAAAAATTAAACTAATTTTTGGTGTTTTTCTCCAATAAATACAACAATGAAATGAATTCTTATGCACAAATGAAATTCTTATGCCACTCAAATATATATATGTGATTTTTTTACGGGAAAAATGTAGTTATGCGCACGTTTTTCTCTAATTTCAACAAATTTAAAATAATAATTTTGATGCACATTTTACAACAATACTTTTGTTCATCGTTGTAAAAAAATTCAAACCGTTTAAACCATTGATTTTACAAATATTCTATCCTTGGTTTTCCTTCGGTTGTAGATACCTAAAGTATAAAAGTTTAGTCCCCCCCCCCCACATTGCGAGGTTTTTTTTCTTCCAAATCATGATTTGAATACAATGTCTCAGATTTCCTTTTTGATTCATAGTGTTTACAATTACGAATTAACTTCAAAAGTAAGAAATTATGAGCATTTTTTATAGTTCATATATTTATAAGTGCTTCTGATCTTTTCTGTTATATAACTGGGGCATAAAAATGTATTTTCACTCCTTCAGCTTAAAGTTTAGTATTGTTATTAAAGTGCAATAATTTTTTTTATTGATAACTTTAAATAGGTTTAAAGCTATTACAAAATTTGTAAAACATTTTCGGCACTATACAAAAACTCCCTTTCTCTTCTTGAATACTTTTATTAACTAACCTCATATATTTTATGAGCATGTTTTGATTCAGCAAGTAAATAAATTGTCTCGATAGTTGAAATTAACCCGTTCGCTGTCATGATTTACGTCTAATTCCATCCATTGATCTAATTAGATGCGCCCTCTTAACTGAAGTAGAGAAGAGATTATCTAATTAGATAGCAAGTGTGAACTAATTAAATAAGAGGTGTGAATAGTAGACGTTAACAAACATGATAATTATTTCCTTTTTCATATCAAAGCTTAACTTTTAGGTGAGATGACAGTAAAAAAAGAATTGGCATTTTCAGAGTACAATGAACAAAACCGTTGAGCACAAGTTATCAAAATCTAAAATTAGGGGAAAAAATTGCTGCGGAAAACCATTAATGCAAATTACGAATAATTTTGCAGATTAAATTCGTTGTTTAAAATGGCTAATAACAAATTAAAAGGTGTTTTAATAAAAAAAAAACCCCGATTTTCTTGAAAAAAGTTTACTAATAAAATTGTGAGTACAAACAAACAAAAAAAAACTACAGTTTATTCAATCATAATTAAACATGTAGATCTCCTGCTGTAAATAAAAATCGTCCAAAAACATTTTTGTGTGTCGAAGTATATTCTTTCTCGACCAATATGTGAAAAAAAAAAAAATCCACAATTTCTGCATCATCTAATTCCAATGAATGATCAGAATTTGCTGCATTTAAATATTTCTTTCAGCCCATAAAATGATTACGGTATGAAAAGATGCCTCCTCCTCAACAAGTCAGTTGTTTTTCAAATCAAAATCCCTTCCTCACAGACCATCAAAGCAAATCTTTACAAATCCAAATCTTTTACTTGTAAATAAATGTTTTTGCAATCATTTATTATTTTTAGTAACAATTGTAGCAAGAATCATTCCTTAAAGAAAAATTGTAGTTATATTAAAATTTGAAATATTATTCTTTTCTTATATCAGCTTTTCTGAATTTTATAGCATTTCATAAATTTTAAATTTTGTTTTATTAAATTACCATCATCTATATTAAAACTAGTGCTTGAAATCACCCTTCCATTCAAATCTTCTTTAAAATAAGTAATAGAGCACATTGACACTATCTTATTGTGTATATGCTTGGAATTTCCATGAATACTGCTTTCATCCTCTTAGATAAGATCACAATGTAGTTTTTCTTTCAAGAACACATTTTGTTTTTGATTACAAGCTTTTTTTTAAATGTTATAACTTTATTAATGAGACAATAATCAAGAAAATATTAGTATATTTTATTTACATTATGGTACAGTATACAAAATGAACAGCATAAACATTCAAAAATGAGTATAATTGACTGACAAAATGTAATATAGAATATAAATACATTTTTAAAAATTATCACAACTGATGAAGAGAAGAGGGAACAGGAAAAAAACAATGCATATTTAATCATACAAAATTATCTCCAATTTGAAATTTCATTCAGTCTTTCTTAGGTTAAGTGGTTTCCTTTGTCTTATTTTTCAACAAAATATGTGCATATCTTTACAAATAAGTATGAAGAATGCCAAAAATTGAATTCTGAATTGTTTTTGTGTTACATTATTTATGTTTTCTCTCTCACGTAAAAAATTTAGAAATGGAATAATATTCTTTCAATTCAATTATCAAAATTAATAAAATAAATGGGAAAATGTGGCATTGATGGAATAGAATCACTATACAGTGGCAGATCAATATGATATAAAATGATAAGCACAAATTATTTCGGTAGTAGCCCATTTTAATGGAGATATAGATATAAAAGTAAAAAAAATCTGCATTGAAATGTTTCACTTCCAAAACTGAAATTTGTGCAGAAAGAAAATTTTAGTATAAAAGAACAAGTAGTGCAAGCAATAACTCTAGTCAACAGAAAAGAGAGTGCTATGTTATGTAGTCCTGTACATCATCCTAATGTATATGCAAGTAATCAATATATTTGAAAATAATTTAGTTTTATGCCCCTTTAAATAAAGTTTTGTGTGAAAAAAATTTAACATTAAAACTATTTGATTTCTTAATAACAATAAGATGTGCAGTGGCTCATACCATTCTACATGCAAAAACATGAATTGTTTTTGGATGGTAACAGCTTCTGTTTGAAATTTTCTACTTTATATAAAATTAAATGAAGTAATGCTAACTCTATACTTTAATGGATCAAAATATTAATGCCTAAAACTAGCTTTTAGGTTATGATTAAAAAAAAAAAAAGGTTTAGTTTTAAAGCCAGTTGATTAAAATAAATAAATAAATAAAATAAAGACAATATAAAGTTAATTTATTTATTTTCATTTGATCAATTGTTTCTCTTTTTATATTTTAGCTGAAGAGTTTATCAAATATATGAGAAAAATCTTGAAATAATATACATTTGCTTAATTTTATTCAAAATTTCTTTTCATGTTGACTTAAATATTAATGTTAAAAATAGAAGTTTTTTTAAAAAAAATCAATATAAATATGTTATTATTGTTGTTTTTTTTATAATACAAAATGCAAAAACTCTATAACAATACTAGGAATAAAGGTACACAGCATTCTAAATTCATATCAAAATCATAGTTTAAAAAGTTTGTTGCTTTTCAATTTCTTCACAGCAGGAATTTCAGTGGATTGTGAGAAATAGCTGCTCTCTTTCCTTTTGCTTGAGATGATAGATGGAGATTTGGTTACAGATGTATCTGCAGAGCTAGGAGAGCCACTCTGGATGTCTGGTGAATTAAGCTGAAGAATTAAAATTTTATTATTAATTTCTATGCTATTGAAATAAAACATGTAGCAATATTTATATGAATTTCTAGAGCTAAATTATACAATAAGTTTCAAAATATTTCTTAGAAATTTCAATTTACATTATTTATATTTTCTCCAATGCATATACATTTTTCTAAGCAAATATAAATATAAATTTTAAAAGTAATTTAATTCACAAAAAATAATTCAGTTCCCATAGATATAATACAAGAAAGATTTACCTTTGGTGATGTTTTCTTTGTATTTCCATCATCTTCCAAAGGTTTTTCAATCACTCCATATTTACTTTCTAACACAGCAATAATAGCTTTGATATGATTAAATTCGATGTAATCAGGACACAACTGTTTTATGGGTGTTAAACGACTGACATCTGGAATAAGAATTTAAAGAATATTTCAAAAGTAAATTCAGTTTCAATCCAAAGCAAGGACGAACATTTTCCAAAATCGATTACTGACAGAATATATTAGATTTCATAAACAAAAATTAGTTAATTTGTTAATGAATGTTGTTAGTAATGTTAATCTCATTTCCTTTCATGTTAATGAAAGAAAATTATCATGATATGATAATTTTCTTTCAATGTATTTTGCTGATGTTTGTAACAACAGTAAGCTACTTGGCTTTTTTTTCAGAACACATTAACTTGAAATTTTGAAATTAAAATTTTAAAAATCATCAACTGTTATTAGATTACTGTCTACAGATTCCAACATTTTCACAACATTCTAAATGCATCAAATAATTTAGGCTAAAGCTAAGATTTCTAATCTTTATAATTTTTCTCACTGTAATGAAAGGTATAAATAAATGATCAAATTCAATATAAAAAAAATTGAAGCAATTATACTTGATTAAAAAATAAACAATTTTTTAAAGCAAAACACATTTTATTTTTTGAGATTTTGATATTTATAATTCTATCACAAAAATGCATTGATTTAGGCTGCATTTAAGAAGAAAAAAATACTAAAACTAAAAATATGCAAGTCCTCTTTAAAATAGAAAATGGAACTGCTAATATATGTTTATTTTTTCTTCAATATGTTATTAAAATCATACAATTCAAACAAATAATATCAAAGTAAATTAATTTTTTTAAAAAAAATATTTTTTTTCACAAAAATTGAAAGTAAATAATCATTAAACAACAAAAGAAGTCATATATGTATAAATTTAATAAATGCAGGTATACTCAACTGAATAAATACACTCATGTTCATAAATTAAGGATAATGTAAGTCCAGGAACAGAGGGAGTCGGAAGCAAAACAAATGTGACTTATTTGTAAAGCCTATTTATTAAACAAAAGGTAAAGAGCAAAACAAGATGCCATATGTTTGGTATCTTTAATAAAAATTGCGATTTTTTGCTCCGTGGAGCAAGTCACAGAAAAAAAAAAACTATTTACAAAAACCAATATTACATGGTTGGTATGATGGTTAATACATAGTATGTCTCACAGATGATGCAATACAGTCCGTACAACGCCTAGGCATGCTGAGTATCAAATTATCGATCTGATCTTGGGGAATATTACACCACTCATCAAGCAATGCTCTCTGAAGTTCCGGTTGACATGTAGGAGGTGGTTGACGGGCTGCAAATCATCGGCCAAGCATGTCCCACACTTTTTCTACTGGATTCAAGTCCAGTGAGAATGCTGGCCAGTCCATACGGGTGATATCCTCCGATCGAAGGCATTCGCTTACGATGTTTGCATGGTGAGGACGGGCGTTGTCATCCATAAATAAAAATTCTGTGCCCATGGCACCCCGAAACAAACGTACATGTTGTTCCAGAATAACGTCCCAATAGATTTGGTGTGTCATGGTTCCAATTTGAACATGCAGGTAAATTCTGGAACCCAGAAGAATTCCTCTCCAAATGAGCAATCCTGCACTACCGTAATGATGCCATTCAATGATGTTCTCTTGGTGGTAATGGGTACCTGGCATTCTGCATATGGAAGTTTGGCGAGAATCAGACTACAAGCTAAACCTGAACTTGTCGAAAAACATCACACAAATCCACTGTTGCAGCGTCCACACTGCATGCTCTCTACGCTAAGCTAACCGCAGGCGACATTGAGTTGCAATGGAACACATCTGACAGGCCTGCGAGCATATAGACCAATCTGCCCTAAGCGTCTGTACATGGTCTGCCTTAAAACTGTCGTACCAGTGGCTGAAGAGAGCTGACGAGACAGGACTGATATTGCGCTCCGTATGCTTATTTTGGCAGTAACTGCCAAATACCGGTCCTCATTCGGCATTGTAACTCGAGGGAGACCTGTGCTGTAACGTCTACTCACATTACCATCACCTTGGAGTTGTTACGGTGTTAATTCTGGAATTCCAAGTTCCTCGGATACTTTCAGCTGGGTACATCCACATTCCAAACGGCTGATAATTCTAGCACGTAAAAAATCATCCAAATGCGTCCTTTGTGTCATAACTATGCGGTTATTGCACTGAAAGGCTTATAAAGCGCTTGCAAACAATTTTATTTCTTTGCCTGTATTCCTTATACATCACTCTCTTACACTCTCGTCATTGTGACGTACTATCGGTGTCATCTGGTGACATCCTACAATTTGCATATGATTTTTGAAGATGGGTGCAGTCATTTATGGGTGATATACGTATTTTAGAGTTCGATTTCCATGTGACTCTGAATTATCCTTAATTTATGGACATGAGTGTAAATAAAGATGTACCAAAAAAGAATTTTTCAATATATCATCAAACTAAAGTGGCATGAATACAAAACTGTATAGATACCAAATGCATTTGCTTATCTAAAAATTAAACTGATAAGCAAAATATTAGTAAGATAAGCATAGATACCAAATGCTTTTGCTTATTTAAAAATTAAAGAATATAGGAACAAGCATTCACACACACTTACACACAGACAATTAATCTTTTAAATCAAAATATATTAAAATGATGCAATCTGAAAAATATACAAATACCAAATGTTTGTTTAAGTTTTATAAAACCCATGCCAAACGTGATTGTCTAACAAAAACTTTCTTGCATGCCATTTAAAATAAGCATTTTATACAATTTGAAGTTACAAAAATAATCATATGCAAAAGAAAAAGAAGGGGGAAAAAATAGTGTTAGGAAAATATTTGGAAGAAAATGCATGTTAAATTAATGTAGAAATTTTCCAGTGGGAAAACCATCAGTGCTTGTTTACACTGAAGTTCTCTCAATTTCAATGTGTATAAATTCATAATCTTGTTATAAAAATATTCATTTAATTAACACCAAATAACATGTTATTAATTTAACAACAAATTAAGTTTAAATAACAAAAAAAAAGTTACACGTCATTAAATTCAGAGAATTAGTCTTAGATCGAATCCTACTATATATGAAACCAATAAGGATAAATGTGTGTGTTGGTGCTTTATAGGCAGGACCATTGGATGAACAGCTATTAAATTTGAGACATATATACCTAGGAAGATGGATAGGTGCATCAGATAAATAATTTTTTTCAAAATTCTAATTAATTAAAAACTATGCTGAACATTTGTGTTTTTCTGCTATAACTTCTGAAAATAGTACAGGATAAATAAAAATTTCACAACATTTCCAAATTTGACATTTTTTTTTTTTTTTGATGATACTAATTTAACAGTCATGCAAATTTTTCTTGAATTTTGGCATTTCTTTTTAATATTGTTTGTCTAATTTCTAACAATAGATTACATTGTTGTGCTGCAATTCAAACCATTTTCATTGTTTCATCAAATATTTAGCACTTGATTTTCTTACATTTTCGAAAGCTAAAGAAGGAAGATCTTGTTTAATATTTGTCTAGTTAACAAGAGAAATTATAAAAAAGTGGTTACAATACTGTGATGCATGAAATAGAAGATGGATGAATCGGATATTTATTTTTTAATAGTGTTGTGATGTTTTGAGATTATCTCTATTAGAAAGGTTCATGAACACAATGAACAGAACAAAAGTAAGAAAGAACAGATTGAAATAACCCGAAATTACAATCAGACAATTTAACAGAATCATAGATATTAAGTTATATCCAAACAGTTCATTGGAAATATAATAAAATCAAAAATCACGGTGAACCAGCTAGTTTCCTGAGACAAATAGTCTTGCATAAAAGTATAGTTTTGAACATTAATTTTTAATACTCTGCATAATTAACTATGACTTTTAAAATAAGAAAGCTGATTAATCTTATGGAGCTTTATTCACAACTCTAAAAATAATGGAAACATTTTATTTCAATGGAAAGAAATTGTAAAAAGCTCCATTAAAGCTAAGTTTGCATTTAACAATTTCTGAAATTTATAACTGAATGAAAAATTTCTTTAAAATAATTCAAAATAATAGGCAATTTTAAAAAATGCTGTCTCCAACAAATGCTTCATATTTGAAAAAAAGTAAATGTCACTTTACCTCTATTTATAGGTGGAGATTGAATTACTCTCGATACAGTATCAAAAATATCTCCAGTTACACCAAAACTGGACAATTCTACATGAAGTCCAGCCTTAATGGCTTCAATCATGTGATTGACGATTGTATTAACTGACATCCCTCTTTCTGAAGCAATAGCATTTAAATCTCTTGTTCCATTGTTGGATAGTGCATAAGTTTCTTGGACAGTACTTTTCAAGTTTCTCATGACAGGTAGATCAGATTTCTTTGTCTATAAAACACAAAATTATTAATCTGTAATATATATATACTGAAAAAAATATCAAACTCATGTTAATTTTTAGATAATTTTTTAAAAAGAAATAATTAGCCAAGATGAGCACTGTCCAAATATTAAATTTATTTTTATTTTCATAATTTTTTTAATTATAAGATTTAGATAGTTTTAATTATTATACATCTGTATATGTCTGAGAAACAATCATGAATAAAACTATATAAAAGCAATCACATAGACATTTTTAATAACAGAAAATGAGAGGGATGGGGGTATTTGCTTAAAATTCTACTGTAAAACTTTTCTGCCGAAACTAATAAATTTTATACGTTAAAAAAATTTCTAAAGTAAAATATATTTACTTCTTTCTACAAAAGGGCTGTATTTAGTCTTTTAAAAATTCCACAGAAATGTCAAAGTTCATGAAAAATATATCAATAGTACAAAACATTTAATGTCAATTAGAATATAAATAAACATTATATTAAAAAAAATGTTTAATAAGGTTTTAAAAAATTGGTTAAGACAGCCTAAAAGAATCTTTAGCAAATTTTGGATTTAAAATACAACATGTTTTAAGTCATCGTCATTTGATTGTAATCTCTTCAATGATTAGGATGAATATATAGCATTTTGCTATTTCATTTCCTTTAGAACTATTTTACCAAATTCATTTTTTAAAATATGATATCATGATATTAACATGTATATTATTTCCATCATAAAAAGACAAATACTTCAAAAATATGGGAATAAATTCATTAATTAATTTACCAATGAGTTTTCACACACTGTTAAATTTCATAAAATGTTTTTTTCAAATCATAGGTTTGAAATATAGTGCATATTCTTTTCTCAGTATTATTGAATTTTTTATAAGTTGCCTTTTGCGTAAAATTATCTGCGAATTCAGCTATGCTAATCAAATGTAAATATCATGTGCTTCTGAATACATTATGAAACTTTTTATTGAAACTATGATGCAATCAATATATATGTTGCTAGTTTTTCATTCTGAAGTTTTATCGGTATCACTGGTCTTTCCTGTCAATACATTCTCACATGTTGTTTTTCTACTACAGCTACTAATAATGAAGTTTGTTCTAATAAGCTGAGATTATTTTCTATTTCACCCAATACAGAATGCACAGTATTTATTACTGTACAACTGAATAAAAGCAGCTTTGATAAAAAGGACATTTAGGTTCTTAAAATGGAAATGGCCAAGGTATAAATGCTCATTTTATTAGCTTAATTTCTAAATGAGTGGGGAGCTTAATTTCTAAATGAGTGGGGATATCTGATATCACTATATTGTTCAGAATATAGGTTTTATAAGCATGTAACATTAATCTGATGATTTACAAAGAAATTAGTTTTTCATATATATGTACCTTTACCTATGTATTTATGAAGTTTAAATGAATGAAGTATGTCAAGCTTAAACCAACTATTTCTTACTCTCTCCCTCCATAAAAACTCTAAACCTTGAGAAAATTTAACTAATATTTCAGTTTATTCATAACTGTTATGTTTAAGATGACGGTAGGCTAACATTTTTATTCTAAAACTTAAAAATTTTGAAAATAACACAGACATATGATTAAAAATTCTGATTTAATTTATTTCTATTATCTTACTAAATAAAAAAATAAATGAAAAATATAAGTCCTATAAAGATTTTTAAAAAATGTTTAGGTATTTAAAACTAATTTACCATTAGGGAAAAAAAAAAAAAAAGGAAGCAGGGAAAGAAACTCTAAAAAAATAACCAATAATAAAACATCACCAATTAAATTTAGGCTTAACACACACAAAGATAGTACTTTGAATGAGTAAATGAATAAAAAGCATGTTATTACCTGAGGCACTGGTTTGGCTGTAGTAAACACATTATCTTTCAAACCATGTTCTTTACAAAAACTACCAACCAGTTTAATGATGGATTCTCCAAATTTTGAAATTCGTGCAGAAGGGATACCTTCAATTTGTGACAAAGCATCGACAGAAACTGGGCGATGCATAGCAATATCCAAAAGATTCTTATTGCTGAAAACCATGTATGGAGCAAGACCTTCAGTATCAGCAATTGAATTTCGAAGCGACATCACTTTTTTGTAAAGATCATTCTGATAAAATAAATAGTAAGTAAATCATAAAGGTAAACATTAGCAATGTTATAAATATAAAGTGGTTTCGATTTAAAAAAAATTACAAAAAGGCAATTCATTAAATATTTTTACAAATAACAAAAGCATCAGATTAAAATTTTTAAACTTAAATGCAAATATTATTGTACATGTACTGTATATATATGTATATCATCTTAACATCCTATTTTACAGAATGCATTGAGAGAATAAAAATGTAAGTCTATAGAAAAAGAAGGGATTGTAAATATATCATAATACTATCTAAACAGAAAATAAATAAAAAGATATTCAATAACAATTCATAGAAATATAACAAATAGTATCACTTAAATTTAATAGCTAGAAACATTATTGTATTTATTTTAGCAGCTTACTAGTTTTAGAGAATCCAAAATATTTGATGCGGTGTCATTAAAATTTAATCTACTTCATTTTAATAAAAAATAAAACAAAAGATGAATAAAGAGTTTTAAAAAAATGGATAAAATTATTTTTATTCCTTAATTAGCAGAAAATGCGAGAAATTATCCTATCAAGATATACAATATTCAAAGTAATTTCAAATATTTTAATATATATAAAAAAATATTTGAATTTGCAAATTTATGTTTCTGGAATAGTCAATATGCCAATTCTTATCTTTCACATAAGAAATATAAGTAAATAAATATTATCAACAAGACTTGTTGACAACAAAATACCTCTTTTATTATCTTTGTTAAATGATTTTCTTTCACAAGAAGTTTCAGCTATGAAAATAGTTTTAAAACAGGTTGATAAAATTTTGAACTCCAATATAAAACTTATATACAGATTAAATTATCCTGAAATTTAACTTTTGAACTTCAAAAGAATTAATTTATAAAATAAATGTGCATATTAATAAATATTTCCATAAATAATATTCAAACCATCAATTGCTCTTCTCTTGGATCTAATGGTTCTTCATTTAGTTTCATATCTTTCAAATCAAGGGATACATTTTCATCAGGAATTTCATTGGTTTGTGATTTTGCTTCAGGTTTGGATGAAGGTATTGGCAATATCCTAAAAGAATATCATTAGCCCAAATTAAACTTAATAAAATGATCAAATGCAAGGAATGCAAAAACAAACAAAAAAAACAGGAATCATTTCCATCACAATATTTATATAAGAAAAGGTTTCATTCTAATTTTTTACTTGAATTATTTCTTCTGACAATTACAATAAATAAATCAATCCTGTATTACAATCTCCTATAAAAATCCAAAAATTTTCAGATACTTCTATTATTATATATATATTAGTCTATTTGAAGCAACATAAGGGTTATTTTATAAAAGATTTGTAAATTTTAATTTCGGTGAGATGACAACTACAAAGACCCTTCAACTTTTAACAACATAGTATATATTCATATATATGATAAATTCTATTCCTTCAATTCTAAATTAAATGTAAATTCCTTTTAAAAGTCTCATCTGCACACATAAATCAATTTAATTAAAATTGTAATGGAATTAAATAAACTATTAAAAAAAACACATTCAAAATATTTTTCTGACAACATTTTTCAAATATATTTCATTTATATGTTTGCAATCTGGACAAACATAATGATTATTTTTTTGAGTAACTAAAAGCAGAAAAATAAATGTGTATCTCAATATTTTATTAAATCCAATTTATTTACATTTAATATTAATGTTTATATAAAAAAACTTTTAAAGAAAAAATATTTAATAAATGGATAGAATAAACCAAGCAAATCAACGAAATGTACCAATTATTTAAATTAAAAGCATTAAAAAAAAGCAATACAAATGTAAAAGTAAACAATGTAATGTTTAAGAGTAATAAGAAATAAAATAAATGCATCCTTTAGTAAAGTGTACATTTATTTAGAGATAAGAAATACTTATATTCTCGCCAAAAAGCTATGGTAATAAAACCTAAATATAACAAATATGCTACATTTGTGCTATGGTAATCATATATAATAATCATGGGTTAGAATTAAAAATAACATTTATTTATTTTAAAGTTATTATTTCAATTTTAAACTATACAAAATAAATTTATATTTTATTTACAACATTTAATTTTTAGTGCATATTTTATTGAATTAAATTATAATAATCTAAACTTAGTATTTTATATTACAGTTTTTTAATTCATATTCTCCCTTCCTATTAAAGAAATAAAAAAGGGGGAAATTTTTGATAGTGAAATTTAATTTAAAAGATGAAAAATGAATTAATTTTTTTAAAAAATACATCAGCTTCTTATTAAATAAAAAATCATAAAACTCTAAAACAGTAAACTATTGGTCTAAAGGCCAATCAATCCAGAATATTATACCAAAGTTTCACATTTCATACCAAAGTCCCATTTCATACATGAAGGACAAAAATGTTCCATTTGAATTTGATTGTATGATGCATTTGTATCATACAATCATATTTAAATTTTTTATTAAATATCACAATAAGTAGATTTCATATTAAAACATTACAACTTACCGTTTAACAGATGCAGGGATGGCAATAACTTTCTTTTCAGCCACAGCTGCTTTAGCTTCTTCTAGATTTACTAGTTCTGTATTCATTTCTAAAATAAGTGGACAACTATTTTCTGGGCTTCTTTTTGCCTTTTCAAGCCATACCTTAGCTTTGGAAGTTATGTTCACAGTAGAACCAAACATATTTTGTTTCCCAAATGATTTCATCCGTGTTTCTTGTAGGTACTTTTCGCATGACAATAAGCGACCTAATTTTCAATGAAGCAAAAGATTTTATTTTGTAAATAATTTATGTAAAAATTTAGAAATAAATCATGATACAGTTTTTTCCTCAAAACAGGGTTGCCACTCAAATCCGAAAAAAAAAAATCCTTGTTTTCCCTGAATATATATTTAAGAGAGGAGAAAACGTTCAAACAGCACTCGTGCTGGATATAATGGAATATGGTTTTAAGGAGTGGAAAAAGCAAGGAAAGAATTCAACTATTTAACATTATTCAAAATAATAGCATATTAAAAGAAGGTTTATATTTAAATACAAAATAATAATAATAATTTATCTTTATTTATTATTTAGCAAAACAGAATTTATATATTAAGGAGGGGGATATATTACCACCCACACTCTTTAATTGTAAACCACACAAAATTAAGGACTTGGGTGAAATAAAATACATAGTAAGTTCTAAATCGATTTATTTTCAGCATCAATGATGACTCTTGAATTGGAACGCAGTCTTGTATGTAAGACTAGTAGTTGGTACGAGTAGTAAGTGCTTGTTTTCCCATATTGCTTAGACTTCTTACAAAGCAAGCAGAACACAAATAAATAATAAACAAATTGACTTTCAGGCATTTCTCGGATCCATTCAGAAAATCAGGACTGATTTTTTTTATCTGTCTATTTGTATTACATATGAATTTTGAGCAGATCATTGATTTAAAAATATTATCTAATCTACTTTGAATAAGCTCATACTTTCTCAAATAAAAAACAAACCATTCAATAAATTGAAGTATGGTAGACTAAATGACCACCGCACTGCTTCCACAGATTGAACATTGTTAATCCTGCAATAGGAATGTATTCTATTCTTTCGCGTAGTTGAAGAAGTCTCATGCATGCACATTCGCTGCTATTCAGAAGGAAGAACAATTATTTCGCAAATCAAAACAGGAATGATCTATACAGAAAGAAAAAAAAGAAAGAGAGAAGAAGGGTGAGTTTTTCTGCATTACATAATCACGAATGATAATGTTTCGTTTTTGGAAGCTATGACTATGATCTTATATTCTTGCAATCTTTAAGAGATCTTAGATAAGAATATAAATAAATAAATAAATAAGAAAATTAAAATTCCCTGTTTTAAAAAATGAAAAATTTCCCTGCATTTTCCTGTTTTTTTTTTTTTTTTTTTGTAACGATTTTTAAATTTCCTGTTTTTCTTGTTCTTTCTGTGGCAGGGCAACACTGGTAAAACTTCCGTACTTAAAACAGATCTATCAAGAATATTATGAAGAAAATAAAATCTTTCCTTTTTTGCATAAATCTGCATTGATGTATGGAAGAAGAGAAGATTAGTATAGGAAATAAAAGATAATTAAGTAAATTTTAACTTTACAAAAAATAAGAGTAGTATAAGAAATGAGAATAAAAAAACTAATATTTTTAAATTTTTACAAATTCATGCGATATAACTCTCCTTCTAATAATATTTATGGATTTCACAAATTTATTATGAAAGTTGAGGATCTTGCAATAAACCCCCCCCCCCAAAAAAAATAATGTGTAGAAACCAATAGAGCTTTTGTTAATATTTCATGAGAAAAATATCTTTTGAAGCATAAAATAATATTATCTTCCAATTTTAAGATTTAGGATGAATAGGGAAAACAAGTAACCATGAAAGTTTTTTTTTTTTTTTTTTAATTAGAAGCAAAAAATATGATGACACAATATTACTAATATTACATACTAGTCACCTTTGGTGACTTCAATAAATATAAAAACTTTTTTTTTGCTGAAACCAAGCATATTTTTTAAAAATATGACAGCAGTAAATAAAAATTCTTCAGCACTGTAATCTTATGTGTATCGCAGAATACTTCTTTAATAAATTCTGCAATATTTCAAAGAATTATTCAATAAAACAATTCTCTCATTCATTATAAAATTCAGTTTTACCTTTGGAAAAGATTTAAATGTTGTAAATAATATTTTATTTCAATTAATAAATGTACATCTGAAAACTGATTATTACTGTCTGAATTTTACACAATTCCTTGATCCTATAATTCATATTTAATTAAATTAACTTGACAATCTAATATTTCAATCTTCTGCAATCAAGCCTGACCGAGTTATAAAGCTTTGAATATCATTATTTTAGAACAATCAATAATTTCATTATTTTAAACAATACCTTTTGAGGAAAGTGATTGTGTATGTATTTTCACCAATACAGTTGATGGAGTGTTCTAAAATTGTGTGGTTTTAGGGAATAGACATTCAAATTTTCATAACAATCAGTTTTAATTGTAAAAGAGTGGAACTACATTTATTTCAAATATTAGTGTCTCCAGAATATTTTGTTAAAATGATTAACATAACAGAGGACCTGTTAAAAATTTAAAAGTTGTAATTCATCAGAACACTTATTGATTTAAAATACAAAAAATATAAGTATTTCATTCAGACCAGTTTTTTTAATTAGATATATACATCAATTATTAAAGTTTTAGAAATTAGCTGTTAGGTCTTGATTAGAGTGGATATCCTGTATATATTAAACTGTGTAAAACTGAATTAATAATATAGCTATTTTAAAACCTCAGAAACTTCTTCTCATACTCATTTTTTTAAAAGAAAATATCATATTCCATATTTATCCCATTTCTTAGAAACATGCGCTGAACATTACATTTTCCTACATTTATATAATTTGCAGTGAGAGTTTATTTAGTCTTTCAGTTTGAGCTTTTGTCAATGTGATGGCAACACCTTGATAAAAGATAATTTTCCCCACACACTCATAACATGGTAGTGAAAGCTAAATTTTTTGTTTTGTGCAAAATATGATTAAAATATTTTTAAAAAGTACATTAAAAATAAAAATTGAATTTATAGATTAAAACATTAATACCATTGAAATTTCACTTCATTCTTAATTAATAAAAATTCCAATTAAAAAAAATCCTGAGGAGCATATTTCCACACATTATAGTATGTATGTGCCAATTTGGTAGCTCTAGTTAAATGGTCCGACCCACAGAACACCAACACACACAAATTCATCTTTATTATAAGATATATATATATAGTATCCTTAAAAAACATCTTTAGAAGTAGCCAAGTCCACAAAAGCTGATGAAGCATTTACTCTAGAGCTTTAAATTAAATATTCTTTAGAGCAACAGATTTTGACATATTTCACTGTCATGGAACAATATCTAAAATACCCCTCTCTCCTCTTGTTTATCAGCCTAAAAATTTCTATATTGCAGTTGTAAAATTTTAAAAGGTGCAAGATAGCTTAAAATTTAAATTTTGGTATTTAATAATCTGAGAATTAACTAAAAAAAAAAGTACTCTTTCATAATGAAAACTATCACAATTTGCAATTTAAGCTATATACATATATATATATATATAAATGAATAAAAATTTATCAAACTTTTATAATTGTTTTGTTTTTTATGCTGTTTGATACATGCACATACCATGAACAAGTTCCACAAACACAAATTTAATTATGTTACAAAAAAGCATTGATGGATATTTTACGTAATGATTTCAATTTTGAATAAAAATATAAAATTTTAAAAAACTTCTTTTCACAGCCAGAATGCATAATTTAATTAGTTAAATTTTAAAATAATATATAATGAGGTATTATTGTTCTTACAATCAAAGAATATTCCAGGTATTTTACAACAAAGATTTTTTAAAAGATATATTCTCCAAGAATCCTTAGTACATGAGAGGCTATAAAGACCTAGTCATAGATTTCAGATTTGGAAGGTAATTTCACTTAAGATCTGTCATGCATTGACACATGCTAAATTTGATATCTATATCCTTCTGCTAATGCATCCTTCAAAAGTCTGGAGAAGAAATGCAAGTTTAGATATTATCCTTATCACTTGATTAAAATTATGAGGTTCAACCCAAAATAACCCTCATGCTGCTTCAAAATAAGACATAATATAAATTTAACATGCTGAAAATAAAAAGTGAATGCACAAAGGGATGGACCCAGATATAAGAGAGGAAATTTTCGGCGAACTACGACAAAATGGTTTTGATTTAAGTGCTCCAACAAACTTTTGTACTTTTAGCTTCTGAAATGGTAAAAAAATTTCAAATTATGAATATGTCACTGGTTTTTCTATTGGTCTTAATATTTAAGAAATGTCTGTAAGAATCCCCCCCCCAAATGTAATATGCTTAAGTAGCCTAAATTTCACAGAAGTAAGAAAATGCAACATGGTTTGGAACATAGAAACAACTGTTTGCCATACATGGACACTTACCAAATGCTTTCCACCATGCTTCAGATATATTCCTGGAGAAGAAAATAAATAAATAAAGAGAAATGTGAAACATAAAATGCAAGAATATATAAATATACTAATTGTACACTAACTATATCAAACTGTAATAAAATAATTTTAAAAATAAATTTACATAAAAAATACAATATTTTAGAATAATTATATATTTTCTTTTAGGTTCAACTTTTTTTTAAAGAGAAAAACAGTAAAATAACAAAAAGCTAGGAACCTACTTTTTACAAGATCTGTTAATGTAATTCAAATCAAATAGTTTTTCACTCAAAAGAATATGATAATAATATTACCATTAATAAAACAATTGAAGTTAATTTATGATTACAATTATGTATCTTGTTAATAAGTTTGATAATTGTGTCAAATTTTTATACACAAATTAGTAGAGAAATAAGTCATACTGATAGGAATAAGTAATGATTTTATTACATATTAACAGTTTGGTTTTCAGATGAATGTAGGCATAAAAAAATAATGTATCAATTTAAGCAAGCAATTTTTCCTATTAAGATGATAAGGTGCCAGGGCAATAATCTTTGCAATTTTATATAAATTATTGTAACATCCCCTTCCCAGGCCGGAGGCAAAAATAAAATCCATAAAAATTTGTATGATATAGCCTAAATAATTTAAATATAGGAAATTGAATCTAAATCTATGGTAATATGTAATTAAAAATTTCACATGAAAAATTATTTAAAATTCATTAGATATATCATATAACACCTACTTTATTTCCCATCAGATGTTCTTAAAGATACAAATCAATAATGATATATATATATATATATATTCAAAATAATTGAAGTCACAAAAAACTTTTCACAAAAATTATTTTACTAATAATGATTAAGTAGCCATAGAAATGAAAAAAATGGAACATTAAAAATTGAGTAGATAAAAGAAAATACGAACACATAAATATTACTCACTTCCCTTTACCATATTGAGGACATTTTTTCATTGGTTCTGTTATTCGTTGGTTTGCCTAAAAAAATATTAAAGGGAGATTCATTAATGATTATACTTTGAGACATCAGTAAGAATTATGGAAGTTTCTAGTGTAAACAATGCTCTATTAAATCTCTGCCAGAGCATTGGTCATATAATTCATAAATTATCAGGAATAAGAAGTTAGTTATATACACTGGCATACATCATGCAAAGGTTTTTTTTTTTTTTTTTTTTTTTTTTTTTAAATAGGGTGTTTTGAATGAATAAGATATATACCATTCAACTTTCCATATTAAGTTTCTTTTTTATCATATACCCTCATTTTGCAATCACTTTGCATGGAAAACTTTAAATTACTAATTAAACTTTTTAACCAGCATGCATCATTTCTATTAGATTAATTTTATTAATTGATATATCTCAAACAGTGTTAATCCAATATAGGTATACTGGATTAATAGTATACCTTATTAGGAAAAAAAATTGGTAAAGTATAAGATTTAGTTTGTTCCACTTATCCAATTGTTAAATCCCATTTTAGACCTACATGTGTGTTATGTCATGATTTAATCTGTTTAGATAGTGAAATTATAATATTTGAAAAGACAATCTCTTTCCAAATCTTTACACCAGACTAATAAAAAAATGTTAAGCCTGAGTGATGCTAATAAATATTAATCAATAAAGCTAGACACAGGATAAAAGTGGATTCAAATGAACATATGAAAAAACTCATTTAAAAGTAAAATGATATTTTTAAAACTTACCGAGCCTCTGAGAATAAGAATTGGCACAGCCAATCCAAATGCTCCCCCTGTGGCCTAAATAACAATAACACATTAAATAAATAAAAAGAGCAAACTCAAATGTGCATTTAAAATATCAGTTCTGAAAAGTCAGTTAAGTATATATATCCTAACTTTTTCATTCATAATTCATCCATCATAAGAAGAATTAATCATAAATGGAGACATTTTGTATATCCATTGCTAAAATATTCAAGTTAATAAAATTAACTAACCTCTATAGTTCCAAATAAAAGTTTCGCTTCTTTGGCAAAATCTTTTTTGCCATCTAGACTCTGTTGAGAAGAAGTGTTATTTTTCATCATCTGATTTCTTTTTATTCTAAAGAAAATAAAACATATTTAAAATCAGTTTTTCACAAGATAGTTATACTATCAAACATTCATATACATTTGTAATCACATTAAAGTCAAAGAATGCTCCATTAAAAAAAATATTGAAATTACTAATTGCCTCATAAGTGATACCTACTTTTTCTTACAATTATCACAGCATTTCTCACTTTGTTGGGTAATTTTCACTTCTTCTCCTTGAAAATGAGATAGTAGCATCTGTCTTCTGCAACGAGTAGAGTTCAGGTACTGTTGCATTTTTGAAATCATATCTGCTCGATGTGCTAAGAATTTCTCACTCTTTATATCTTTTAGGAAAAACCTATACAAAAATTTAAAACATTAAAAATTCAAAATATTATTCAAATTTACAATATTTTTATAAAACAGAAGTTTATCTATTGTAATTTCAAAACTTGAAGAAGAAATGCTTATAAAATCAAAAAAGTTGTAAAAATAATTTGACTTGGTCAAGAAAAGTTGCAGTTTCTTATAAGATTAAAAAAAAAAAAAAAAAAAAAAACGTTTTTAAAATTCTTTTGCATACATCTGTAGAATGATTTCTTTTTGCCAAAATATGTCCTTTATAATATTTTAAAATCATTTGATGAGTATTTAAGAATTAAAATTCTAAATCAAGTCACTGAAAAACAAGTAGTCTAGTTTCATCAAATTATCAAAGGAATATTCATTTTAAGAAAACGAACATGTATGCTCTCATAAAAATGATTCATAAACTTCACATATTACCATATTCTATTATGGTGTAGCTAAAAAAATATTTTCAAACTAAATATTTGAAGAAAAAAAAAAACTTTGCCTTAAATATTAACTAAAAACTAACTAAAATAAATTTAAACAATCTAAGATAGCATATTGATACTCCTAAAGTTAATTTCAGTTCAACTAGATTAATCTTAAAAGTCTAATGAAACAAAGACTCTTAGTGACTAATCTTACAATTTTGAACTACGGTTCAAATTATGACACCTGTGTGGAATTTAGAACAAGCCCTTCTTGGTCTAAATTCTACACTGCACTGCAAGAAGCCTCATACCCATGCAACTGTTTAATAAATGAATTAATTGTGGAACTGAGAGTATGGAATGAGTTATGCACAAATGAAAGGAATACTTGTGATTGATGGAGATCTGACTAAGATTTGTATATGTTGGAAGCTGAAAGATTCAACATGCATCTGTCCACATACACAGCAGCTTTTTAATGGAAATGGGCTCCACAATTTAAAATTTGACCCTATAAAATAACACTAATCCTGAAGTTGATACTCTTTTATTGGATTGCTACAGACTGATGATATTCACAAAGTTAATATTTATGATCATTTGCATTAGGAAATAATAATAATAATAATAAAGATCCAGTTCTACAGTTTTACTTCAAAAATTCCTTAAGTTATATGATGAAATAATCTAGTCTAATCAAACAATTAGCTTTTTTCTATACTGTTTATTGTATATTGCTAATTTGCACTTAAAAGAAACTAGAAAAAGATAACATAATTGAATTGTAGATGAAATATTCCATATGATACACAAAATAAACAGATTAAAGAGAATTCATAAACCAGATAATTTGAAACTATTCATCATAAAGGCCTTGTAACATGATTCCTTATTTAAGTAATTAACTATCATTCAAAGCAACTGATACACACAAAATATTATAACTGATATACATAAAATATTATATAATAAATATTATTCCATCATAACAAAAGAGATTTTCAGAAAAAAATTAAAAATTGTATTAAAAATAATACATGAACTGGAAAAATATATTTTCAACCTAAATGCTTTAGAAATTAATATATTCTTCAATCAAATAAATAAATTAGATAAGAAAAAAAAAGCAGAAAGCAAAAATATTAAACATAGGTAATATGTTTTAAGATTTTTGTTAAAAAGTCATTTCTCTGGTTATAAAAGAATGTCATTGGTTATAGAAGATTTCAACTACAATACAAATGAATGCCTTTGGTTATAAATTATATAAGTATACAATTTTTATTTCAATGATTGAATACCTAAATAAAATAATTACTTTAGTAATCAGAAATAGTTACACTGTCATATTATTATAACAAAACAAAAAAAAAATGACTGATCAAATGATTTAATTTGGCCTAAAATTTTGAACTGTAAACTATGTGTATTTAATTGTTCACATAAAAAGCAGTTCTCAGTAAAATAAAAAGGCAAAAATCAAATATTAGTAGAGGGTTTTTCCCCCCTTAAATGTGCAGTTTTAGGGGAAAAACAGGGAAGATTTTAAGAAAGAATTGCAGATTTTACAGTATACAATTCTACTTTAAATAAATGTTTATATAAGATTGCTTTCCATTGATAATGTGGACAGAAAAGTATAGATAAAATGAAGAAATGTATCAATAAAATTAATTAATAAAAAGTTGTAGAAAAAGTAATTAACAATAATTTTATTAAAACAAATTCAAAATAAAAGATAATAGAAATCTTACTTCGATGTGACAAAATCTGCATTGGAATAAAATACTTGACAAATGCTTGCCAAACCATCCCTGCCAGCTCTTCCAATCTCTTGATAATAAGATTCAATGTCTTTGGGAGCTAGACACCAATTAGAAGTCATTATAAAATTTTTGTTTAGATTCAGAATACACAATGATAATAAATTTATTTTGCATCATACAAATTGTTTTAGTAATATAATCTGACTTACATAAATATGTTTGTACTATACTTTATTTTGTTTAAATTTTATTTCATTTCAAGATAATAAAATGCATGTTATATTTTTTACACACTTATACATTCAAAGATAAAAAAAGTAGCCATAAATTTCAAAAAATGCCGAGTTTAAATTTTATGAAAATAAAACTTTGAAATATTAATGTCGACATAAAAGTTACATCAGGATATAATATGTAAAATAATAATTATTAAAAGACGATTAAAAATGCAAAAATAATATGTATTTTTTTAAATCAACATAAATAAAAAAGAAACTACTTTGTTTCAAAGAAATTAGAGCAATATTCAGATATATCAATTCTACTTTTATCAACTGAAACAGAAAGCAAATGATAATATTAATAAATTAACTAAAATTCTTCATTTATTTTTAAAACCTCACTATGACGTTATAATTTACAAGAAATATTTAAATGAAAAGGGTTACATTTGCAACTACATACCACCATAATGTATTACACGTCTTACATCAGGTTTATCGATTCCCATTCCAAAAGCAACAGTAGCAACAACTACCTAAAAAAATTATGCTGTATTTTCTTCTTTTAATATAATACATCAAAATAATTGATAAATACTTAAATACAGTTTATCAAACTACACCCTGCAAAGATTAGTTATTATAACATATTAAAAAACACTACTAAACAGATTTTTTTTAAGTTAACAATCAAACATTTATTTATACATATATTCTTATTCTCACTTAAAAAAAAACATATATAATTAGAATGTCACTATTTTGCAATTTCTCAAGCACTAATTTTGTCCTTTATCTTTCATAAAAGGTTGCTGCATTATTATTTTAAATCATATTCTGGAGAAAGAATAAAGAGATGGGGGGGGGAGAGAAAAGTAATTGTGCATTGAAAAACTATTTTATTATATAAGATTAATTCATTTTTATTTTTCAAGAAAAAATGATAATTTGAATATGGTACACTGAGTCTAGATGCTTTGCTATTTAATAATCTGTCTGTTGTATACAAGTATTTCAAATAAATTTTTTTTCAAGAAACATTAATTACTTTTGTTAAAAAATAAATTTATATTCATTTAGTGTTTACAGAGTAATTGGAAATAATTTATAAATATATTAAAAGGAACACAATTTTAAATTCCATAAAATACACTTTTGTTTTTATTCATTTAAGTATTATGGTAATAAAAAAATGATTATTTACATAAATAATAATTTGCCGATTTAATGATATCATTTTGTAATTATAATTTGATAATTTAAAACTTTCCTTGAGTCCTTCTATGAGCAATTAAACTTTGTTAATGTGAAATATGATAATGTTAAATATTGTTTCACAGAATATAATTGCTAAATTTTGAAATATATACAGTACAATAATAAATTTATGAAATGTAAGAATTCTTAAATATAATTTTCTGACAAATTATTGAATTATGAATCAGTTATTTAAAACTATAGATTTTAAAAACGATTAGTGTCATTCCCTATCAAAATATAACCCTTTAACTATTTATTATCCGAAGATATGGTGAAGGAAAAGTTCTTTACTAGAAAATTTAATTATTAAAATCATCTTACTAGGATTTTTCAAATTTTATTTTTAGGTTATGATATGCAAGAAAATATCAATAATAAGCAATTTTTATATGCAGATAGAGGATGTAAGAACAGGTTGTTAGTAACGCAACTCATCATCGCAAGTCATTGTGGTTCACACGTAACTAAATATTATAAATAATTGTTAATGTTCTATATTTGTTTAATTGTTATAATTATTCATGTTTGTTTTTGAAGTAATTGCTGCAAAAATATTTTATATATTATTTTGTGTTAAATGAAACTGTTTTTCTGCTGTTGCATCTGGCAACGAGGATTCTGTTGTAAAAATAAATAGAACGAGTGAGATGCTCGCTGTTACTTGGAATTGACGTAGTCTGTGTTTGATTTTAATTTCTTTAAAACACTTTCAATCATTGGTCGTAATATCCTAAATAAGAAATGTTTATTTTATGTATCGGGCGTTTACAATCTGCATTTTAAAACGCAGAGTCATACGCCAATAAAGTGGTGACCCGGACGTGATCATACGCCGATAAGGTAAAAGAAAACTCTTATAAATTACCTCTACTTTATCATGGACAAATTCACGATGTGCCTTCTTTCGTTGCTCAGGGGTCATCCCAGCATGATAAATCTGACAGGAAACATTCATATCTGAAAGGTACAATTACATCTAATTTAATAAAATGAAGAATAATATTTAAATTAGAAAAGAATGAATTTAATGATATGTTAAAATATTTCTAAAGCATTGATTTATAATGACATTCAAAAGAAAGTTATCAAAGACTTTTACATGAAAACAACAAATACGGCTTAAACAATTAGCCAAGAGCACATCTACCCAATAATTTATTATACACATCTTCAGTAGCATTTCTCGTAGGGCAATAAATGATTGTTGATCCAGAGAAACCAGGTTTCCCATTCTTTTTAGTCATAACTCTCAGCAAATCATTTTCAACTGACCCACTTTTCATGCAAACTTCTAAGAACAAATTTGGCCTGAAAATTAGAACAGATTTATAGTTAACTAAACAGACACATCATGCAAGAAAATTGAAAATAATAACTAAAAGTAACTTACCTGTCAAAGCTAGAGCAAACTTTGAGAGGGCTTTTTAACTTTAAAGAGCTGCAAATATCAGTTAAAACAGTAGGAGTTGCTGTAGCAGTAACAGTGAGAAAAGGTACCTTAAAAAGATCACAATTATGCATTTTGCAATCAATCATCACCAAATTTCATTAATGTTGATCATCAAAAATTCAAAGTACATACATGCGAGAAAGTTGAACGTAATTTTCCAAGTTTTCGGTAAGAAGCCCTGAAATCATGACCCCAATGGGAGACACAATGAGCTTCATCTATGGCAAACAGTACAATACCTATGATTTTGAACAAAAATGTATTATTTCCTAATATTTATTAAGCAAAACAAATTTCCAAATTTTCAAGATAAAATCTTAATTATTTAATGCATGTGGATTGGCAGATAATTGATTGGAAAAAGGAAGGAAAATATTTCATGCAAAAAACATATATTTTGTATCATATTTGAAACTCATATCTTTTCTGATATATTACATTTCAAGACATATATACAATTTAGGTCTTAATAAATAAAATAAATGCCATTAAAATTAATAATTAAATTAGTTTTAATAAAGACAAAACAAATAGGTCAAAAAAGGGGGTGATAATAGGTTGCTTCCATACAAATCAGCACTTTCTAACTGCTATATAATAATAACATGAAAAGCATCTTGCTTGCCCTGTGATCTTCTCTTGCTATTCAGTGTAATTCAAGATTATTGAAAAATATTTATTCATTTGTATTACTCATTTTCATATCACTGATCGAGTTATTCTTCCAGATCTATTTTCACTGATCACTGATCGAGCTGTCTTCTATCATTGTTTACAAGCTTACAGCATCCACAATGATCAATTAAAGACCATCTCCTGCTGAAATTTGTTCTCATTCAGAATTAGTTAAATAGCAATGGAAGAATAGCATCATTACAGAATTTTTTATATTCCATTTTCTTGTCAGAGACATTCATTCGCTGCTTACTACTATTTTAAATGGTTTGGAGATCTCAGCAATACAAATGTTTTAGCCATTTGTGCACCACATATCTGCCTGACATACATACTTTATAAATTACTAAACAAACACCAAAAACCAACAATCTATTTTAACAAACTATAGATTTAGATATTGATGAGACTTTATTTTATGATTTTTAATTAATTTTTAAATTGAAGATAACTAAAATAGAATTTTGGATAAAGAGAGTCTAAATTATAGTAAAACAACTATAAAAAGTTTTTAAAAACATACAAAATCTATCCATACAAAAAATCTCACAAAAGAAAATCACTGCATTCCAAAACAAACAAACAAAACTTTTGAAACCTACCAACTTTGCTGTCTAAATTCTTTAATAATAATTCTGCACTCTCTGCAAATTCAGGAGTCATATAAATAACTTTGTATTTCCCCCTGTACATAAGAATTAATTATATTAAAAATAAAATGAAATGAATACTGAACATATAAAAACGACTTAATTTACAATTTCATTTTCAACTGTATAAAAGAAACAAAAGATGCACTAATCAGTTAGATTAACATATATATTTTTAATGCTACATACTTAAGAAGTTCTTCTTTAACTTTTCCCATTTGAGTTTGTGATGATCCTAAGTAGCATGCCCCAATGTTTGCAACACTGTGAATACATGGAATTAAATGTAAGTTTTATTATCAATATGATACAGATATAACAATATATGCTTCTCTTTTAGAAAATAATTAGGTAGATTATAATTTTATTTGTCTTCAAAATTTTCTTATGACTTTATTTACATAAAGAGTTTTTACCTTAATGACATAACTTGATCTTCCATCAATGATATAAGTGGAGAAATAACAACAGTAGGTTTATCAGAAAAAACACCAGGGTACTGATAACATAAGCTTTTACCATAACCTGAAAAAATAATAATATATCTAATTTATTTATGAAATGCAAAACATTTATTATTGAATATAATGATAGAAATTTATAAAATGTTTTGGGGGTTTCAAAGAATTTCAACACAAGAGTTGAAAGAGAAAAAAAGAAAGAAGAGGTGGGTGAAAGACATATACTTTATATGTTGAATATAAAATAAATATTCTATATTGCTGAGAGCATTAAGATTATGAAAAAAAAAAAAAAACGATACAAACGTTTTTCTGTTTTATCTGCATTGCTTCTCAAATATTATTGCGTAAAACACAAGTAAAAATTGGGTAATTTGGGATTATCCTGTCAACTATTTTCGCCAAACCCGATATTATCACCAAAAGGTAGCTTCTACACATATTCGAAAATTGCCAATCCTTTGGTGCATTTCATGAACGTTGGCAGGTCGACAGGATAATCCCAAAGTACCAAAAATTGCAATATATTTTATTATTACATTATATATTAAATTATACTAATCAAGAAATAGTAAATGTTTATAATGCATAATGCTATGCTAATCAACAACAGGATCAATATGTTCTGAACTAATTTATCTGCTAAGCATTTTTTAAGTGCTCATTTCCTTTTATTATACTAACAAAAAGAAAATAATCATTTTAAAGTATTAACCGCATATCAGTGTTTATACATCTTTCTTCCCAATTTAGTAGTTTTTATCTTCTATGTATAATTACACTGTGCACACATTACTTGTTACTCAAGATTTCATTTTGCTAATTATCTTACTTCTGATTTCAGTGCTAAGTGAATAGAAGTAAAAATATAATCCTTTCTTTTCCTTAATGACATATGTTAAGGTATGTTCACACAGGATGGTGTCGCTAATTTTGCAATTCATAGACAACACATGATCTTGTGTCATTTAAGAGCACTATTCACAGATAAGACAACAAACCCATTTTATTGCATCACAGGAGATGAGTATTTTAGTTTTTCAATATGAATATTCTAGTTTTCTTCTAATTCAATCCCAATTTTTAAAATATGTGATATTTTACACATATAATCTTCTTTTTTTTTTTTGTCAGTGTTTTTATTTTAAGCGGATGGCTGTCATCAATACTGAATCTGTTTATGACAGCACGTAAAAATTTGCTTGGATTACTTAAAACTTTTTTTTAATTATACTCTATATGGTCCTTATACCATTATCTTTACTAATAATTAAAGCAAATATGCATCTGTTTGTAGAGCATAAAAATTTAAAATCAAGAAAAATTTTATCATTCTTGATGGTAATTCTAATTCCCAAAAACATTACCCCCCCCCACAAAAAAGCACATTGTTTTAAAATTCAGTTTTTATCATAATTATAAAAAAAATTTAATATGTTTTAATGCATAGTTTACTCAAATATTTTTATTTAAAATCCGTTTCTTCTATTTTGAGTTTATTTTTATAGTGCAATTGTTTCAAATACCTTTACAGGAAATGCGATTAAAATGATTGTACTACTGCATGTTAACCTACTGTGAGGCATATCTATTCGCATCACTACATATATTAATTGAAGATTTCAAAAACTTGAATAAGTGAACAATCCTATATTGTGAAATCAAATCTTTTATAGGGTCATAAGACTAAGAATCACTGTAAATATCAGTAACAAAAATTTCTAGAGTTTTCAAATAAAAAATATATATTCTATAAAAATATACATTTGGTGACGTTCCTGCATGAAAAGAAAAATACCCAAAAAATAGGCAATATGAAAGTTAAATAATATTAAATTTATCAAAAATATTAATAATTCCTAACCAGTTACATAAAAAATAATTGTGATATATTACTATGATACTTTACATATAGGTATATGTATATTATACATATACATATATATTAGAATATAATAAGATAGCAGCAGACAATGATTTAAGAGTACATCATGAATAGCATATATTAAATGTGACAATATCTGATGCAAATGTGATAACACAAAAACATAAATTCAATGCAAAATATATACATTTTGAATGAACAAATAAAGATTACAAACACGAGTGCAAATAGAATAAAATTAAATGTAAGGTACAAAAGAGTTTTAAATAAACCAAAAATATAAGGTTTTCAGCAATACAGTCTGTTATAGAAGTAGATTTCTTCTTCTTTTTTTCAATAAGAATTGCAATAGTTTGTATGTATGTGTGTGTGAATGTATGTAAATGAATGTATGTGTGTGTGTGTTGACACTCTCCAGGTCAGACAAGTTCACTTACAGCTACCAAATTTGGAACACATATGAAGAGTAGGAATGAGCACTTTAGAGCAGGTTAAAATTGTTTTAATTAAAAATTAAGTTAAATTTTAAGTTATTTTATTCATTTATTAATTCAAGTCACTTTATCACAATAATTTCAAAAAATATTATTCAACAAAAATGAGTTTTATAAGATAAATGATACCAACTTAATACTCATGCAAATTTTTATCTGAATTTTGGCAATTTCCTTAAAAAACGTTTTTTTTAAACTAATTTTTAACAACAAATTATACCGTTGCTCTGAAATTCAAACCATTTTTATTGTTTCGTGAATTTTTGTAATTGCATGATATTTTTCCATTATAGAAAACTGCAGAAGAAGGATTCCATTTAGTATCTGTTGTTTACAAGACAAATAAAAAAGTGAAGTTAAAATATCATGAAATATAGAAGATAAATGAACCACCCACTTACATTTTTAATAGTGTTAAAATATTATGGAATTAGGCCATATGAGAGAGGTTTATATACACAATAAACATAACTTAAGTAAGTTCAAATAACATGGCTTTAATGTCTATCAATTTGGTAGAATCATGGATATGAAATTAAAAATGAAAGGACTAAATGAATTATCTGAAATTAAATATAACCAATTTTCCCAATAAATCAAATGGTCACCAGAGGCAATTAGTATTACATATGAAATCCAAAATTTTATTGAATTTTTAAGATAAATTTGATTACTGTAACAAAGTACATCAGTCAGCAGTAGATGCTCATTGATTATTTTTGCTGAATCAAATAACTTTATACAAGAATACATAAAATTTGTTTATTTTTTAATACAGAAAATGAATTTAATTTCGTTAACAAAGGAACCTTTTAAAATTACTCCCATTAACATTATAGAAAATATTTCCATGCCTTAACAATATTAAAAATGTTATTTCATTACTTTTTTTTATTGCTTTTGAGTAAAAGTTGAAATAGAAAACATGCAATTTAAGGATATTGGCAGAAATTGCAGCTCCTGCTTAGGAGTACTGAACAACACTTTTAGTCATTATTAAGCAGTACATAATGAATAACTGATAAAAATTCATATTAAGTTAGCTTAAATTTCAAGCAATATAACATGTAAAAGCTCTTTATTTGAATCCATTAAATTTTTGTCAACACTGAAATGTAATTTAACTTAAAACTAATTACAAGTAATTGATAGCATTATTAAAATTCTCAATTTTGAAGTTTACTAATATGAAAAACTAGATATTGATAAAATTCAATGACTTTGTTGAGTACATATATTCAACACATTATATTTCAGAATGCATAAAAGGCAGAATTTATGCAAGCTTACACTTGAAATTATTTTTTTCTTTCTAAAAAATGAATATAATAAAAGTTGAAATATTTGCATATGAGTACTAATAACACACAACTCATATATTCATTAATAGATGATGAAATAATGAATTATTCACAGGCTATATTTGTACATTAGCTTTTAAAGTGGAAAACAAGATTTTTTTTAAAAATATAAATTCAACATTCTTTATACAAAACTGAAATGGAAAAACTCATATCTTGCATATAAAATACAACCTACAAGTATTTTTATTTTGATTGACAACAAATATAAATAAAAATATAATAATATATTAAAGAAAAAAAAGGAAATTGGCATGGATTTAACATAAAAATTTTAATTTATTTGTTATTAAATCCATTATTATTTGGTGATCTATCATTAACAGAAAAGGACAAATTGTTGTTTTACTGGATTCTGAATAGAAAAAGCAAATTTGAACTTTATATTCAGGGCTTTTATCAAGCTTTAATGTTTAGTTGAATGTTCTGACTTGTTAATATTTTCTCTATGATGTTAATTTTTTGGCAAACAAATTTATACAAAACCAGCCCAATATGTGCTATTGTATATATATGCAGTATGAGCAAAATGCTACATGTGACCACATTTGACTCGTTTTCAATCCTCAGTTGAATGACTAAAAACTATTCAATGTGAATATACTCTTAATCTTTCAAGAATGTAAGTATTTTATGTGTTATAAATAAATGCTTTCATTATCTAATGTGTAGTATACAGGAACAATATGGAAAAGATTGTTCCTGCAACAAAAGAAAACAAGCAATAATTTAAGTCACCTCATGCGAAATTTCCTAAACATGATTATAGTTATTTGAAATACATTCATATAATAATGATTTTTGCTATATTATCTGAATTGGAAAAATCATTTAAATAAAAATTATAATTTTTACATTCTGAATAGATATTATTTTTTAAAAACTATCTCAACAACTTAACTATCTCAAAGATAAAATTTAAATGATTACGCAAGGCTGATTTTCAATGAATGCAAACAACCATAAAATATAAAAGTACTTACCGGTAGCCATTACAGCACACACATCTTTTTTTTCTAACAGAACACTGTGTATTATTTTCCACTGCATTCTGAAGGAAATAATTTAGTTTGTATTTATGAAGACATTAGAATTAAGCATAATAGTACAGTATGAGTATAAATATACAAAAATGAAAAAAAGCTATTCAGAAAACTGAAAAAGAATTGTTGCAACCAAAAATACCTCCAAATTTTTCATGATGTTCATGGGAAACAATATTCAAAGCTTTAATGCTTTAAATAAATTTGTAATATGAACACATAAAAAGTAACAATAAAGCTTAATTAAATAATAAATCTATTTAGACTTCATACACTATAGCTTTAAAAACATCATTTTTGTATTTTTGAGTAATATATATATCAAAAACTATGTAGTATTGCCTACAAGGGAATGCTAGCAAAATCAAAACCATATAATACCAACATCAATAACATATAATAAAATTATGAAAGCAAAAACAAAAAAGTAACGTTTTTGCAGAGGGGAGTACAAATATTAAAACAAAATGAAGATATGTTTTTCTTTTTAAATAAGCATTGAAATTTAAATGTTTTCTGCAAACAATGCAATTGGAATTTAAATTGCATAAAAATAATTTTAATGATTTTCAAAAACATCAATAAGTTTACCTCCTAAAATGGAAAAATGATTCAGTTTAAATTGATGGGTGAGAAAAACTATCACAAATTGTTTAAAATGGTTTATATTTTCAGTAATAGTAATTATTTTACATTAAGACTATAAAACAGAATGATTTCTATAAACCAAGAAAAATATTAAAAAGAAAAAGCCAAATAAGTTTTAAATGATTTTAAATAAATTTATAAACTTTAAAAACCAAAGAAATATACAATTTCAAAGAAATTCACATTATCTAAAATCAACATTATGAAAAGTGAGAGAGAAATAGAAATTATTAGGTGGATCAATTAAAACTTTGAATCCACATTATGCAAATAAAGCATATTTCAATTTTTTAAAAGTTTTGCCAGTTAATTTTTTGTGAAACTGTAAAAATAAAACAGATTGACAAATGGCAATCAGATTCATGTTTAATTCGTTTTGGGAGAATTGTTTATTTTTTCGCTCCAGAATATATAATGTAAGTTCTATGATTAAAACTTTCTATAACTAGTGTCAGAATGTTCATTTATGTTTAATGAAAACAATGATGATCACATATTTTTTTTATATTTTCACTATTATATGAATCTGTGGTTGATTCTCTGTATTTATGCTTAACTGCCCAGTTCTCTCCTTTTGTTTTTTATGACCTTGCTAGGGAAGAAAAAAAATTCCTTTTTTCAACAAATCTTCTACAAAAAATGTGTTAACAAATTAGGGAAACAATTAATTACAAACCCTGGAGAGAAAAGTTATTTTAATGGTTCTTGTTGATAAAAGATTATTAGTTCCTCTTTAAGCCATGACGTTATTCTTCTTCCTTGTAAATAGGCAGAATGTTAATTTTTTTACATATTCTTTATTAAATTCATGCCCAGAGAGTGGCTTTTCACCAAAGAAATGCATAAAATCAGAAAAGGATGGTGTGGGAGTAAATATATTGTCAGAGATTTTTATTGTAATTTATTTGCACTTATTTTAGCCACAGCATTTTCATGTGATACTGCAAATTAAATGGCGGACAGTTGAAATTTCAGAATTTAGACTCTGAGAAGTATAGGAAGAGCTTAAGTTACACAGTTCAAAAGTTAAATTTAAATTCAAGTAGCTAGAAAATAGTTAATTTTAAGAATTATATAAATTGAATTTATTCCAGCATTTAATAAAATAGGCAATCGTTTGAAAAATTTTATCTCAATATGTGAAAAATATATTAGCAGTGCTGTAAAAACAGTTTTAAAAAAAAAGTGTAATATACTGTCCCTCCCCTTTTTTTAATGATTTACAAAATATCCACTTACGGTCTAAAAGATGCATGGCCAAAAAATTGCTTTAGAATTCGGAAATGTTCATCTGAAGGTGGATCGCAATCTTTAAAAAAAAGAGGAAAAAACTGAAAATACATGTTTTTGAACATAACAAATGTCACACAAATAACAAAATTAAGAATAAAGGAATGTTTCAAATCAGATTAATCAGGAAAATCAGATTTAAAAAAATGCAATGTGATTTAAATTTCATGTTTTAAGAAGTAAATAATTAGTAATTTTATTGTACTAAGTACTTAAGATTTTAATAGAAATTATATCTAAAAATATAAAATAAATATACAACAAATGATATATTTCTTAATTTACAACTTGAACTTGCATACATTTCAAAAACAAGGTCGCTGTATTTCTGATGCTTTACTGAATTTATTAAAAGCAATGATTTTAATAGTAAATATACATTCTACTTTAAATATCATCAAATAACAATTGCTTATTTACATCAAGGAGGTTTTATAATACCAGAACAATATTAGTATTGGAAGAAACTGGATCTGTATATATATATGTAATGATATTTTAAACTCTTAATTTCAATTTAATTAATTTCCAAGATTTTATCTTGGTTTAGCCCATACTGACTTCATTCTAAAGTATTCTCTTATTTCGTGATCCAATTCCACTTTCTCTACTTAATTAATTCAAGAGAAGCTTCATAAAATTGCTAAATCAACAAAACGCCGAAACTTCCACACGCTCTGCGTGAAGGGACAAAATATCGCTGATGAGACAAATTCTTTTTTAAAAGATCCCTGTGTTTCCTTTACATGTGATTTACATGCATCAGAAATCCCTATCAGAATCTTATTAATATATTAGCACTGTAAAGAAATATTTTCCCTATCAAAATCTCAGGTTATATAAGACGAGGGATAATTTATTTCGTTCTTTTTCCACTTCTGTTTTTGTGCCGCACTGTTGTGGACGTGCTTTGTTTGAGCCTGCTTGTAAATTATGCTTCCCGATGGATTAAAAAGAATTTTAAAAATGTAATGTATATCATCTATGTCTTCAAACCTGCCTTCGGCTTCAAACAAAAAATTGCTTACATATATATAAAAGCAAATATTAAAAATTATAAAAAGAAACAAAGCATGTATAATTTTTCTACTTCAACATTCAGATCAAATTCATAATAACAATCAATTAAAATAATTTCAGAATTTTATTTTCAATACTAAATGTATGTGTTTTAAAACCATGATATTTAAATTTCAACTGCAGAACCCATTTATGAGTGATATAATGTTAGTGATGAAAATAATAATAAAAAAATAAAATTACTTAACTTAAAAATCTGTGTTTTAATATTTAAGTTGTGAAAAATCAAAAAATAACATTGTAGGAAGAAAAAATCCTTTATAATAATAATATTGAGTAGTTACTCATGTTTATAGATATAAAAAAAATTATGTGAAGTTCTTCCTTAAATTATATAAACTAAAAATAAACAAAATATATGAAATTCAAAATTTTTGTAATTAATTTTAACAGTTGATGAAACAAAATATATATACATACAATATAAAATTTACTTTAACACACTGTATTGTTAGTATCATTAAAACCATACCAAAAACATCATTATTAGAAGGTAGTAGCAAATTATCTTCATTTGATGTATTTAAATTATTTTCTTCATTGTCTGAACAGCTATTCTGATCTTCATTTTCTATCGGTGGATCGGAAGATGCTTCTTCGATGGAATTAATACTAATTTCAGCATCTTCACAGGCCTTGACAAAAGAAAAATATTGATAGTTTCAATGTAAGATAAATGTTATTTAAAAAAATAAATAATTACACATTTTTTAATGCAAAAAATTTCAAAAATACTTTTGAACATTTTTTTACTAAGTTTGAACTAGTATCATTTTATTTAGATATAAAAAACTAGCACCTTTAAAAAAGAGGCACACAGAAATGCTAAAATTAATACCAGAATAGACGCTAATTAACAGAAATGACAACTTTTTAGAATAATGTACAGATTTTTGTTATACTGGACTTGAGGAACTTTTTTTATTATTATGTAGGTATAGTATAAAATGAAGAATTCTACCAATTAATTAAAAATATTTTATTGCAGCATGTTACACTTAAAAGTTATTTAAACACATTAAACTCCTGACCAAAAAGTTAGTCACCATAAGATAAACTATTCATTGCACTTGTAAAACAGCTCATTTCAATTTTTATTCATTTTGGAGCATTATAAAAAAGGGTGAAAAAAGCAGAAGAAAAATGATCAAAACTTTCTAAACAATTCATATTGCAAAGTTGAGTTTATAAGGTAATTTTGATTCTTCTGTTTCATTGTTTAATTCATTTGTTTAGCAAATAAACTCTGCACTACTGAATGAGATTTCTGTAATAAATACCTAAAGAGATAAAAAGGCTAGAGTGAAATACAAAAGCTAGACTGAAATAAAGTAAAATCTACCTTTATCATATCATCAAAATCATCTGGATTGCTGCCCCACTCATCATCACTTGGTTGTATCTCATTTTCACTGAATTCATCGATGTTAATGTCTTCCTAAGGAAAATATAAACATCAATTTTTCATAGAGTTTACCAAAATAGTCATTATAACATTGCACATTTAATAAAAATATGCAAGATATCCAAGATTATTCACTTAATGATTCAAATAAAGTTTGAAGCATCACGGTAAACAATAATTAAAAATTATTAGAAAATTTATAATTAAAGATTAACTATGCAATATATGACTATGATATGATATGATAATTACTATGCATATTAATAACTATGATATGATAATTACCTTGCAATTCAACCTACATTTCATTTAAATGAAGGATTTGTAATCACATTGATCCTGAAAATGAACTGAAATAGCTCATTAGAGGGATTTTACAAAAATTTGTCTCTGTAGATAGACAGATAACTTAAGTCATCAATAGCCATAGACATTTGCCTACAAATTTACACAGCTTTGATATTTACACACAAATTGCATTTAAATCTGAGAATTAAATACTTAATATTAGTATCCAGCGGCTTAAATTTTTTTTAAAAAAAATATTTATATTAAGATGTTTTTATAAAAGTAAAAAATTTGCTACAATGGAATAATTTTCATAAAAATCCAGGGTAATATAATTTACTACAATAGTCATTTTAGCTTTCATAAATTTTTATAATTTTATAAATAATTTTACCTTAATATCTTTCTTAAATTCACAGATAGCATCTAAAGCTGATGTAGCTGCTTCAATTTTACTTCCAAGATCATTAATGAACTTTTCATTTTTGAAATTCTTCAGAGTATCAATTGCTTTTGCAAAACTTACTTCAAGGATAGAAATTTTTTCTTGCATGTCATTTGTCAACCTAAAAAAAATATTATATTATTTAATAAAAAAATAAATAAACTAAAAAAATATTGCACATTTAATTTTTTCCTAAATGCATAGTTAATTCAAATTTTTTTTCAATATTCTGAATAAATTTAAATAGGAATGGTTGTATAATATAAAATTTAGGAGCTGTGAAAACAATAATAAAAGATTTATTAACAAAGCATCCAAACTATTAGTTTAATTTGAAAACATGATATTGTTAACGACACTTTTCACCAGTTGTTAAGATGGCTGCCTTTATAATAATCTTGACTGTATTAGATCAATTGCCAAATTTAGGGAGTTATTTCTAAACAAAATCTATATCAATATCAAAAACAAATATCTAAACAAATATTTTTATGCACATTTACTGAATTTTCATAAGAATTTTATGTTTTTCTGAACTAAAATTAAGTTTTAACTAGCTAAAAAACTTGAAACCTAAAATGCATACCCTATTTACTTTTAATGTTTGACTGAAATCTTTATTATCAATTTCATTTACTTTCTTCAAAATTTATGATATCTGGAACATTTCAACAATATTTAAATTTAATTACAATATCATTGAAAAAAATCAATAAGATGTACTTTTTTCAACTTAACCCTTCAAATATTTATTTTATTAAACAATAAATTTTATTACACTATTTTAGTTGAATATTAACATATATTTTGGTAAGGAAACGGTAAAAATAAAATTATACTTTTTTGTCCATTTGTGCTTATTTCAAAGTCTATTGTCCCCTTAATATTACAGATTGCAGAGTTCACTTAGCTTTGCTGTGTTTGGTCAACCATGAAATTGAATCCCAGAGCAGTTCTCTACCTATATGAACTCCTTAAGCATTTGGTATCAAGAAAAAATTACTGTAACTATAATTAGAATTGGTGTTATTTTACTTCACAATAACTATGCTATATAAACAAGTACTGTTTTAAAATAAAGGATGCTCATAGCAGTTCAGTTAAATTTATAAGTTCAGCAGTGTAGTAAATTTTTTTTTTTTATTTAAGAGTTTGAAATTATCAATTTAACTCACATCTATGTGAATGGACTATGTTATGCAATGTCTTCTACTACTTAATAAATTAAATATGCCTTCAAATAATCTATATTTGTGTGCTTCCCCAATGTCAAATCATGTGGATGAGTACATTAAACAAAATGCTAAAATATGCAACTTTTTAAAAATTCTATTTTATCTCGCATATTTAAAAATGAAACCTTATAAAAATATTAAATAAAAAACTTTAATTCCATAAACATTGTTTTTATTTGGGTTATCTGGTTTGGAATGATCTACTTTATACTAGAATTTTTTCATGATTTTGAATAATATTTTATACTTTTTTCGCAAATTCACAACATCCAAAACAGTAAATAAATTTTCCAAACACCTAAATACTCAGTTAACAAGGTATGATAATTGGAGAAAAGTATATGTATATATTGGTCACCACCCTTTAAAGTATTTTTTTTTCCTTACCTATCTATAGGAAAAACACTTTAACTTGCTACCTTGTTTTTCTTTAATATCTCACGCCGAATTTTCAATTACTTAAAAGTCAGATTTTTTTTATATTCTATAACATTTCTGACTGAGATGTTATCACCATCTAAAAAAATCATGAATATCATTGAAATTAATATTAAATATCTGTTGCTCAACACCATTTTATTCAGATATATACTAATTATAAATATATATATGTAAAATATGCTTAAAGAAGCACGCATTTAGTTTTTTAATGTGTTTTATTCTTCAAAATTTCAAAGAAATAGTCAATTTTTATATTTTATTAAGGATTCTTTGTCTAGGCCTTAGAAAGAACACAGTGCAACATGCTGAATAAAAAGGCAGAAAAGAGGAAAGAGAGATTATGAATAAGTTTTTGAACATTTTGCTCCACATTTTGGTTCTGTAGGAAATAAAATAGCATGTGTAATATAGAAGTTAAATAGCCAGAGATCAAGTGATAGAAAAATTACTTCTAGAGCATAGATTAATTAAAAATGATATATATATCATCATGTAAATTTTGAAAAAGCTTAACCATTAAAAAAAAATTAATACTAAGAACAATCATCTGATAACTGAATAAGTTTAAATAAAAAAACTGTGTCTACCGAAATTCCTTAGACTTTTATTCATAACAAAATCAATTTCAAAATCACAGAAATAAACAAGCAGTAAAATAAAAAATATTCTTTAATGCACCAAGCACAATTTTAGAATAACAAGGGAAAAAATTATCAAGTAAACATTTTCTTACAGAAGACTTTTCCTAAATTCATCAGTTAAAAATCTGAATGTAGAATACATTTAAAAAAGTGGAACTGGTTGGAATTTAATAACATATACATATATTCTTAAGGCTATTCATTATTAAGTTATCCAATTAAAACATGACATTTTGTCAATATGAAAATTCATACTTTGTTTAAAAGTTAGAGTTTGCAAATAAATTGATTCATGATGTTTCCTGGGCTTTCTTTAATCACATTTAAAAAAAAAAAAGTCCTATATTTCTAACAAGTTATTTTTATACAAGAAATTTTCTTTAATAAAATATAATTATAAAACGGAAAAACAAAAATTTGTTTTGCATATTTTCTAACATCTTGCTAAATACAAACATTAAATTGAAATAATTAACTTTATAAACGAACAAAAACAAAAATTAACAAAAAATGAATATAATGTCAGAGATTGTGTTCCATTAAAAATTACTTACATCTTAAAAAAGTTATGAAATGATTTTTACAACTACAGCTAAGTAAAAAAAAATTCATACAATTTTACATTTAATAGAATGAAACTCATATGAATCTAGTAATGACCAAAAGATTATAAAAGTCTTATATTGTTTACATAATTTTGAGCAGTCTTTAATTTGAACAAAATTTTTCCGCGCACTCAACGAGTACTCAAAAAGTGAAACCATTTCATGATATCAAATAGAATAGTTCTTATATCGAGAAAAAAGCGTAAGGGAAAAATGCTAAAGTATAAGGTATAATAAGTAAAAAAATACGCATAAATATATTAAATTTGATAATGCAGATATTTCCAGTAAATTATTAATGATTTGTAAAAATGACGAATTAATGTGCCTAATTATTTTCAAGGGAATACGAAGAGTTGAATCAAAAGAACTGAACTGAATGGATTGAAACTAAACAAACCTGAGAATTTCGTTTTTGAGTTTGTTGCAAATATATTTAACATTTTAAGAATTTCTTCCCTGCTGAACTTCAAATGAATTTGAAAAAGAAATCCGCTGACAAAACTTTGGCTGCGAATAACACCAATAAGCATCCAAAAGTGTCAGAGATGGTGTTATTGTCAATTGCGATGTTAAACGACCGTAATGGGTCATCAGTTCAGGCGATAAAGAAATATATTTCAAGTAATTTTAATGTAGAAGAAAAGAAAATTTCTGCATATGTTAAGCGATATTTATTAATGGCAGTTGCATCAGGTACTATAATTCAGACGAAAGGAAAAGGAGCAGCTGGTTCTTTTCGACTAGGTGGTGGAATGAAATTGAAAATGAGCGAGCTGTTATCTAAATTTCCAAACGAACAGAAAATTGTTCCATCCTCATCAAATAGTAACGAACAGCAGGATTCACCACCAGTCAAAAATGCAAGGAAAACTAAGAAGAGCAAAACGGATTTGAAAGCTACAAGCAGAGCTATATGACAGTGATATGATTCGAACTCAGTATGAATTATATCAAGTCATTTGATAGTTCGTATGAGCATTACATATCAAAAGCTTTTAAGAATGTTTTTATTTGCACTCTTTGTCTCTGCATTTGTTGTGCTCTTTTCTTTTTGCAATGTTTACTATGGTATGGAAGTAGGTGCATTTATTCATTCAGTGAAGAATTCATAAACATCGATTTTATGTTAACTTTGTTCTATATGTTAGATATTATGTCATAATGAAAAGCTTAATAACTATGATTTAGTGATAATTTGAATATTTTATTTTAATTCCAGAAATTCTGAATGTTTTTTAAATTGCAATTTAAGTGTGTTCTTGCTTTCCCATTGAGAAATTGTTTTTTTCTGTTGCAAAAACAGATTTTGACTGTACATTCTCTTAAAAAAAAACACTAATTATTTGTACAATATATTTCATTATTATAAAATCTAAACACTTAAAAAAATCAAAAGTTTTGGGAAATACTTATTTGAAATGAAAACTATATATGTAATTATTAAAGACAAAGTTGAATGTAATCTCTATAACATTCTAAGGATTATTTTTTTTTTCTGTATGAAATTCATATAATATTGTTTTGTTCTTTATGCATATTACAGTTGTATATTTCTTTTATTATTTTATTCAAGAATTAATATTGTTTTTATATTTTGATTTTTTTTTCTTTTGCAATTTTTTAATCAAAAATTTTGATTTTTTTTATCAATTTATTCTAAATTAGTATTTTATACATGCAATTGATGAAGCACCTATTAATGCCTGGTTATAAAATTTGGGAGTTGTGATATTTTTCATTATGCAACAAATTAACTTTACAGATAATTAATGCAAGTGTTTTAATATTGGTGGATTTGACAGTAAAAAGAAGTATATTTTTAAATCATGATTATGAATTTTATATTAATGCTATAAAATCATTCCTGAATTTTTATCTAAACTTTTTATAAAATTCTACTTATTGAAAACTAGACTAATACTTAAATGAAGCTATACAAAAATAATTAGAATAATAAGCTTAAGCATCTAAGAGCATCAATTAAAAAATAGCCTTGGTGCAAATTATTATGCTTATTATTAGATTCAATATATTGAATTTCTGCATTGATTTGCAATCTAAATTCATTTTTTAAAAATTATAAAATATTTCTTTTTTGATGAACATGAAATGTTTTATAGAGATGATTATTATGCATTTTAAGAGTGAAATAGTTAAAATGATATAGTTAAAAAGAAAAGAGTGAGAAAAATTTTGATTTTTTTTTAAAATTAGTGTTATCCAAAATTGTAAAATCATTGATTTAAATTTTTTTTCCTTGTGTCTGCGTATATATATATAGATATACACACACATTAAAAATATAAAATGATCTATTCTTTATGCTTATTGATAAATATATAAAAGTATTACAAATTAAATAATTATATATTACTTTAAAATGATTAGATTTCTTTATTTACTATTTTTCTGCACCATATCTGAATTCAGAATGATAATTCTCAGACTATTTTTTTATGGTATTTGAAAAATTTTCATTTTATTAATTTGATATTTATATAATGGAAATGAAATAATTTTCTAAAAATGAAAATGAGAAAGATTTCTGTTTTGTATAAATATCATATTTACTAAAAAAAATTTGTGACTATTAAGATTTATGAATTTTATTTTTTTATTTGATTTTAATATGAACTATTTTTTTCATTAATGTTTAACAAAATAAAATATTTAACAACAAAAAAAATTAAATGGTTTTCAGAAATAGATATATTTAAAAAAATATTTGCTTGTGTAAATTCTAAAAAGTGAATTGATTTATACTGTTGACTAGTATTTTTACGATATAAAAGTATTGTAAATTTATAACTTTATTGAAGATACATTTAAACCTAATACTTCTGGGAATTTTGTAGTAGATGTTAATAAAATTCGATTTATAAAAATTGATGGATTTTTGAAGGCTAAATTGCATAAAATTGTAATTTTTTTCTTGATATTTTTAAATTTAAAAAAGATATAATTCAAAATATTTTTGTCAGTTTTAAAATATATATATATATATATAATAATTATATGCTTGTATATGTTCATTCTTTGTGAAGTATTTTTTTAAACGTTTTGTGCTATGCGTTATGTTTTATGTTCTTATGATTAAAGGTAGTCTAATAGAAAGCATGTCTGCATTTTGAAATGTGATACATATTATTTTAAGCACTGTGATAGTGGTTTAAACCATTGTGATGATGCGTGCATAATTGTGTGTGTTTTAAATTTTTTTTCTACAGGGTACAAAGCACAGTTTAAAACTCATATTAGTAGTGTTTTTTGTTTTTTTTTTAATTTAATGACTTATTTTTATAATTTTGTCATTTTTAGTGCAATGTTAGGTTTTCATTATTGCAATAATTTTCAAAATCATAAACTCAAATTATTTTAATATTTAATCAATACTACTGTGCACTCATATTATACCATTCTTATAAGATATAACATGCATATTTTAAATTTATGACTTCAGATTTTACTTTTTCAAATTTCTTGTCATTAGTAAGCATAATAGTATCTGAAAATCTCTACTGATTGTGATAGCAAGTGCTTAAGTGAATTGTTCTTGTGATATTCAATTAAATCCAAGAAATTATATTTTAAAGTTTCCTAGGAAAATGTGCCTTGTGATGTTTCATATTTACATAATATATACTATTGTATTATCCAAAAAAATTCTTTCATATCTAGGCTTAAAATTGCATCTCTTTTTGATCTAATAAAGGATGATTATAATTGTGCAAGTTAAGTACTCCATTGTGCTATTATTTTAACTTGAACTCATGCTTTCAATCAAATATGTATATATTTATAACTGTCCGAATTTGCTCAGATGAAATACAATCTAATTTTGTACTGGCATTGTTCTAATATGGTATATGAGATTCAAAAGCAATATTCAATGCCTTTTTACCTTTTTAATTTCTTCATTGGTACAGTTTGTATCAAGCAAATAAAATTGTGGAATATTTTATTGCTTTCTAAATGAAGCCATTCTCAGCCATGACTAGAGAATTGCTTGACTTGGTTAAGTTCTTGGCAAAGTATCTGATATTTCAAAAGATTTTGACATATTGATTAAAATTGTAATTAAGTTAATATGCAGTAATTCATTATTCCTCCTTATTGGTGTTGTTTTCAATATTTTTTGTTAAAAGCTAAATTTTGGTTAAGTGAAATCTTGGTTATCCTCATTTATGTTGTTCATGAATATTTAGGATATATGAAAATTTTTGATAAAATTTTTCTGTTTCAGTAATAAAAAAAATTACAGTTTTTTATATCTTTATGTTTATTTAAATGTAACTGTTTACTAATATCAACATTTTCTGTAAAACCCAAATAAATTTCTTAAATGATGCTTCCAATTTCATTGAATAAAGCATTAATTAAATTCCTGTACTTGAAAAATTAATATGAAGTATAGATATCAGATGGAGCTGGTTTCCAGTTTCAATTTACATCTGGTTATTGGAAGAAGTATTTGGTTCATCTCTCAAAATTTAAGCCGATTACAAGTTGTAGTTTGTTTACATATCAATTTACGGGTACAGTTTCAACAGTTAACTAATTTAGAAAATAATGGTTCATTATTGCATTAATACAATCAGTTAATATTTAATTTTCTATGAAACTAAAATACTTGTCAAATTATCTACATTTTTAATCGACAATAATTCTTATGAATCAACTTTGACTATTATCTTTTAGAAAATATAAAGAGGATAACCAAGACTCTATTTTACTATATAAAAATAAATATAATTGTAAATATTTGTTATTTGTTCAGTATTTCCTAACTATATGAAAAATACTGCAAAACTATTTTTTTTTAGTTTATATCCTTATCCAAGATACTGTATACAAGAGTGTTGAAGTGTATGCTTATAATGCAATAAATAACTGTTATGAGTACTGTGATTATCTATTAACATATTGGTTTCCTAAGAATTTTTTCTTTTACTCAAACATTTTAATTTATTGTTCTTTATATTTTTATATGAAAAATTAATTTAACAGATATGTATTATTTTGATAATATTTTTGAAATGCTTGTAGTGTTTTTATTATTACAACAGCATTTTTTAATGTAAAATGAAATCATGCTTTAAAAAAAATCAATCAATGTTAATATTACCTTTAAAAACTTTCTGTAAAGATCCATTTTATCACTAGTTAATGCAAGTAATTTATATTACCACTAAAATCTAAAAAAAAAAAATAGCTTAATTGGAACATTCATAAAAGTTAAGAATATAATTTGCATTAGTGTGAAATAAGGGTCATATTTCTTTTGCCAATGTACTGTAATTTTTAAAAATTTTCCTGAAATGTATAACGTGCCTCATTTTTTTTTAATAAATTGAAAAAGTAAAAAAATATTTATTAACCTTTTACGAGTCTTTGCCATCTAAAAATATATAATTATGTATTTATAATGCCTTGTTTACTTTTGATGGTTAAATTTCTTAAAGAATACAATTCCTTTGATAAACAACCAAGATTAATGGTTGCGATTTCAGTGTAATGATCTAACTATATTGTTCAATTAAATATATATATATATATATGTTTTAAGTATAAAATATATATGCAATTTAGTATCTCTGTAGTGTATAGAATATTAAAGATTACAGCATGGTAAGCCAAGCTAAGAACTTCCATAACATCAGAAGGGGTGGATTACCATTGGTATATAAATATATTTTTTTAAATAATCTTTTTTGGATTCAAATAAATTTTATTCAGTAAAATAGTACAGCCAAAATTTAAATAATTTAAAAAAGAAATTTTAGCATAATTTTATTTTAGAATGATGCAATCATAAAAAGTTTAATTTTTATTTATTTTGTGTCTTAAAATATCGCTAAATTGAAGAATGATGCTAAATATCTTCTAAAATGTGTTAAAATTATAAAGCTAATTCTATAGTATGTAAGCATTCTAATTTTGCTGTATAGGACATTCATTCAGGAAATTGTTATATCAATTTCACAAAAGTAAAATTTTTACTTCTGAATAGAATATCTGAATAGAAAAATCTGTTTTACATCAATTATAAATTAATATTTCTTAATACTTAAGAATTTATTAGACAAATCTTAGAAAATAATGTGGGTAATTTTTAAATGCTAAAAATAATTTTTATATAAAATAAACTGGAAGTTAATTTTTGTATCAATTTCTTTTGCTTTTTAATACAGATTTTAATAGTGTATTTATTAGATTGTTTTATTTTTAATTATCAAACATATGCTATTAATATTCAATACAAAATAACTTGTTAAATTACTGTTTCCAAATATAATTATTTTTACATAATAAACATTTATAGTCATTAGAAGCTTTAAAACAATTTTCAATTAAGGTAATACTTGAAGTAGATACTTCAATAAAGCATGAATAATATTAAATCTGCATTCATGATATATGGTAATACATCAAATCTAATTCATGTAATTGATTTATTAATGATATTTTGTAACAATGTTTCTATCACATTGCTTATAAAGTCATAGATTCTAGGTAGAAGGTTAAAAAGTTGGAAAAAGTATAAAGAAATAACAAAACAACAATGAAAAAATAGGGATTTCTCGGGTTTAGCAAATAGATGTTTGATCTAGTGATTGATAAGAAATATTGTATTTCTAGTCAAATGTGCAAATGCTATGCATGATCTATTTATTTTTCTAAAAAAATTAAAGCTAACTCGTAGGATAAAATATTATTAGGCCCCATTTTTTTTTAGTGAAATATGTACTAGATCCTAATATGAATTCTGTAATTAAAATTATTGTTATTTCATTTTAGAAAATAAGCACTTAGAATCAAACTTATATGAAATTAAAATATTTTATACATTTTTTAAATATTAATTAAAATATTTAAAAAATGTATATATTGTTTGTTAATAATTATATATTTAAAATGGAAATTAAAGTTTATTGCTTTTTAAGATTTTACAGTAAGAAGTATGCTTGCTTTTCAATGCTTTCATTTTTTTGGCATGGAAGAAAATTGGTGAAGTATGGAATATATTCAATAGAATGGTAAGATAAAACTAGTCCTGCGTTGAATATCCTGCTTACTGATATCTTACAACTGTAAAAATTCATAAATTTTGTCAAAAAGCAAAAGAAAAATTCTAAATATTTTTATTGTAGTAGATAATTTTTTTTTATTTAAAAAAAAAATCATTTTTTAAATATTAAAATTGGTTTTTATTGAATATTTTTTCATTATGGATTACAACTTCGTGGTAAAATTAATAAATTTTTAAATATTAATCAGCTTATTTAAATGGAATTAGTACTAAAAATATTGTTACATTTCTCCTAGTATTTAATGATACAATTATTTATACAACTGCATTGTATTTATTATGAGAGATTATTTTCAAGTGATTATTGAAGGAAATTGATTAAATTTTTTGAGGGATTGATTTCTTAAAGTCCAATAGTATCTTTAATTTTCTTGCAATTCGTGAATTTAATATAAAACTTAATATAGTACGACATATATCATTCTTTCAGTATCAAAATATATCAGTACCGAAGCTTTCATTGTTTCGATTTCACTCGTATTTTAAGAAAGATGAAATATTTGAAAAAATTCAAAATTAGCATACAAATCTTACTTTTCCTTTAGTTAGATATTAGTTGTTGGAAAACATTAATTTTAGCAGGAAATACAATTTTTCTGTTAGCAAGACACTTGCGAAATATGTACCAACAATTTTATGTTATAAAAGTACTGAGGTGTTGCATTTTTCTCGGTATGTTAAGCATACATTTAGATTACTGTTGAGTTAAAAAGTACCAGAAGTGTTTATATATGTATAAAATGTAGAACCTTATTTTTTGTTATAAACATTAACTTGACAAGAATCAAGACTAAAGTAATTAAAGCATATTGTCACAATGCAATTAAGTATAAAAATGTTAACTTTGAATGAATAGTAAAATAACAGATAAAACACTATGAAAATGAGTGTAGCTTTATTGCAATATTGACGTTAAATATCTATGTACTACAGTCAAATAAGTAATATTAACAATTTATATATATGATTAGATAAAAGACTGTACACATTTTCAACATTCAACTGAGTACTTTTAAAATAATTTGTATGTGGAATTTTGACAGATTGTCAATGCTATTATAATCGAAATTTTCTCTTTTTTTGTTCTAATCAATCAATTTGCAATTCATTTGCAATTTTTTTTTATTCGTTTTCAAAATACGGTCCAGCATATAAAAATTTCAAAATTCTTTCAATAAAGTTAATTTTGGCTGATTGATTCTCCCTAATTCTTTCTTTAATTTTCTGATGCTGCAACATTTATCCTCACTTACAAATAAGCTCATTCCACAAGCATTTACTTAAAAATAATTTTTCACAATCCTGAAATGTCCTCAGTGAATACATTGCAAAATGCACCTACCCATATCAAAAGAATTATCTAAAAATAAAAACTGGAGAATTATGAATATGTCATGAAAATTGGACCAGCCAATTCCATACGCAGGTCTCTAGAATCTATCTGTATTGGCACAAATAATTTAACACAAATATAAGTACAGGATATACACTACATGTGCGCTAGAAATTGTTATAGTAAACATTAAGAGGTCGCATTTAGCGGATGCAGTCAAATTTCGGTTTACAAAAATTCTTCATGGACATAAAGCATCTGAGTTGATGATGCATGTCTGATCATAATAAGATAAAAAAATAAATAAAACTGCATAATCATTCAGTGAATCTGAAACAGAGTCGAAATTGTCAAAAATATTCAATACAATTTTATTTCCTCCCTACTTTCTACCCGCATAGTTCTATGCACAAGTGCTGTGAAAACTAAAAAAAGATAAATATACATGAAAACTTTTATTTTTGTGTGTATATGTATGACACATTCAATGAATTTTCAGTGGTTTTCTTTTAGAAAATGTGCAGTGTACAGTTGTAAAAGAACAGATTAATCCATTTTTCATGAATTCCTATGGGAAAGATAGTTTCGGACTATCGGGAATGAATTCAGTTCGTGAACCGAGGTTTGACTGCGTTTGAGAGGAAAAAAAAAGTCTAGAAATTTGGTTTTGGTGCAGGATGTCATAAGCTCGTAGCTATAAAGCTTTCTACAATATACTATACAAGAAAAAGATATATATCCAACAAGAATTACACCTAACAGCTTTTCTTTGTTCAATTACTAAATGAAAAACATCCAAATCCAATAAATGATTTCTTGATTAGGGACCACTATATCAATGACCTTACGAAAAAAAAGGGGAGTGGGGGGGGGAGTATGCTAATAGATAATATACAGAACATTTATGAAATGAAAACCTTATGATTCATTCATTTAAATCATGAATCATTTACAATGATCAGTGCAGATTTGTATAATTTTAAGAACACATTTTACTTTAAGTAATAAAGTTCAGTAGGCTTCAGAGCCTTTTACTGAAAAACTACAAAAATAAATTTTACAAAAATGAAGATTACACATTGTACATCAAAAGAATTAGTTAAAATAATGTATTAATCTTAAGCAGAACTCCGGAAACTCAATACAGTATAAACTTGGAAAGTAATGAATTGCAGAAAACGACACTGTTCACCCACAAATGCATGTTAAATACAAATCCTGCTTCTAAGTGAGAAGAATACAATGAGAAACAACTCCAGGTCAATTACCCAAAGCAACCTGTCGTAGTACTGCACTTCAAATTTCTTAGTGGGAATTCTATTTCCTTCCATTTTGCTTTTTATTTTATTTTTGTTTATGTTTGTTATTATTTTCCTGTTTAATGAAAAATATAAATTTTATTTTTTAGAACATAATTTTATCTTCTCTCGTGCAACAGCCCAACTGATAAGATTGAAATTTAATGTACGGTTTCTTACCAAGTATGTCTAAATCATGCCAATCATCCAAAAATTCCTTAAAAATGGCCATCTGATTGATTACCAGAAATACCAACAAAAGGCTTTTAGGTTGCGATTAAATTGTCATGATTGCATTTGGCGAGAAATTGCCACAAAATAATTCAACTTTGACGACCGTACATTAAATTTCAATGTAGTCCAAAAGCCAACATTGTAACTTCTCATCAATATTATCTTTCAATTAATGTTTACAGAATAGATTCTGTTTCAAGCAGAGAAAGTTAAAGAAACGCCCTTTCTAAATGCATCATAACTTCTAAATTAGCGTTTTCCCATCTCATTTTGCACAATATCGAAACACTGAATTTGTGGCGTTCTTCGGTAAATATATATAGAGAGAATTTTGTTGAAACTTACTTTAATAATCCTCGAATTTGTTGCCATAATGGTAACATAAGGTATTAAGAGGAGTAACAGTCTTATGCACAATATTGTTTAGTTTGTCAGCCCTTTTGCTAGTGACTGAGTTGCGATCCTTGGCGATGTGAATGGTTACATTAAAATAGATTTCAATACCTTTTTTTTTTTTGATGAAATAATGTAGATATTTTTTACGCTTAAGAAACATTCAAGGACGCTAGTTCTGTAGCATTCAGTAACTTTGCCATCAAACCATTTGCTAAAATTCAAGACTAAATTTTTAAAATATTCTTGTTGATACATACCTATTCATTTGCTTTAAAAAGATAATTTAATATTATAAGATTTAATAAACAGCAGGCCTATTATTATTATCAACTAAAGTCAATTTATATATATTTTTGCTCATAATATTTAACTTTTTTTTTCAAGCTCATTTAAGTGATACATTTAAACAAATAAAAATTAATAATGAATTCTGGAGGTAGGAAATTACAGTTTGTTTTTGAAAAAAAATTATGTCAAGGAGAATAATAGGTCAGTATAAATATCTAAAAACAATAACAAAACATTTTGAAGCTGATACTCATATCACACTCGAAATAATAGAAATAATCAAACTTTTGGTTGACTTAATTAAAGCAATTTACAAAAAAGAAAAACAGACGAAACAAGGCAATTAAAATATATTAGAGTAAGGATTACTAATCCCATTTAAACTGCCAAATGATATACTACTTGAGCAGTTTAAAATTGATATTTGCACCTTGAACGTCAATACAATCAGGGGACACACATTACAAATGTGTAAAAATATTTCCATATAATTTTAATAACAGCCCAATACTGCATCAACACACTACAATATTGAAGCCACTTACTAATGAATAGAAAATTCACGAAAACAAATTCTTAAGTGAGTTTAAAGGAAAAAAAATCTCCCGTAGAATGTATTGAAAAGACTAAAATCTTTGTCCAAGTTCTTCAAGACAAGAGCATATTCACAGCACCAAATTGAGCATGTTCGTTTCCACCGACATACTTCTCACCACATAGGAGCTTTATTTTCATGTTTCTTGGGAGGTGGAGGAGGGGGATGTTTTTTTGAGTTCACGACGGTCACTTTGGTGTCACGCGACTGTGATGACGATCGGGAGGATTTACTTTTCTCCATGTGAGTCGGCAATGGTGGGGGTGAAGACGGTGACCTTTGAAGAGGGCGTGACGGTTCAACAGAAGGCAAGCAATTCGGATCCCTAAACCCCAAAATTTGATGAGAACTAGGAGCACTATCATTCGACAGTTGTTGGGCTACCTTCCATTTTTTGACCATCACCTTTTGCAAATTGCGCAAGAAAGATTCTGGTGGATATTCATCTGCATCGCAGGGAGCAGCCGAAGCTGAGGCAGACCTCCTTTGAGGTGCTGTAAACGCTGAAGACAGCTTAGTGTTCTCACTCCTTTTTGGAGGGGATGGTTTGAACTGAGATCTAGATTTCCTATCCGACGCTGTTGGCTTGGAGGGTCCGGTTGGCGACACCACAGTGTGGATCTGGAGTTTGCCATTAGCGACACATGGCGCGCTGGTTCGTCGACTCCGAGATAAAGCTGGAGACTTAGAATCATCACAGCAAGAAGTCCTGTTGGAACGCGTACATGGTGGTGATGCGGGAGTCTGGACATCACTCCAACTATAAGCGTTTTCATCACAGGGATTTGATTCGGATAACGCTAGATTGAAGTCCCTAGATGGTTTTGGTTTAATTACTATGAGTTTGTTTTTGTGTTCAGATAGTCTAGGAGGTGTAGCATGAGCGTCACTTTCAGACTGCCGGCGTCTGATTCCCTTCCTCGGTTTAGGGGGCACTGCTGGAGAAGCCCTGACAGAATTTTTACAGTTTTTCTCCGGAGTGGAATGGTCTTTCTGCAAATGTGGCGGTGGCGGAAGGTTGGTGATATTCGAGTCATTTAACCACTTGAGGTCTTCTTCTGAAGTGTCCTGCATTGGTGGGGGAGGTAGAGATTCCAGGTCAAGTGTCCCGTTCCTAAAGGCTTCCGGAGGAGGTGGAGGAAGAGTGTCGAAGTTCATGCATTCAGTCATGTGGGTGATCTCTGGTGGCGGAGGAGGAAGTGGTAAATCGTCTCGAAGAAGAGTCGAATTTGATGTGTCCTTGGAAAGAGAAGACACTTTAATTAAGCACAATTCTATTGAAAAGTGCAAGCTAAGACTTTATCGGAATATATCTACTTGATAACAAGCTTTCATAAATTTCATGCACTTCTTTTCACCATAATTTCAAAAAAATTTATACCGTGAGGTCATTTGTGCAACTTAGAATTTTCACATTAATACAGAATTCTGCATTCGAAAGATTGAGAATGCAATCGTCGTCCCTTAATGTAAATTTTTAAAAGATTAGTGAGATAAATATTTCAAATGCGCACATGCATTTCCACATATTGATATTTTTTATGCACTCTTCATGCCAATTTAATCTCAGCTTGCTTAAGCTTTCTTTATATAACAGCAACCGAATTATTATTTTATATATCACGCAGCACACTCATTATACAATTAGAAGCATCGCAAGCATTAAAAAAATATCGGCAGTCGAACAATAAATATTTGAAAACAGTATAAAAATGTTTAAAAATGATAATTTCATACATTTTTTCGCATGATGTAACTCATTTAAAGTATGGAGTTTATCACATCTTGATGCTGATTCTTTTTATTACTTTATTTCTTAATTTTTATGTCAAATATAAATGTTAATTACTTTTTTATCTGTAATACTTCAACCTTAATATAACATATAACCTTAATAACTTTTGCATATTTACAGATATTTTAAATGATTCAATTATAAATGGAATGAAAAAATTAAAAACCAATGATAGCAATGCTTATGCAATTAAAAACGAGGCGCGATCTATAAAACAACACAACACACATGCTTGCATGCATTCACACTGATAACGAAACAATTAATTTCGTACTAGGTAGGCATTTTGCTTGGGCGATCTCCTGGACAAACTGCCAAGTGATATCCTGTCGTCCGTTTTGGACCTCCTCAAGCTGAAACGGCCACAGGTGGATCTCCCAAGGCTACCATTGAGACTGCCATTGCAGCTTCCACCGCTCCCGTTGCTCATGCAGTCCAGATGAGGTCCATCTTCGCCGGACTGCTTCGCTAGGTTTCGGGTGGTGCTGGTCAGAGGGATTTTCGGAGTCATGGTTGGTTTTCTTTTAATGGTGCCTGCACAGCAAACCACAATATAAGAGTGCTTCAAAAAATTACCAGCTTCTTTTGACCATGTGCAGTGCTCAAGATACAGAATACAAATGTAAATGGTGCAAAATAATTTATGTGCATGTCTGATTATGGAACGTAATTGATAACATCAAACGAAAAAAATAGAGATAATTGAAAATAGAAAATACAAAGCACAAAATTCATTTCATCATTTTAAAAATTCATTTCAAAAACAAATTATATAAATCCTATTAAAAAAAAAGAATAACTTCCCAAGTTCACTTAAAAGTTATTTTTTGAAATATAGTAATTTTTATTTCCCCAAGAGAATATTAGTAATGTTTAAATAAATAAATTAACCAAATATGATGACTTTTCAAAACTGATTAAAATTTCACACATTATATAAGATAACATGAGAAAATTGGAAATGATCTTTGTATAAAATGTATCGTGATTGATAATAATGATACTTTTTATACAAAGAAGAGTAAACAAAAATAAGAATTTTTATTTTATAAGTCTCACCTAGAACCATCAAATTTGTCACAAATAATATTTTGGACAGAAAACTTTGTATTTCAAAATAATTTTTTATTGGCATTTTAATTAAAAATTAAATGAGAATTGGCATTTTTCTTTAATGACTTCAGAAAATATAACTAAAAAATAATTTTTTCACAATATTAAAATTTAAAATCTTTTTAATGGTACCAATTTACTTCTACATACTGCTTTTCTAAATTTCAGTATCTTTTCAAAAACATTTTACATAATTTTCAACAATAAATTTCATCATCGCCAAGATATTCAAACTATTTTTGTTGTTTCATCAAATTTTAATCGAATTATTTTTTTTAGTTGTTTAAAAATAAAAAAAATTATATTAAGTATATGCTCAATTTGAATGAGGAATTCAAGTGCACAATACACAGTACATGTTAATATTAAAACAGCAAGACTTTATGCATCTCACAATTTAATACTTAAAAATACTTTGTGGAATTAACAATGAATAGATTGTGAACAACTGGTTTAAAAACTGCTTTAAAACATGGTTATTTATATTTTTGGTGAACCTGTAGATGTGGAAGTTGGGAGATGAAAATAAAGCCATGCATCTTATTCTTGATCAATATTTAAAAAACAAAAATGTTATTTTTTCATGTAATAAGAGTACACTGAGATAAGATAGAAAAAGACATAAAAATGCCAATGTACTTTCAATTTTCAGAGATAAGCATTTCAAATACTAATTAAATTATTACTTATAGCTCTAAGTCTATGATTATTTTCAAATTAATCCTTAATTTATAAAATTTTTGAATAAAATAAGGCATACAGATGAATCATTTGGAAAATCTAACATAAATATGCATATTAGTTTCAATGCATAAGTTAGAATTTTTGTCTTTTATTGTTTTCAATTCAGCAACCAAATTATGATAGAAATCACAATGCGGATTTCTACTATTTCATGCAAAAATTACGATGACAGTTTAGCTAAAACTTAATTTTATTTTCATTAAAAAAAAAAAGTTCAATTCCATAAAAAGTTACAAAACATTTAAAAGATTCACAAACCCGTAACCATTGAAAATATATCACAAATGTGCTATAAATGCTGATAAAAGCTTGCATAGAGTGACAGTTCAACTAACCCATTGGGAAGTCAGTATCAAAAACTAAATGATCTGTTGTTGGCGTGCCACTACTAGACCGTTCAGATGGACAACCACTGCTGCTACTGGTATTGGATTTGCTGGACTTGATAGAATCTTGTCGGCTGATAACTCTCAGTTTGTGCAATTTCTCCAGAGTAGTGGGAGGTTCGTCATCAATCTGGTCTAGATCTAGAGGCTGGTTAGATGGTCCAGATTTGAAGTTGGAACAACTCTCCGAGTTGGTGTTGGCATGCTTTGCCATGGATTGTATAGAGAAGCTTCGAGCATTTGCCAAACTTTCTAAATCCTCCTCTGCTATGTCTCGCAAAAGATTGTCATAATTATCTTTCAGCCGAGATCCATACTGCAAAACATGAGTTAGGAATAGATTTATATTATATTATATATATATATATAAAATAAACTAATAATTAAAGAGTGCATAGTAATTGTTTAAAAAATCACAAATATCTGTCAGTAAAATACACACTAATAAAAAAATCATAAAATACTTTTTGTTACTGTATTTTCAGAGTATTTATAAATAAGCTTTAAATCCTAAAATTAAACTACATGTAAATTAACAAAAAATTTGTTTCAGAAACCTTAGTTATACATAGCATATAAGGAAAATAATTGGCAGCTTTCAACTTAAATCAGTTGAAAGCTGCCAATTATTCTAAATATTTATTTAGAATTTATCTCTATTTTGCATTGAGAAAGCAGCTCAATGCAATTCATAAAATATTTCATTATCATCCATATATTCATTTGAAATTCAATTTTACATTCTGAAAAGTTTACACTTCCAACTGTATAAAAACTTTGATTAGTAATACTAACACAGCTTACTTAGTAACAACTGAGACCTTAATATAGGACTTGAAGAGAAGAAAAAACGATGCAATAAATTTATAATGGAACATACTGAGAAAATTTTAAGCAAAATTTATAATATGGGGGTGTTTATGAAGACACTAAAGCGGAATTATTTTTTAAAATACAATAAAAAGGCTCACTTTTGCTAAACGAATTCCCATCATCCACTGCTTCAAAGATTTTTCATCTTCAGCACATAAATACTTTATGTATTTCGAAGATTTCGTTTGAATTTGAGGATGCTATAAAAAGATATTTTACATATTATAATGTGAAGAATTATATAACATGGCTAAATGCTTTGAATGAAATGGATAAAATTATTTTACACTGCATCAATTTTTTTACGAACATAATCTAAATAATATCAAAGAGATTTGGGATAAATTTACCTTTATAGCAAATCCGAAGTCTGTTGGGGCTTTATATTTCTTTTTCCAGCCAAATCCAAGATATACATTGTTCATATCAAACGTTGTCAAACAAAGCAGATCTTTCGATAGCTTTAGGAAAGTCATAAAATAAATTACAACGCTATTATGCTTTTGTATAAATAGATATAATAAGTAAAAAACATTAAAAGATGAAAACCTTTCATTAAATTAACTATTTAAAAAACCTAGCTTGTACAAAAATAAACAAAAAATACTGCCTGTACTGTTCAAATATTTTATAAATTCAATGATATTTGTTATCGCATATATTATAAATTTATAATTTTATCTAGCATTTCAAATAATGAAGGCTAGTTAAAATTGGAAGATGCATTTTAAAATCACACATATTAATAGTTGGAAACAATTGCTTATTACTTTTGACTTTACAGAACCTTTCGTTAAAACTACAAATTAAAAATGGGAATATTACTTAGAATAATATTCTTAACTTGTGCAGTCTGTGCAACGAACAGTAAAAAAAAAAAAAAAAAAAAAATCCTTTTAAACTTGCGAAAATAAAACAATTTATAATTGTAAAAAAATTACATAAAAATTGAAAATGTAAATTAACAAGCATTGTACAAAAGAAATTTTAAATTAGAATAAGTTACAACGATCAAAACATAAAAACATGGAATTCTTTTTTGTAGAATGTCTCGAATGTGCCGACAAAAATAAATATATACAAATTAAAAGACAGAACATATATATTTATTGTTTTAAGTATTTAAATAATATATTGAGCAAATGAGAAAAAATATACATAGCTTGATCGCATTTTATGAACAGAAATTTCTTAGAAATTTATCGATCGAATAAATAGGTTTCATGGGAATAGATCAAAACATCCCAACATTAATTTTGGTATCTTTCCATTTCATAACAAAATCCCGTCATATTTATCAACTTTTACTGATGAATATTAGTACTACAAAATAGTGTCAATATTTGAGCTTGGCGATAATTGGCTCTAAGCTTTTTAACTATATTAGTAAAAGAAAAATATAAAATTGCCAATAAAGAAGTGAATTTGTCAAAAAATTACCTTTGATTTTCCTTTTGGACAATAATATAATCCAGAAGCTCGCAAAACAAAAAAGTGTTTCTTCCAGGCCTTTTTTCCATCACTTTTAAGATACAGAGAACCTTCAACTTCAGACACACCGACATTAGATGAAAAGAATTCCTAGAAAACGGAGCTCTAATAAGATTCGGAACCAAAAATATCACAGCAGAAACCAAATGACATTGCATTATCTAAGAACTTACTTCTAATAAATTATTTTTAGCATCGTCATCTAATTCAGCGTGCTTCTCAGAAGACGTACCTCCAAGCAGATAGTTCTGTAACAATGAAAGTATAAGTAAAAGTTAAAACTTAAAAAGTTCATGTACATGTACAATGCTAAATAAATCAATATTAGCAAATGTATCCATTTATTTAAAAGTATTATTGTAATAAAAATTGAAGAATACATTTAATGTTTAGTCAAATGTATGCTAAATTTGGAATGAGTAATTTTTGAATTTAAAGAGAAAATAAAGATTAATTTGTGTAATAACTCAATTATTATATAAAAATAACAATCACTAAATAGTATAATTAATTTTATTAACTTATTAAAGTCAAATGATGGGAAGCATTAATTATTTAATCGATGTAGTAAAAATAACATGTAAAAAACTTTAAAAAATAAACTGATTTTGTAAAAAAAAAAAAAAAAAAGAAAAAAAGTTGACTTTTTAACAGAGTAAATATTTTAAAACCTAAGCACATAGAAGAAGGTTTTTATACATTTTTTAACTAACAAAGATATACATGAGTTGATGCAATGAATTTATAACATTTGTGAAGCTTTTGTATACTAAATGAGCGTCGATGAATAGGAGGCTTTGATAATTTGAAAAGTAATAATGCCTTAAATATACTTTTCCTGTTATTCTAGCGTTATTGCTAGAAAAACAGTTTCTCAGAGTTCAGTTCATGTTGGAAGTAGGTTTTCCCTGCATTACAAAACCCCAGAAAAGTGAAAAACATTATATATATATATAATTCTAGACAGTATAAGAAAATTATCAGATGTGCAACAGTTTAAACTATTGTGCAGTTTATGTAAATTTGAGGCGAATGAACACTTTCCTGCACTTCAGTCTAGCATTGAAGCAAGAATTAGGGACAAATATATATTTAAATTATATACAGCAGTTTTTAAATTCTCTTTTTGTTTCAAATAAGTTATTTTCTAATTTAATATGTTCTCATTTTCATCTCTGCCGGTACTTTCATAAATAATTTAATGTAAAAACAAAAGATTTATCAACAAACTTCTGTTAGGAATTCACTATTCGTCAAAAACATTTCTGGATAAAAACGTTTTTGATTCATTTTTTAAACAATATTACTAAATGTTATTTGCTTAAGTAAAAATTCGATTCCCTATTCATGCACAATGAAGCTGTCATCGTCAAGCAGTATTAATGAGAATCGATATCAGTCAGAATCTATCTATTTTAAGTTAAGCAAAACATAAAAAATGAAAAACATAAAAACCTGTGGATTTATGAAGAGATCGTATTTCTCTTCTCTCTCCAAGAAAAAGAGGCGATTGCATGAATCTCTCGTCCACAAAAGTAGATTTTCCACGACATGCTCGTGATCTTCATACACGCGCTCTGTAATTAAAGAATAAAGACATAAATAATCGAATCATGTCTAGCATATTTTTTAAAGAAAAAATATAGAGAGATTTCAGAAAGTCCTTCCCAATAAGAAACTTTTGAAACTTTATTTCAAATGTTTCAAGGCAGTCATACAAAAAGAATGTATATAGTGGTGTGTTGTGGTTTTCTAAGGAACTGCTCGGTTTTAAATGCACTATTTTTAATCTTCACAAACACAGCTGCACTACAAAATTCACAAACACTTATTACTGCAGACACACATAGAAAATTAGGTTAAAGAACAGTATGGTGGAGGGATTCCACAATTTCCAGCCGAAAGCATTCGGTATTAGCGCAAGGGTTGCGCATGAGGAAAAAGTTAACTTCAGGGTGCAGGTCTGCCGTTCAACTGGTTGTCTTCTGCAAAATGCCACAAGAGGACGCTCTCTGCTCAAGCGGAAAAAGAGGTGCTACATGTATAATATTACTCACCAATGTATAATTCAGGAATGTGTTCTACAAGAGCCCACTTGGGATCCATTGCCACATGGTTCTTCTCAGCCAGAAGTTTGCATACATGCCCAACGGTCATGCGCTCGTCGATGAGCAAGCTCTTGGCACTGTTGTCGGCACTGAATGCTTTGATAAACAACTGCAAAAGGAAAAGAAAAAAAATCCAAGTAAGAACGGGCGAATGTGGTTATATTTTCATATTCTTAAAATGAACAAAATAATATTAAAAACTTTGAATTAAGAATGAAAAAAAAGGGAGCGATTTCTTTTACCTTCTTAATGCTTGCTTCTTTCATTTTCTCTAAAGCAATTTTTATTTTTTCTGCTTTTAAACGAGCAGCTTGTTCAACCTGCAAAAGAATACAAATTTCGAAATGTTTATGATTTTTTTTTCTTAATTTTTTTCCGATAAAAATAAGTAAAATCAGTATCACTTTGACATGATTTAAAACATCCACTCATACTATTAGCTTTCTAAATGACTTTTATCCATATTATATAATATTATATTATATATATATGTACAAGAGAGTATTTGTGTGAGAGCATATATGCATTTTCGGTGTCCAGACAAACCTATCGCACTACACAATGCAAGACGCACACAGTTGCAATAGTGATTCAGTGAACCTCGAAGCCAGGATCTCAAAATTTTATGTAAAAAAATTTTATTTTATATTTTACATAACGAAAATTTGTTCTCACATATTTGCTAGTAGTATCATTTGAAATGATTATAGCATAGACACCACTGAAGAGAATAGGCAAGTGTCGCTCTAAAAAATTTGTTTTGAATCTGGAGCAATTTATCGTAATTTGAAAAAAAAAATGAAAAATTATTCATATTTTCCGAAAAATTTTAAAATTTAAACTGAAATTCTCACATTCGATATTCTAAAAACATGAACAATAAAGGTACTTTTGATTTTTATTCATTAGATTTCATTGATTTTTATTTAATCTGATGATTTCAAAGATTTTCTCCGCTGATCTACGGCAGAAAGAGCAGATCCGCTAGAGGAAGTTTTACTTCTTGGTTGATGTTAATTTGGCAGAGAGAATTTAAAAAAGCATGAATCATGAAAATAATTAATTTAATAAATTTTTAATATGAATAAAATTCATATTGGTTAAGTATTAATATATGTCCACATTTTTTACTAATTATTTAATCTCCGAATTAATCTAAACTTTGTGCATTTATTACTTAACTTTCTGAGATTAGATGGGTTAAAAACTTAGATATTTTACATTAGCATCCTATACTATAATAATTTATATTATTTTTGAACTACTTTTATATTTGAATTTATAATGAATGATTTTTATAGAATCTGTTATTTTTTTCGTTGTAACTGAAAAAAATTAAATTAGTACAATCAAAATTGTAAATAAAATTTATACCATTCAGTTTATACATGAAAAGGGTTTTTTAGTGTTCCCCAAATAATTTTTTTATAATAAAGTGAATATATTATAATGCTGTTGATTCAATAAATATTTCTTCAATTTTTAAAAGTAAATTCTTAAATGTCACAAAAAAAAAATAACAAAATTCAATGCAATGCTCTAATTACAAAGAGAGAAAAAAATCACGCAAAATGCTGCGACAGATTTATTTTTATTCTTTAACTTCAAAAAATCGCATGTTATTATGCATAAATGTAATTCAAAATATATAATACGTTGTAGTTGCTTATCTCCCTTGGATTAGACTCCAATTCAAACCAAGTAACACAATCGCTTGCACAACTCCTTTTTACAGAGGAGGACTCTTTCACACACCTCACAGATAGAAACAGGGTAGAGAACAAGCATACCCAAACAGGAATCGAACCCGGGACGTCCAGACCAAGGGGAAGATGCGCTACCTTTAGACCAGGACGCCAGCTTATATAATATAAATGAATAATAAAATTTGCTTCATACCTGGGTGGGCGAAGAGGCCAGAGACATGCAACTGCTCTGGGAGGACATACTCCTGGAGGAGTGTCCCTCTCCCCTGACTCCCCCGGACGAAGCAGAAGATTCGGAAGAGAGCATTGAAACGTTGTCCGAGAAAGCAGAATCATTATCCGGACTCTCAGTGCGGAGGCTTAGTTCGCTCTTTTGGGAGCGGAGGAATTCTTCAGAGTACATGTCCACCTAAATCAATAGAAAAAAAATATTAGGAAATTTATATTTATGCATGTACAAACATAAAAAAATTTACAACAAAGCTTAAAATTGCTAGAAATGGGGAAAGAGACAGATGTTCCTGGCATACATCTTAGGAGGCGCCATAGAGACAAAACATTAATGTATTTACTTCACATTTTTTTAAAAGTAAATGTGTTAGGGGATCTAAAAAAAATATCGTTCTCCAACAATGACAACAAAGTGTAGCAACAAGGGTAAAGAGGAGGGGGGTGGGAGGGGTATAGATGTCAGGGCGCCAGTCTTCGGGGGAATTAGAGCATTAGAAGTGCCACGACATTTTCTTAAAAGTGGCATTTGTACATATATGTCACTTTTTATAGAAAAATGAAAACAAAGGGCGAAAAAATAATGCCATGCCTCCGGACATAGCTAACGCTTCTAAAACTAATGGTGATTAGGGGCGAAAAAATCAGATTTTATAACAAGCGCTATTTATCTCCATTACGCCATTGATGACAGTTAAATTACAAAAATATCACATCATTCCTCGGACAGCACTAACTTTTGCTAGATTACTACAACATACTGGCGTAGTAGTTTCATTTATAAAATATAAACATGGTCCCAAATTTTGAATGCACATGCAAGTGCATTAAAAATGTCGAAAAAGACATCCAAGCGTTACTAAGTTAATTAAAAGTTATTCAGGGCTAAAACGAAATTTGAGTTTCTTATCGATATTTCAATATTTTCTTCGCTCAGTACCGTTATTTTAGTATTTTATTTAGTAAGCTTCGAAAATAAATTGCAATTAATACTTTCATGATGTGCGAGACAATATGAGCAGCGATGCCATCATATCGAAAACAATGGGTTTCAATCTCAATTCTCCGACTAAGCGTTTGAATTAAAGTGGAAATCTAATTTAATACGAAGTATCTTCATAATGTTTGAGGTGAAAGTTTAGAACCAAACAAGCTAATTCTTGTGTATCTGGGTAGCACAAATTAATTTCCAGTAGCCATTGCGTCATTTCAAAAGTGGACGCTATTTCAGTAAGTCAAATATTTATAAATAGCCAGTGAAATTTATAAAACAAAATTTCCAGTCGTCAGCCTTTCTGAATTTATTCTGATGTTTTAAAGAAATGTATCAAGTGAATTTTTAAAAATCTAAATGAGGAATAAAATGATTTTTTTTTCAAATACATTCACTACTTGACGTTTGTCCATGAAATTTTCTAATAATAAAGCATTATAATAGAACAAAATCTTATAGGAATTAATAACCACAATTTATTTAACTAATTATATTTTATATAATTATACTCATATGCTACCAATTAATTTTTATAAAAAACTCTTACGGATATCAAATATGTTTCAAATTTTCAATATAAATTAAAATTATAATTTAAATATAAATTAAAATTTTCTAACAGATATATTTTTTAATGTTGTTGATATCCAATGTGTGACATTTATTTTCGAAAAAACTTTTATAATTTGCAACATCAGCAGCTGGAAATTCAGTCAAATAATTTCAATTCATTTCTTGTGATGAAAACGATAATGGCTTACTTGAAGTCCCCCAATCTCGAATTTCGGTCTAGATCCACTCCCACCGGAATTCGATCGATTATGTCCAGAACTAAGTTTCGGTTCTAGCTGACTTTTAGAAGAATTCTGATTGGGAACGTTTCCACAGGATGGTCTGGAATTCATCCACGCATTCCCCAATGCTTGGTTAGCCGACTGGCTTTTGGGCATGATCTCGCGATCCAGTTTGTCTTCTAGAGCACAAAGCTCTCCTAAAATAGCGTCGAGTTCTATATCTTGACTATCTGCAAAAAATAAATTTAAAAATGGTCTACATAAAATGGCAACACAATCGTAGTTATTTTTCATAAAGTCTTATTTGATATAACGTAATTTTACTAATAAAAATTTATAAAAATCAGTATAGATCTTACAAAAAATGTTGCCAAAGTTAACTAACTAGAAATCTTCGATAATTCAAATATTTTTATTAGTTTTTGAATTTTATATTGACATAATGTTGAAATAATTATAATATATAAAATTATATCTTTAATTATTGGAATTTATTTTTTGTTAATTCGAATTCAATATCAAAAACTTTCATTTTAGTTAATAAAAGTTAAATAAATCTATGCCTTAAAACTTTAGTAACAGTATATGCAATTAATTTTTTAAAAAATTCTTAATTAACTGTAGAAAATTACAACAAAAAATGTATTAAATTAGTCGATTTAATTAAATTATATAATGATTATTAATTAAGCATTATATTAAAATTGATAAATATTAAAATAAATCTTTATTGCCATTTTAAGTTTTAAAAAGTGTCGTTTTTCTTTTGATGTACTCATTTTTTTAATTAATTTTTAATCGAAATCTCTAGCTATAAATAGAGTTTTTATTGGGGTCCTGTCAATTTCATATTAGCTGAGTTCTATAGTATCATCATAGCAAACTTAAATACAAAAATCTAGCGCATGAAATAAAGCGGCATAATTAATATTATATATGCTAATTGGAAGAATATATTATTTTATTTCCAGTTCATCTAAACTTATGACAGTTTTCAGTTGTAGTAGCATTAATGATTGTCGAATTAATTATTGAGTCCCGGATGCTAGATGCTCCACACTAGCCCATTCTTGGTTAAATTATCATCATAAATTAATACTATAAAAATTATCTGCTAAAATTAGTAAACACTTTCATACATTTCTAAAATAAATTTTATCATCCAAAAATTTAAAAAGAATTGTATAGAATAAATACTATGCTTTTTGTGGCCCTTTTTAAAACAAGGCCTGTTTTTTGATTAAGGCATGAAGTTCATAAAAAAAATACTTAATATACTTGCTTTTCTACTTCGTCAAAATGAAATTAATAGTTTCTGCACATTGTTGTGTAGTATATCTTGGAAGTGCAACACATTTTTTTAAGATTATAAATACCTTGAATAAAACATTTACCAGTTGTAGTAGCATCACAGGCAAAAATGATCTCTTATAAGTAACAGTTATGGCATAGTTATTTCACTTTACATAAATTAATCTCAACAAAAACATTTAATTTATGTTACGCATCTCAACATAAATTAAAGACCCTTTTTTTAAAAAAATGATTAATTTAAAATAAACTCCAAATACTAATAAATGTTAAAATGTATAAAATGAGCTCACCTTCCATGTTGGCCATAGAAAATCTGTAAGTATCCATTCTAGGTGTAGGTATGGTTAATTTACTGGGCAACTTAGAAACTGGAATGCTTTCCAAGCCCTGCAAAAAAATATAAAAAATGCTATTGTACCAAGAGATTTCAAATAGAACACATCTCATGTGAATCACTACAAAGCTAAATTAAAAATTATAGAAAAATAATTCATATGTCAGGGTGCACTATTTTGCTCAAATAACAGTTTTAAAACTTTCAAATACTAATTCTTTCTTCTTCTCTTAAAAGAATAAAAAAAAAGAACAATATTTTGTATTAGAGCATGACTAAGATATATTTCATATTGAATAATATTCTTTATATATTTCAAAAAAAAATTTAGATAAATCTCACACGAATCAAACATTTTTTTTTAAAGATTACATTTATGCACTGTGATCAAATTTGAAAAATGAAGGTTAAAAAAATTCTTCATAATTTCTTCTTTGAATAATCTTTGAGAAATATTTTTAACTTGTTTTGTCGTATTCAATTACGCTTTAAGAATAGGACTTTGGGAACACATTTTCTGAACTTATTTGTTTTCAGAAGAAGTAAATAAATTTTTGAACTGAGGGTGGTTTTGAGTTCTAGGGACCATGATCGATGAAGAACAGCAGAAATTTTCCCTAAATTTTGTCATGAGAACTATCGCAATGTGTAATCATCTTACAAAGAATCTACCTAAAATGCAATATCATATTTTCCAAATTTAATAATAGTATTATAAATAGTCTGTTACAAACAAATTGAGCTTTATATAATTTTGTACAACGAACTATGCACAATTAGGCAAACTTTCCCAAATAAGCTTCAAAGCTTTAAAAGGGTGGCTGTTTCCGATTACATAGCGGTGCCCTTTTAAATATACCAAAAAAAAAATTAAATAAATGTTTTATTCAATCTAATATAATTGCACTGAATCACAATTATGTAGAAAAATGAGAAATGAGATGCTAGAAGAAAAAAAACTTTGTTAGCATGGAAAAGGAGGTTTTATCCACTTTCAATGAAATTCAATGATTGGGAAACTGCCGGTAAATGGATTTCGGAAGCTTTTCTCTTTCTTACATATATATATATATATATATATATATATATTTTCTTTCCCTCCTTTTCACCATCTCTATCTAAAATCCATTTTCCGAGAAAGAGCATTACACGCGGATTCCCAGATACTTCCTGTCGGATCCATTTGAGTTTTCCTACTTTTCAGTATTGATCTCAAGAAAAGAAAAACTTAAAATAAGACAGTAGTCGAAGAGAGGATTTCACAAGAAAGAAAAAGCTTTCGGTGGCATGTTCATAGATATGAGACTTTCCCCTCCACCTCCCCCCTACTTTGCAGTTTTTTCTGCAGTCAACGGTTTTTTCTTTGACTCCCCCCCCCCCCAAAAAAAAAAACTGCAGTAAGATCAAACACCATTGCAGAAAAAAAAAATAATAGAAAAAAAGAAAAGCTTATATTGTTCTAATAATTCAAAACAAGACTTGGTGGTAATTGAAAAAGTAATTGTCTAAAGAAAAACGGGAGGAAGATAAATGATATAGAACAATACCGGGAAACGTAATTCCGAATTAAAAAAAGTGGTGAATACACTTAATGGAAACAAATAAGGAAAAGCACTCGAATCAAATCGAATTAAATTCTGCAAGTAAGCTTTGAAAAAAAAAAGACAGAATGGATATTAAAAAAAGATTTAATTCACAATACAGGGTAAATAAGATTACGACAACAAAAGAAAAATCAAAATTAAGCATTTTCGAATCTACTAAGATTGTAAAATTTATGGTGCGTCTCACTCGCCATTCAAGGCGGTGCATGTTTATTTTTCAATTTTAATTGTTAAAAATACCTACAAAGTGATAAGAAAATGTGGAAAATAATTCGGGAAAATATAAATTAAGACAATTATACATACATATATTTTGGAGCAATGAACAAGTCCTTGTCATATATGTTGAATTATTTTTCTACGTGCAAAGGGTTAAAACTGATTCATCATTTATAACATTACGAAGTTGAATGTATAATATGTCGTAATCGCAGCTACTATTTTAGCAACAACTTTAAAGTCGATAAGATTTATAATAAAATAGCTGTATTTAATCATTAATTGTTAATCATAGCTGTATTCTTAAAAATTATCCTGAATACAAATCAATTCGATTTAGATTTTTGTCGCATATGGATAAAAAAAAATCAATTATTGTAGAGGGACGGGACTCTTTATTATGTGTTATGCCATGGATGAAAGAATGAGTTCAGTTTCAGGAACTACTTTTTATTAGCGGGTTAAGTTCCACGGCACAAACATTTAACACAAGCATATTGAAGAACAAGGCATAGAACAAAAACACACGGCAAGCAAGGACAACACAAGAGACAAGAATGAGGAATCATGGGAAAACATGGCTCTTGATAGGTGGCTCTAGTAGCGCCACCTATGAAGAAAGGAGAAGGCAGTAATTGTAACCGCTACATCATATCAATTTAAGCTTCAAAAAATATTCCAGCAAATAAACATTTTTATGAATTTCAAAAGATTTTTAAATTACGTGAAAAAGTAAATAATATTTTTAATAAAATATATACAAATATTTTATCAGATTTTAATCCGAGATGAAAACAATATCTAATCCGTAAGAAAATATATGCCCCTGCATTTGTATAGACAGAACATAGATGATGAAGTTATCCAATAATATAATCTACTTATTGGATAACTCTGTATTTATTGTATGTAAAGATTCTTCAGGAACAAGCAAAGTATATCTCACAAATTAAAACTCGTAAGGAAAAATTTTTAGTTCCGGTATTTCAACACAACATTTTACAACGGACCTTTGACCGAAAATATGTGTCTTTAAAATCTGATATAAAATTTTCAAAATAGATTGCTTACTTGCATGATGTAAATTTTTTTATTGGTAATTCCATATTTTTGAGAGGAAAACTGTACTGGTTATCAAGATTGGAATAGTATTTTTTCCGAAATTAAAAAAACATCGACGAAGTGCATGGTAGGAATTTATAAATTTTTTCATCATTTAAAATGGCACGTCAACTCCATATTTTATCAGATGTAGCAAAATAAAAACTTAATAAAAACTCAATAACAAAATCCCTATGTCTAAAAAAAATGTTGTTAGTATTGTTGGATTTTTTTTAATGCACATATCTCGAAGAAAATTAGATGAATAAATGAGGAAAAAATTTAATTGTATTACGTGCCAAGGAAATCAAGAAGAAAATTTTCCCACCAAACAATCAAGCAAAACTAAATTTTCTGAAGGCTTATTACTTTTTTTTTCCCCCTATGAGCAAGTTTTAAATCCTGGAGAAAATGAGGTGAGGCGAACTGCAGATCCCGACCCAAATCTCCTATTGATTGCTGCTAGAGAATGTAGGTCAAACTCAAATAAGCCCCCCATTCAAACACTTTAAAAGGGATGGAGCCGATCTTTGAAAATGACGCAAACTATCTGCATCGCTCACCGGGCAAAGAGCATCGAAACGAAAAGGGGTCTAAGGTTCGGAAATAATCTAATTATTTTTACTCCGCAGAATTTTTTTTTCCCTCCAAAGTCGTGTTTGAAGTCCTACAAGAAGGTTCATTGGTTGACGGATTTTACGTAGCACGAACTATTCTGGCTATATAAGCAGATTTTCCAATTCAGTACATTTTAACCAGGTTTCTTGAACTTCTTACATTTGCATACTCTGAGGAATATATTATATATATATATATATATATAAAGGCATTCTTGGCAAAGAAAGAATAGAAGTGGAATTCTTCAAAAAGACTTTATTTTCATCGTCATTAGGGAAAGAAACTTTTAGGGCACGTTTTAAAACTTCTTTGTTAGAAACATGACCAAGCATCGGGGTAGTCCAAATAGGAATGTAGAAAGAGAAAAAAAAGACTTAGAAAGCAATCAGGATTTGTATCAGGAGAGAATTTTGATAAAGCAGCATTTCGGGGCGCTTTAGACTTAATATGGAAAAATAAGAACCCGCTCAACTTAATTCAAGTTCGAGTAATATAATTGAGTAATAATATACATATATATAGTAAGTTACATTTTTTTTACTCAAGATTTTTTCAAGCTTAAATATGCATTTACATATGAAACTAATATTTAAAAAAATAGTGGACAGTGAAATATACTTTTATGTCTATTTAATTACTTTAATTATAATGAATTGGAGGGATGGACAGCTCTATTCGGAAAGTAAAGCAATTATACTAGATAGCCCTTTTTGGAAGTGAGGTTCCAGAATTTAAAAAGCCATGTTTAAATCGTACGATGGAATGATTTATGTGCTAAGTGTTGCCATATTTATTAAAGTTCGTAATCGATCGAAAAGAAAAGTAGTGAGTTTTCATCATAATATTATATATGAGATTGCATTTCATACTAAGAATTATGAATTTTAATTCAAAAAATATTATATGTCGATTAATATGGAAACCTGAATGGTAATGAGCTAATCTCAATAAATAATTAGTTCAAAAAAATTTCAGAAAAAAACAACTGACATTTTTTTTTTTTGGTTAACAACATAACTGTGGAATAATAAGTGAGAAAAATATTTGATAATTTTTATTTTACTTAAATAATTACATATTTTTTATCATTAAATGCAATGGCATTTTAAAGTTAAATTTAGTTAAAATATTTTACAGCTAAATGAGGACTATCTTGAGATGACAAGAACGGCATATGTCCCACTCCCTTTAAATTTTTCGTTACATCATGTTTTAAAAGCATAGATAAATATACATACAATAGAATATATATACAATTCATATACATAGGATAGGCATATGAATTCCAGACAACACCATGGAATCTGTACAAGAAAAGAGGAGGAGCTAATTCTTGAAATGTTATAACAACAGTAAGTAAAAAATAGCAGTTATGTATGAATTTCGAAATGCGAAGTGATGATATATAAAAAATAATTTCAATACGGAATATACACTTATCTTTTAACAAAAAGTATTCAAAGAACGCCTATAAATAAATCAGAAATAAACACTGAATCATAGTATTTACACACAGAAAGAAAGAACCACATCCTTCAACAATATGCCTTGTTGTGTATTTTTAAACAAATTCTTCGGAAAGGTGCACTAAACGAAAAGTGTTAACATTTTCCTCAAAACCAAAACTGATATTCTTCAAACCGAGATTTAAAAACAGAAAGTAATCTTTTCCGGATCTTCAAAAATATATTTCTTCAAGTAATACTTCATAAAATGACAAATTCTCCGAGTACTTCATCGGCACGGCTTTTCGTTTTTCAGATTTTTTTTTCTTTTTTTTTTTAATAAATCCTCGAATGAAGAGGAAAAAATTGGGCAGGGTGGCTTTGAAGTGTCTCTCGGGATTTTGAAATCCGCCCACGTCAACGCCGCTCGGCGATGACAGTGACACTCGGTACTAAATCAATGGGTTACAAACAGCTCCAAAGCCACGACAAAGAGACTCGTAAATATGTCATCGCAGAGAAGGAGCTCGCATAAAGATGCCAAGCTACCGGGAAGTGCGATGCGAAAAAAGCGAAATTCTTCGGGGAGGTAAGAATCCTTCTCTCACTCAAGACAGCAGGAACACTGAAAAATCACAAGACTATAAACGCCGGATAAAGAACCTCATCTGCTTGACTTCAGTGGAAGAGATCTAAAAAGTCAGTCTCTCTCACTCTGTCTCTTTTCACTTCTGTATTCATGAAACTGATACGATTTTAGATTTTCCCCTTAAGATATACAAACATCTTATTGCTTCGTGTATTTGCGCAAGAGTGAAATAATTGTTTCCTCTCACTATGGAGGTTTTTTTTTTTTTTTTTTTTTTTTTTTTCCCATCTAGGGATTCGGAAAGCATATTCCATAAAATTTGTTTGATATATGATGTGAGCGATGACATTTTAAATGGAACGAGACAGTATTGGAAATATTATAAGCTTGGGATATATTTTAAATTAAATCTTACACAGAAGAATATTTCTACTTTTTTTTATACCCTAACCGTTTTACTTTAGTTGCCAGGTTAAATATTTATTTCTTGTCCAAAATCAGGTCTAATTTGGAAAAAAAAAAAAAATCCGAATTTAATATAATTTTAAATATATGAATCATAATAAAATTAACTCTCTGTTCTAATATTGCTTATAAAATATAATAACTAGATATATCAGTGATGCGTTATTTTTGATTATGAATTATTTATTTTATCATCGGCAATAAATCAATTTTTATTATTCCATCCAATTCCATCAATTTGTATTGCTTCTGTTCTTTCTATAATTTTTTTTTCTTATAAAATTGCCAAGCTTTTTATATTCTGGAAACCAATTTAATTATGAAACTGGAAAACAAAATCGAGTCTAGCAATATAATTTCCATTTTCGATTAAGTATGTGCAACTATTACGTTTCGCAAGTTAAGTAATGCAATCAACTATCTGAAATGAGTTTTTTTTTTTTTTTTTAATTTGACAGACAATTTTAGTAAAAAAATTTTTTCTTCTTCTTCTTCTTCAATTTAGCAAGAAAGGAGCTTACTAGATAACTAAAAGGGACAAAAAAATAACTTTTTTTTTATGAAATACATATTGATATTCCAATTTGCATTCTATTTCCGAAAGAGCAAATATAAATTTTTCATAAATCTTATTTAGCAATTATTAAATCTCGACATAGCTTTTAAGTACAACACTCTTCAATAAAGTAACCTTATGCCTTAACTTTGATTTCAGTACTGAATGCACAATAAAAATGTAATAAAACATTGGACAATTATTTACGATCTTTCTTAGATGAAAAGTAATAAGGTTCTTACGGAATTAAAAAAAAAATGGTTTGCAGTCAAGTTTACACAGAAAGCAAAAGTTTGATTTCTGTGGCTCAAATTAAGAATTGAGAATTATCTTTTGCAAACTTAAAACAAAAGAATGCCATTATAATTCTCACAAATCATACATGTTTTTTTATTTAATTAAAAAAATACCTAAATATATTAATAATCAGAAGAAAACTTGCCATTAAGTAAGTCGTCCTTTAATATTCCTACATGAGCGTTATTAAGGTATTAAATAAACTTTATGATAAAGAAATTGTTAGAAAATGGTTTATATATAAAAAAATAAAAGGTGCCTAATCCTCACCTTTCCCCATATATCATTAAAATGCGGAATGCCACATTGTAAGTCAGCTATTTAATACTCCAATAAAGCAGCATTTTATTTAAGCAATGATCATTTCCATCAAGAATTTAATTTTTAAGAGTCGCAATTTTACGGTCCACAACCCTCGAATCAAGAATGCAGTAAAAAGCAGTTCCCATAAGCGCTGAGTCCCTCCATTTCACCCAACCTTTCTTCGTTTCCCTGCCATAGCTAATAAGCGAGAGCTTAATTTTGCGATCAATGAACATTCCAGGTCTATCTTATCACAGGAGAAGGGGATTTCGCAAGGATAATAATTTTAATTCAGGTGGTGAAACTTGCTCCGAATGATATCAGCTGTGTAGTAAGTGTGCGACAGCAAGAGAAATCAGTCCACAAAGAGTTCTTATTTAATAGGAGTTTCTGAATTTATTGAGAGGGACTTTGAAGCGGTTTGTATATAGGCACTTTGATATGCAGCTACCACTCCATTCCTCCTACCATTCTTTACAGTATATAAATGGAACCACTAATTTAAGTATACAAGCGATATCGAAATCCATCAACAATCTAATTGCATTCCGTTAAGAGCTTTCAATATTCAGTAGAAATGTAGCAAAAACAGTATACCTCTCTTCGTAAAGAGAAAACTTCCAAACAGTACTAATTACTTCCATGGCGCAAGCGCAGTCGAAAATTGCATCAGCTCAGTTACCCAGTGTATGAAGGAAAGAAGCTGCTATTGATAAAAGAAAATATCACTTTTTGCTATTGCTCATGAGCAGTAGCAAAAGGCATTCGTCCCGCTTCACAGCATTTGAAAGGAGGCAGATATTTTCGGGAAATATAGCACTTTATTTCCTTTTAGTAACGTTAAAAGGGGGGGCAATTTTAAACAATTTCTGTTGCAGAAAAAAAAAATTTGAGAACCTTAGATTTGAATATAAATAATGAAATGAAGGATAATTATTGATATGTAATGGTCAATGTGAAAAATCGGTTATTATTAATACTAACCGGTCATTATTAATAATAACCAATGAAGTTTTGCTCATGTCATTGAACGTTGTCCCGATTTTTTTTCGTTGTCAGCTTTTGGCGTTTATATTATTGTTTTTCACAAATTAAGATGGTTATTTTAATTAATTTTTACTACGACACAATGGAGGATGATTTAGAAGTCATGAAGTCGCGTTTCAAAAGCTATTGTGACATGCTCAAATAAAAAAAAAGAGGGGGGGGCACCATCTGTTATTCACAAGAGAAGAACATAATTCGCTTCTCGCAAAAGTTAAGGAAAATAAAAAGAAGACTCGTGTCAAAACACCAGAAGATTATCAAAGAATATCGAGATATGATATTGTTAGAATTGGTAGTATTGAAAAACTCATTGTTCCAATGCAAAATGAAAAAGATCCGATTGTTTATTTAATTGTTTGGAGGAGAATAGCAAGTTTTAAAAAATATATATATATGAAGAAGCACACCCACGCCCCACTCCTATTTAAATCGTTTAATCACATTGACGAAACTTAATTGGGAATTATAAATAACCGATTAAAGTGAATAATTTGCGATATTTCTCACTTTAATCAAAAGAAGAGGTAATTACTAATAATGACCAATTAGTATTAATAATAACCGATTTTTCACATTGACTGCAACAAATACACAGAAATTAATTAAAACTATCTTACTATTAAAGTTTATCGTAAATAAATATGAAATTAACATCGTTGTAGAAATATTAACTTCAAACTGACAGTGCTTCATGATTTTGTAGTTGTTGTTCAGCCGTAGCTGAACATAGATCATTACAAACAAGAACTAGGATTGCAAGAATAATAACCAAAAACATCCAACTTGAAACTGAACTTTTAACTAAGATGCGAGATGGGCCTTAGCGGTTTTTTTTTTTAAACTCCTCATTAGTATGAAATTATTATTTTGACAAACTTATGAGTTCTTTAACGAATGAAAATCACGCGGCTCTAGGCCATATTCTCCATAAAAGGTGCAAGAGCGCAAGGCCGTCGCCACATTGGATTTTGTTCTAGTTGATCAAGTCATCTGAAAGAAACGGAAGATATGGAAATCACAAGCAACTACTAACCGACCAGCATGCCTAAATTGCGACTTTGGAGGGTGGATTTTTGAATATTATTTCTTTTTATTCTTTTCTTAAAAGAAAACTTAAAGAACTTCTAGACTAATGAGGTGCTTCACAGGAGTGTTAAAGGCCCGTCTCACATCATTAGGGGCAACGTTTTTCGAAGAAGTTAGAGAAAACCTGGACCAAATAAATGCCTAAATCTTTACGATGATTATATCAGAAAATCTTAAATTTTAGTACTAAATTAATTTCATTTTCAACTCTAGTCTCTTTCACTTTTTCTTATATATAGTAAAGAGAAAGAATAGTAATCGTAAAAAAATATCTAAAGCGAAATTTTGACGAATCTCCACGTTTTAGACAGCCTTGAGTTTGAAAAACACAATTTTTGGAAAATGTATGCGTATCTGTCGGTGACAAAGATAAACACAAAAACACTTTGAGATAGACGGTTAAAAATTAGCGTATTTTACACTAAATTTACTGATTTATATCAAATTTAGAGTAAAATCTGTTCATAGGAAATCCGTCTGTCCGGGTATTCGAATATGAATTAACACGATAACTACAAAACGAAGAAAATTAGATAAAATTTGGTATATAGATTTAACAATTATAGTATAGACTCCAGCCAAATTTTGAACCGATTCCAACTATGGGTCGACTGTCTGTCAGTCTGTACTTTTAAGAAAATGTAAACGCGATAACTCAAAGACATAGAGACTTAAAACATGTCAAATTTGGTATCAAATTTTATGAATACAAATGCAGTTTTGTGTCAAAACTTTCATTTCAATCGATTCAGAAAAACGTATCTAAAACAAAAATTTGATTTTTGAATACTATTAACGCATGCCAGGGATTAATCTCTAAATAATTCGCCAAGGATAATACGATAGATTCAGTACAAATGTTAAATTCATGCCAATATTCCGTAACTATTCTATGCCAATGCCATGTTCTCAGGCATGACAAGTTTATCAGAGCATATGCGAGAAAGTTTTATGGAGACACTTCCCATTGGTTTAATGGACCATCAGAGTTAATATATATATTTCTTCAAAATATCTTATGGAATAATCGAGACAGTAAATAATTTCTCCGAGTAGAAGTCGCTCCACATTTTTATTATCTTTTTTTAATTTCTAAAGACATAACGACTTATAAATGTAGCTACAAAATATAAAATCAATAGCGCCAAGTCTCAAGAAAGATACATTGTTAAAAAATTGAGGAGTATCAATCGAGGCACATTCTTTTCCAAGAAAACAAGATTATTATTTTTAAAAAATCTTTTGTGCTTTAGTGTGTGTGATTTTCCTTTTACAAGAGTATCAATAATGCCTGGAAACATATGACAAAAATATCAAGAAGTCGAAAGAAAGAGTCTCCATTCATACTGCTGTGTTTGAGTCAAGAAAAAAGCCAGAAACAAGGAGAGAAATTCATTCCCCAAGCGAAGCTTGGCTTATCAGCTTCTTTTGTCAGGAAATGTATCAATGAAGATCAGGCTCTTACTTGCGGCAGAATTTTGTCACACTAGGAGATACTGTAGCGGAACTATCCGCTTTTGTGCAAAGGAGGTGGTTGCCTTGGAAACGGGAGCTTCTGGAGATGAAAGACCATTGAACTCCGAACGACTGCAAAGTCAACCAGAGAGAGAGAAGAAAAAGAAAACCGATACAAAGAAGGTGATATTTTTCACCAATTTTTTTTAATGCAGGAAATAACTCACAAAATGCGAAATTGCATAATATTCACACTAGTTATTATAGGTATACGACGTGGCATTTAGATTATTTTCATTAATTATCATCTCAGTATCATTGAATGAAAGAGTAGCAAGCATTCTTCAATCCATTAATCAAGTCACAGTAATTTTTACTTCCCCGTAAATAAAATATACAAAAATAGCATTGTAATCGAGATTTTGACAAGCTTTCAAGTTTCATGATTCAAGTACCTTGATTCCACATCTTTGAAATTATGTAAATCTGAGAATATGATAAATCAAAGCTGCTTTGAGCTAGGCAGATGAAATCTGGGATGTAGTCTTAATACTATTCATCAAATTTTGAACGAAATCTATTCAAAGTACAAGTGAGTATGATAGTTACAAAATGTAAAGATCTAGATGGAAAAAATTAAGTATACAGCTTTAGTATTAAAACTGAAAATTCATACCAAATTTAAAATCAAATCTATCAACTAAGTCGTTTAGTTTAGTTTAGTTATATTAACGTCCCGTTTGAAGCAACACTAGGGCTATTTTTGGGACGGACCTCGTAATTTTGAACCGCGGTCAGATGACAAGGACGACACCTGAGCTGGCACCCCCCTCTCCACACCACACCAGCGGGAGGACATTTGGTCAGAACGGATTTAACGTGCAATAGACCCCCTTACACGACGGTTCTTCGGTGGAATTGGGTCTCGAACCTGAAACCCTCCGGTTCCGAAGCCGAGACCTTACCACCAGGCCACCGCGGCCCTCAACTAAGTCGACTGCCTGTTGTTTGATGCATCAGTATGCATCTAAGCATAATAACTCATCAGTGGAATGAGTTAACTAAATGAAATTAGTTAATGTGGTTGGCAGCTGATTTGCTGCAACTAAAATTGCAGCTGTGTTAAATTTTGGTTACAATCACACGAGGAAAAAAAAAGGGGGGGAGGCATTTCAAAATCTATGTTCGGTTTCCCTCTTTCCAGTACGAAGCATAAAACTCTCATGTGCGGGATTCTGAAAATAAAATCCGAAGATTTAAATGTATACAACTTTGCTCAGTGTCTACAATTTTTTAACGGAGAAAAGGGAAATAATCCCTTTATTAGAGAATATGCGAGAAAGTTTCGGAAAGACACTCTCGCTGTTTCTTTAAATTATTGAATGGGAAACACTGCAGGTTTCGCACCATAAAATTTTTTTTATACATTTATGCCGTATTTTCATATTTGACACCTCAATATTTTTTTGTCAAAATATAAACTTTTCTTTAAAAGACACTATTAGATGAGAAATTTTTACGTTTACACGTAATAAGTAAATACCTATAATCTCTTAACAGGGATGAAGTCCCACAATATTCAGTATCAAATAACATAACATTTGTTTTTATAACATAACATTATTTTATAACATATTTTATAACATAACATAACATTTGCGCTAACATAACATTTGTTTTTTAATAAATAAGTTCAAGATATTTATCACAACACCATTTTCAACAGTTCTTGAACAATGGGTTCATGAATGCAAATGGATTCAAAAAGAAAAAAAGAAACCCAAAGGCATACAGAGTCTTCTTGTTTTTAGCTGAATCAGTGTTTGCAAGTGAAAAAAAAAGTTCAAAGAATCAGTCTAGTTCAAAAAAATTTATTAAAAATTCGAAAATAGTTATTTTAAATTCAATTTTTACGTAATTGTAAATCGTTATTGTCTTATTTTCTAAATCATTTTCGAATTTTATGAATACCGAAAAATTTATTTAAAGTAATCGATGTCACGAAAGTTTTTTTTTTTTTTTTTTCCTACTTTAAAATAAAGTTTCCTTTGTAAATGTAAGAACAAAATGTAAGAACATCTGTAAATGTAAGAACA
>JAPMOR010043471.1:150780-199861 GCA_026543865.1 Argiope aurantia
GTAAATGTAAGAACAAAATGTAAGAACATTTGTAAATGTAAGAACAATCTATTTAAATATAATCAGTTTCTACATCAAAATAATGTTAATTCAACTCGGTTAACAAAAAAAAAAAAAAAAACAACTGCCGTCATTTTCATTTACTACCAATTGTTATTTTGACCTTTAACAATTCATGAGAAATCAAAGCAGATAGAACAAAGTATTATACACTATATATATATAACTTTACTAGTGTGAAAATTAGATATTAGATAACCTTTGACTGCAAGATGGAATAGAAAGAAAAGCAAGAAGAGTAAACCGAAATAGCAGGCTAAGACCAAAAGCCGTGCATTCAACTCTTCCCTCTTTCTGTGTCTGCTATTGTACTAAGACAAGCAGTTTTGTTTACAATAGTTTTATTTTTAAAAAAAATCATTTACTTGTTGAGGAAAATTTAAAAATTCGTATTTTTGCAGAAACAGTTATTCTTTAAATAGAAAACTGCTTCTCATTCGAATAGAAAAGTATCTTTAGAATTAAAAAGAAGAAAGAATGACATCTTACTGATTTTATCTCGTTTATGAATATAAAGATTTGCCTCGCATGAATTGACTGACTAGCACATCTGCGCATTTGAAAATCTGCCTTGTCTCGCCTAAATTGGAAAGAAATGATTATCTTGAAAGTAGGTTTGTGAAAATAAATAAGTAAAAAATAAATGATATTGGCTTCATTTAAGATGTGTTTTCACATATTCTGATGATAATTTATACCAAAATAATTAAGGGACTAATTTCAATTTTTTAAGATAAAAATATTCTTATTTAACCCACAAACTGCCACGATCCCTATTTGTTTATTTTGGAATTATACGTATACCGCTCGATCCCAAAAATATGTTAGATACGTATGACAGTTTAGTTCCATTCTTTATGTATATTAGTCAATATTGTTGTAGCAGAAAGTATGCATTCTGTGCTTTATTTTTTTAACAAGTTGAAAAACTGAATTGAAATTCGTCTGTAAGCTGAACGGGACAGAATTGTCATAATCGAAGCATCACATTTTTGGTTTGGTTTTTATATTATAATGAAATACTGTACATAAATATGTAATTTAGAGATTATAGAAAACGATTAGTTATTTACTCAGTCTTTTATTTTTTACTGAAATGATTTTATTGATCATTTTATAACAATACCCTTTATCAAAAATATCAAATATTTTCAAAACAAAACATAATTTGAATATAATTATACTGTTACACAACTTTTTTGTGCATACATATAACTTATTCGATCAAAAATTTCGAAGGTAAAAATATTGGTTATGTTTTATTTACAACATAAACTACATCTCGGTACAACATAAATTAAATGAGTTTATTGCTTATGACTGATTGATAAGAAAAATAAATAGGTTAACAAATCAACTATCTATAAAAAGAATTATTTAGCAGAGTATATAATTTCATTTCAATAACTTAAACTAAACAAATTTCCTAAATTATAACCTGATAAAATACCTAGTTTGGTTCAGGGTTTGTCCATCCCCCACCTCTTTCTTCCATTCCTCCCCCCCCACATTACTTTGATACTCCATTGATTCCTCCCACAATAGCTTGGGATCCCAAATTTTTTTAATAACCTTATCAAGGCTGACAAACTCTTTCTGTACTGAAATTCCTCCATAAAATAACAAAATAAAAGTTGCAGGTAACGCATCTTCCAACCCGAAATCGCTTTTGCCACAAAGTAAATGGAGTTTCAAATGAAAGGCCGCATTGTGTTCAGAAAATGCTGCTGCCTTTCGGGCAATTTGACGATGGGCTGGCTCTCTCCCGCGAAGAGATTAAAAAGAAAGCTGGCACAGCAAAAGCTGAAAATACAACCCGGGGCTTTTAGGACGGAGGGGGTGGTGGGCCTGGCACCAAGTGAATCACACGCACTTGCTAGAGCCTAGCAATTGCCTGGGTAACGGGATGACGTGTCCCCCCATCCCTCGGGATCTGCAGACGATAAATAAAAGTAAGCGGCACGAAACCAGGTGGGCAAATGTTTTTATACGGATTCACAACATATAAAATATTCAACGGAAATGAGCAGGTTACCATTTTGGACGAGACGAAGTAAACTAATGTTTTTGAATGTTATACAAGCTAAAAGTTTCCTTTTCCACTTTAAACTACAGATTAGTCCTCCATCACAACCTTAAAATGCTAAGTACAAAAGCAAAGCAGGATAATATGGCAATAATTTCATACAATGATAACATTTTCATTCAAACAATAGCAAAAATTGGAGAATACTACAGAATTTAAGATATACGTTTATATTTTAGAAGTAAGTGATTAACAGAAATTATTAAATTATTCCGAGATAATAGTTGACAAAATCAAAGAAGACATATTTGGGACTGGCAACAGCTAAGTATCTTAATGCATGTTGTTTCTTATGACACTTGTCACAGACAAGGTTGCTGACAAAGGCAGCGATTTTAAACCGAGATTTTTGGCGTCTCTTGTTTTTTCAGGAGCGCCATCTAGGGCCAAGAGTACGACTTAGCTACTCATGCGTCACAACCATTTTTACGGCGCGGACTTCATTCATACATTTCATTCACTCACCCACAGATCATAATTTAGATCTGAATCAGAGAACGATCACTTCTGAACCAGTACCGCCAGTGGTATTGCCACCAGTTGGAGGACTTTATGACCAAGACTGATTTATACGTGCACCAGCCATTTTATACACGGAGAGTCTTCGGCCAGCGGAGCTCATACTCACTACCCAAGGGATGCGAGTTTAACGCCCTACCAACCAGGCTATTCCGGTCCTATCTGAAGGCATTACAGTAATAAATAAATGCAAACAGAAAAGTTTTCGCACAAAGCATACTTAAAAACACTGAATGTGTATCTAAGTTACAGAAATAATATCAAAAATATGAAGAATCTTATTTCACAGGTTGTATTTCAGTATTAAAGTATCTTTTTTCAAACAGTTGCAAGGGGCAACAGGATAATTTGTTGCTTTTTTTCACGCCATCAACTATCATTAGTGACATATAAAAAAGGCGCCCCATGCAAGAGATTTTACTCTCGTCTTCTCATCACAAAAGTGATAAAAATATGCACTAACATTTTACTTCAATGGCATTCACTAGAACCATTATAAACTCCTTCACCCCACATCCGTAAGCAAATGCTTCAAAAATCCAAGCTAAAAATTAAACTGGGTTAAATATACATTAAGAAGAAATCATGTAAATTATAATTAATTTAACTTTTATTTAATCAATTTATTCTTATTTCTCAATGTTTCCTTAAATAATCAATATCATGTTACATATTTATGTTAAAAGAAATAGGAAAATTCTACAAAAATATTTAGGTAAATAATATATTTTAACTAATGTCTATTTAAATTTTAATCAATTATTTTTAACAAATACAAGCAATACAAATTTGCTCCTTCTTATTACAAAGATCAATAATATGAAACAAAAATATGCTTGAATTTTATAAATTACTAAAAGTTATTCTCAAAATGAGTCAACACACATTCACATTTTTCCAAGAACAGACTCATGCGTTTGATCTACATTTTCATGACGTTCGACACTCACACCGCAGGGTTTTTTTATAAATAATCGATTTAATACATACAGTGCCTTTCGCGTGTGTAAACCACACGTTTGTAATAAATACCGTATGCATAAAAGTAGCCTGCCCAGAATGAAGGCGCACGGCGCAGAGAATACGGATGACATTTTAAACAGCCAGTTATGAATGCGATGTTTGCGTTGTTATTCCAACGCTAAAAAGCTGCTCTATTTTTGTCCTGTCCCCCCTCTTTTCGAACAAGAACCCCGACGTGGAGTAGAAGTCATAAAACGCCCCCGAAAATAGAACGAAGAGGGAGAGAAGGGGGCCTTCAAAGGGGTTACCGCATCCAATTCACCATGAAGCCAAACTACATTTATGGAGAGTTACGATTTTTACAAGAACAGCATTTCTCTTGTTATTACAATTGCTACAAAAAGAGAAATATTTCCATTAGTCAATAAACAAAATTCAGTAGAATTGTTAGAGCAATTTTACTCGCATTCACAATTACTTTTTTAGCCTGTGATGTGTATAGAGGGAACGTGGAACCTAAGTAAGTAAGTACCCACCCCCTTATTATTGTATATTTGGTTTTTAAAAAATGACACATTAATGTTTTGTCTCCACTACAAGCGACCCCCCCCCCTTCCCCCCCAAAAAAAACATTTCAACACAAAAGTGAGGATATACCTCCCAACTTACTGAATGAAAAGAAAGTTCTATATAACTATTATTGAATTTATCAAAATAGTTTGGTTACTATTATAACCAAGTCCAGCAAATCTTTGTTTATTCAACAAAATAAATACGTTCATTTTTTTTCCTACCAACAAATTCCGGGTTCACACAAATCCAGAAACTTTTCGTCGAGTTGATAAAGCAAACTATTTCTTGACCTGAAACTTGGTGTGTGCAGTAAAAGGAATTCCAGGAGTGGGAAAAGAGCAGTATCATAAAATGAAATGATCCACAAAAGATGCCTGCGTTTGACGTAACAAGAAACCAACAACATCATAAACCAAGATGAAAGGATCACGACAACAAAAAGGACTTCCAAACTTTCTGGTATTTTATTTATTTACTTATTTTTGCTTCAGATGAAAAGGAAAAGCAGTAATATCTACTTCACCCACAAAATAAAGGACAAAATTCCATCCCTGTCGTTGGACAACATCTTGTTTCTGATAAGGCAATCCCACTCGCATTTAAGTTCTGGTGGAGAAATATTTTCGTCTTCTTCGGAATGCAGCCCCCGCCGAGGATAGATACGGCGCAACGGCAAACAAAATAAATATTTCAGAAACAACAAGAGATTCGAGTTCTCAGCGTGGATTTCATAACGTTTATATATGTATACAAACAATTCTCTATTCTATATTTTTAATAACGGGACTGGGAAAAAAAATTGAATTTGTATACAAACAGAACGCATCAGCACTTCTAAATACTAATATAACTAAAATTCAATAAATAATATTAAATATCTGATTATATTTCTAAGATTCCAACAATGCATTAAAATGGGGTCTTCGTATACTATGGATCTTGGTCTCAAAAATTCCTGGAATCACAAAAAAGATTATCTAATATTTTATTACGGATACAATTTGATTTCTTGCAAATTTATTTAGCAACTAAACTAATAATATATATATATTTTAACGATCTGGCTTTATCCTCCCGATCGATCCCAGTTGCCTAGTTGTCAAGTCTGAAGTCCGCCACAATTATTAGGAAACAATCAGTTAGAAGGTAATAATCTTACATTCAGAACCAGTGGGAGTAGTTCCACCAAAACTTTCTCGCATATTCTCCAATAAACTTGTCATACCAGAGAACGTCTTATATGGCATTGGCGTACAATAGTTACGAAATATTAATATTTGGCGTGAATTTAGCATTTTTAGTGAATCTATACCGACATCCTTGGCGAGTTTTGGGGCGGTTAATCCCTGGCTTGCGTTAATAGTATCCAAAAACCGAATATGTTATTTAGACTCGTTTTTCTAAACCGATTGAAACAAAAATATGACTCAAAACTGCATTTGTAGTCACAAAATCCCGTAAAAATTTTGATACATCTAAGTCATTGCATTTTTAAAATACCATGTTTATTAATTTCTGAAAGCACAGACCGACATACAGTCTACCCGTAATTGGATTTGGCTCAAAATCTGGCAGGCGTCTACATTATAGATGTTAAATCTGTGCACCAAATTTTATCTATCTAGCTCTCTTCGTTTTGTAATTATCGTGTTAACTTATAACCGAACACGGCTTCTATACCCAAAATTTGATAGAAATCTTGAAATTTGGCTTAAACATTGTATACCAAATTTTCTATCGACTAGCCCAAATCGTTTTTTTTTTTAATTATCTTTGTCACAGAGAGACGAACATTTTCCCAAAAATGTGTTTTTCGAACTCAGGGAAGTGGTTTAAAACGTGGAGAATCGTCAAAATCTCGACTTCCAATTTTTTAATAATTACCATACTTTCTCTATACTATGTATACCAGAAAACTAAAAATTCGACATATTCCACTCAATTTATGCTAACAATGTGTCTTAATACTCGACAGCAACAAATATATCTAAAATAGATGGCCTTCCTGATGAAGACGGTTCCATCATCTTGTTCCCATCTCGCCCATCAACAATTAGGTTTTGGAGACTCTAATCGGAGGAGAAATCTCATATCATCAGAGAATACGGAGGCCAACAGGAACGCCCCTATCTGAGAGAAGAAAGAGAAGGCACCAGAAAATAAATAGTGGCAGCAGGGAGTGTGACAGGCACGAGCGGGACGCGTGCCGGACGCAGGGCGGTGACGTCACCGCTTCCGCCATTTTGCGGGCCGAACTGTTGTAAACGGGGACAGGTTGGGAGTTGTTGCTAATGCTCATCTCCCCAGAGTGTGTTATTGTCGAGGCGAATTTTTCCGATACAGGAAGCGCGGGTACGAATGCCAAAAATATCCGTCTTATCGCCTTTCAGAGGGAGGTTGGGTCAAAGTTTTCGTTTTTCAGCAGCCAGGAATGCGCCGATAGTTATCATCCGGCGAGCTCTTTCAACGGACAAACGAAATTAATTATAGCATATCGAGAGTCCAGAATAATTTTCGCAAAAAGGTGTGGTAGAATGAAAGGGCGCGTTTCCGCACTTGTTAAATTTGTAATGGAATCTGACACACGCGGTCTAGATATTTTATTCAGTAAACAAACACCTTAATTATATTTTTCCAAAACTTTCGGCAAAACAATGAATATTAATAAAGATATTACATTAAATGCAAATTGCATATCATAACCAGCTGGAGGTGATCTCCCTGGACTTCTTCCTCGCATACTTGTATTAACTGTATGCCATTGGCGAACAATAGTTACGAAATTCCTCATTCGAGTACGATCTTTGACGATTACTCACTGAGATGCTGGCAATACACAAGTACAAGAAAATTGAATATGTGTTTTGAACGATTTTTTTCCGACCGAATGAAACCATATTTCAAATAAAATTGTGATTGTAATCGCATGATCACATATCAAACTTCATTTTTTTTTTTTTTTTGTCACTGCATTTTTAAAAGATTTTGTTTACATGCACGAGAAAGTACAGAGCGAAGGATAATCAATTCACTGACGGATTTTATTTCACATATGATATATATCTACACTTTAGATGTCAAATATGTACACCAAAATTTATATATCTAACTCTCTTTGATTTACAGTTACCGTGTGAATTTACGTTCAGACAGATATTTTATCTGAATGAGTTTCGAACAAAATTTGATAGAAACATACAAATTTGGAGTAGAGAGAATGTATCAAATTTCAAACGTTTAGCTTAAGGCTTTTTTCAATTATCATGTTCATAACAGACACACAGCGGATATAATTTCAAAAATGTGTTTTTCTAATTCAAAATAGTCTGAAACGTGGAAACGTTTAAACTATCCTGAAAACGTTAGAATTCTTTGACGCTTACAATACTTCCTCTTTGTATATTTCATATGTGTGAAAGTTAAAAGCCTTGAAATACTACGAAGAATGAGATGCATTTAGTTGCGTGTATGAAACAAAAAAAAAAAAAAAAAAAAAAATTAGAATCACGTTTTTCTTTAATTTTCAATAATAAAAGAAAGTTACGCGATTAAATATTAGGCGAAACAATGCTGCCCTGAAATTCAAACCGTTTTCAATGCAATATATTAAAATTAACGGAAATTGAATTGGGGAGTGACCCATACAATTTAGGAAAAATTTATACGATTATTCAATTGATATCGATAAAACGACTATTTTTTTAAAATTTTGAAATGATACAAAATTTATTCTTATTCAACAGCATTTTTGGAAATTATAGTGGAAAAAATAGAAAAATTCAGTTTAACTTTTACTTAAAATTTCAAAAAAAAAAAAAAAAGATTTATATTTTTACCCTTTAAGGTACATACAGACTCAGGCTAAAAGATCAACCTGTAGAGCTCCAACACACATATTACAGACTATATTCTTGTTTATTATAAGTAGAAATAATAATGTTCGTTTTATTTGAGAGATGCATCGTTGTTCCATATGTTTGATAACAAGCAATACATATGCAAATCAAAATTTTAAAATTTATTTCAATTTTCTAAACTAATTCTATTCGCTTATACAGTATTCCAAATAAACAATACAATATAACAAAAACTGGAACAAACGATTAATGTTCCTCTCCAGAAAGATACACGAACTTGATTTCGAATAAAAACACCCCATGAATCTGATAGCTGGCTATAAAATCGCTCCTCTCGCACTAAGACGTATACCATCAACTACCGATTTCTGCTTCGGTAGTTGCCAAAACAACATAAAAAGCCTGAAATACCGACAACGAGCCGATATTGGAGGAGAGGGAAGAAAAAGCTCTGGTCCTTTAATAAACCTCCGCCAGCCATCTTTAAGCATTGCACAACGACATCCACAATCTTTTTTTTTTTTTTTTCCACGTCCCCAAACAATGGTGGGCCAATAAGTCGAACACAAACAAGTCCTAGCTCCCCCCAATTATTTGCCTGCTTCGGGAGAGGGGAGTTTTCCTGGTGGATTAACAAAAGATCCCTGCTTCATACCCGAGGGAACAGAGCGATAGCTTAAGTGAGTCTAATAGAAAGACGCTGATGTTGAATGGGAGAGAGGATTATTATTATTTTTTCTTTCCTTTTTCCATCCCCTTCCATCTTGTATTGGGGAGCAAATGAATTGAGAAGCAGAGGGTGTTGGAAGTGGCCAATTTAATGATAACTTGTCACGAAAAGGCTTCGAAGAAGTGTAGGTTAAGTACTATAATCCATATTTTAAACAAATCTGTTATCGAAGGAAAGTGGGGAAAAGATGGCTAAATTAGCTGCACGGGTGGTAAAGGTGTGTCCGAGTTTTGATGGAATATATTTAGGAATAATGACTTTCAATGAACACTATTTCCATTAAACAAAATGATTCGTTAGTTCGCAACCTGGTTTACTTATTTTTGAAGGAAAACATTAAAGACGTATACCATCAGCTACCGATTTCTGCTTCGGTAGTTGACAAAACAACAAAAACATGTTTCTTTCTTTTACTTCTTTCTGCACTTTAATGATAAAATGAACACACTTTGTTGTGACTGGCCAGTACTGGTGAACACAATTAATTAGAAGAACTATTTAAAGTAACATAATTAAATGGGAAAATAAGTTATAATGAGGTGAAATGAGTTATAATGAGGTGAATATCTTTCATCATGAATATTCGATGTATAATTTTTTTCTTTTTTTTGGGGGGGAAATAAACATACAAAAAATAGTAAATATAATACAATGAATAAGAATTAAAACAAATTAATAAGATATTAAACGTCTAATTATATGTTTGCTAACCTATTTTTATATGAATTTGTTTAATTAACCAAACCTAAAATCTTCTTCAAAAAATGTCCAATCTTATGCATAATTTACTTATAGCGAGATCATAATTTGGGGCAGAGTCATATTGAGAATAAAAGCGGCGGCAAATATATATTAAGAAAAAAAAGAAGGAAAAAAAACCCCAGAGGAACAGATTTAGAGGAACAGAGAAGGAAAAACAGAGGAGAACAGAAACAACACAAACATATACATAAGAATTTCGATATTTATTTATTTATTTTAAGATTTTTAAACAGATCCCTTGTATCATTTTCATTCACGATTTTGAAATATAAAATAAAATTTAAAAGGAATTCACAAGATAACCTCTATTTCAAAAGTTATCTTGATATTTTTAAATAATCTGCACAAAAATGTAAAGCTAAAATAATTTTTTCTGAAACCAAGCAAAATAATTAATAATCTTATTATGATTGTTGTTTCAATTAATTTTCTTGTTATAATTAATTCTGAGAATTAAATTATAACAAGATAACTTTAATAAAGAAAATGTTGCCCGGTTCCTCTAAATAAAACAGGCAACAAAAAAAGTTTTACACCAAAATTAATACAACGAAGGTAATAATGAATGCATTTCATTTTCCTTATGTTGCACGCAAAAGAATAACAGCATGATTCTTGAAATTTCCATATAACAGAATAAAGATTAAAAATTCTTCGCTCAGTTATAATGGAAGATAACTTCAACTTCCGAAATTGCGTAGTTGTTAAACACACGAACTGTCCATTCCAAAGAGCAAAACTAAGTCAAAAATGTAGGCAGACGCGTGTAGATCTGTCAATTTAAATGATGAAAATGCATTTTTGCACTTTCATCATTTAAATTGACAGATCTACACGCGAGTACTTTTCACACCCAAGATAAAGGTGTGATATTAATTAATATGAAAGCAAATTTGGATAGACAAACATAAGCGCAGAATAAATTATGTTGACACCCTACGCAATTGTACAAGCGGAACCTCATGAAAATTTCTTGTGAATTCAATTTCCTTGTTGAATTAATAAAGCAGTAAATTTTGTAAGTAACACAGTAGTAGCATAATAATTATATTATATTATATTCAATACACACAAAGACACGTCTTTAAAGAGATCATAATTTCAAGGTCCTATTTCACTTTTTTTTTTCCTTTCATTCGATGATTAGGAACAATCACTGAACTAAAAATGATGGCATTTTTATAGCAACGATTTTACATAACGGGTTTAGTTAGTTTAGTTTAGTTTAGTTATATTAACGTCCCGTTTGAAGCAACACTAGGGCTATTTTGGGACGGACCTCGCAATTTTGAACCATGGTCAGATGACGAGGACGACACCTGAGCTGGCACCCCCTCTCCACACCACACCACACCACACCAGCGGAAGGACGTTTGGTCAAGACGGATTTAACATGCAACAGACCCCCTTACACGACGGTTCTTCGGTGGAATTGGGTCTCGAACCCAAAACCCTCCGGTTCCGAAGCCGAGACCTTACCACCAGGCCACCGCGGCCCTGACTTATCGAAATGTACTTAAAATTATTTTTAAGGAAGAGTGAAAAATGTTAAAATGCATATTAAAAAAAGAATTAATTATTACTTGCTTTAATTATTTAATACTATCTTTTACATAGATATTTTTTGAGCATGTTTATCAGGTTTATTCATTGAAAGCAAATGTGGATTAAACCTCCTAACTCTTAGATAAAACTTACCTAGTGGAACCCCCTTATGTATAAGCGTTTATCCTATTTATTATGCTGCTATTTAAATCCATTACAACAAGAGAAAATGCGTTTATCTGTTTAAGAGAATAATACGAATAAAAATTATATTTTCCCTTGAAAATCAATTTTATAATTAAAATTCTGAACATGAAATTAACCCTTTAATTAATGGAAAACTGACGTATGGAAATGAAATTTTTTAAAAGAAAGCTGCCTGAATAAAGTACCGCTCCTACGACCCGTTCCTTTACGGATAAGGTCGGTGCCATCTGACCTATTGTAGCACCACCCCCGCCTGTGGACGTCGATCGGAAGCTTCCCGAAAACTATCGGTAAAATTAGCAACCATCAAAGAACTCTGGGAAATCACAAGTGAGGGAAAAGAGGGCAAAATGCGCCTGTCTCAAGACGCGTGTAGACCGTCGGAACGGGGCTTAATGATCAGACATAAAGGGCTGAATATGCTTAATCAATATGTTGTAATAATATAATCACAATTAACTACCAAGGATTGTTTTAAAATAAGTGAAGTTTTTATTTCATCCAAAGTCAGTAGTCTCAAAAATAGGAAATTAAATAATCAGAATCTACTCTAATCATTTAATGAAAAATTTCAACGACAAGATAGGAAAAGAATGAATAACTTAGCTCGAAGTTATTTCCTTAAGGTCATTTTAATTCTTTGATAAATGAATGCAATTTCCACAAAATTAGAGACAAACTAATCTTCCCTTCATGCAGACAAGGCTATGTAAGTCTTTTATACAAATATTCAAACGAAAAAGTCAAAAATGCTAGTTTGGCTTTCTTTTCCTAATTACGATTAAAGCTACTTATACAAATCCCACATTTACATTTCTCTTGATCAATATTTATTATCTATCCACATCCTAAAAACAAAAATACGATATACGCACTTTTAAAATCACGCAACCATTCTGTTATTACCCACGCTGCAATTTATCCTGGTGAAACACAGCCAAGTACTTCATTTCCAAGAAAGCTTTCCGGAATATTCGCCACAGATGGCGAGGTCCTCAAAATGCTAATAACGCAGGCGGACATTATTTCTCCCCTCGGAAAAAGCTTGTCAACGACAGGAGGCGAATGCCATTTAGATAGGTTCTCGCCTCGTAAGAAAAAATGGCACAAATACAAATGCCCGCACTTCCACCGCAACTGGCCATGGAGTTCAGAAATAGAACTCTAGGTGGATATTTTCAACAGGATAAGAGAACGAAAGGAGTGCTGGTCAAACTTGGGATCTATTTCGAGGGCCGGATACCCGTATCTTTATCCGATGGTTTTTATTTGCTCACTTTTAGGAAATTGAATACGATCTCTTAGAGATATTGTTGGCTGATGGCTGTTGGAGAAGTTATCAAAAGCTGTTTAATAATACGCTGCCTTTGGATTATGTTTCACATAAAGTAATATGACGACATGCCAGTCTGGTAAAAATAAATACATTTTTGATTTTCTTTTCCTTGCTTTTAATTTCGTATACAACTGCATTCTAAAATTTCATCATAAAAAAATTAAAAAAAGACATTTCATTTCTTTACAAAAATTGTTTCAAAATAATTTTTATCCAAAATATTTCAAAAATTCTTCGAAGGGACGTTATGTTATATGGGACACTTTTTTTTTTAAAAGAAAAATTTACTTATAGCTTATATTAACGGTATTTACACAGGATATGATATCCAATTATTCAAGAAATTTTTACCCATTATAGTATTTTCTATTCTACAAAGCAATTTAAGTTCTCTATTCGTTGAAAAGACAATGAAGTTTTAAAATCAAATATAAAATAAAATGTTTTAAATTTTTCAATATTTTAAAGAAAATGCACATATTGACCAATAATATCATTCAGTAAATTGCTATAAAACAAAATTTACTCATATTAATGCATCAGTGATATGAAAAGTAATATGCATTTTCAGTTACAGTTTTAAGATAAGGAAATTCAAAAAAATCGACTTAATTAGTTTTACTTTCTAATAACAATTTTTATTTTTATTTTATTTTTTTCGTGGGAAAAGGGCTTGTAATATGGGGCTTAATATGATATAAAATTTGATGGAGGGAAAGTTCATTCTTCAATGCCCTATCCCTAATGTGGCATGATTTTTCTTCAGATTGTTACTATTGAAAATTAAAACAGATGTATCTCAACTTCAGTCTCATGTTTTATGTAAGTTTTAGATTCAAAACTCAATTTAAGCGCAATTTCTCACATTAACATGTTTTATGTAAGTTTTAGCCTCAAAAAATTTGCATAAAACATGTTAATATTTTATGTTAGCTTCAAAACTCAATTTACGCGCAGTTTCTAAGACTTCTCATTAACATGTTTTATGTAAGTTTTAGCTTCAAAACCCAATTTACGTTCAATTTCTAATGCCTCTCATTACCATGTTTTATGCAAATTTTAGCTTCAAATTCAATTTACGCGCAATGTCTAGGACTTCTCATTAATATGTTTTATGCAAATTTTAGCTACAAAACTCAATTTACGCACAATTTCTAACATTTTTCATTAATACTAAACGAGGACAAAAATGGCAATTGAAAAAGTATTGACAGGCATTTCTATCACTAGTGAAAATTTATCGATCGATTTTTAACTTTCTGATCTCTCAGCACGGTGCCTCTATTCAGTGAAAAGAGAGGAAAAAATCCGGGGTATGCATAGTATGTATTGAAAAAATATTGGAAGAGGGGGAGGAGGGCTCTACAGAAAAGAACGTGACATTTTTTAAATCACTTCCCCTATCTTCCGCTCTAGAACGCACGCTTTTTTTCGATTCTGGATATAACAGAAGAGGAGATGGGGGGGAGAGAAAAGTGAGTAGAAGATAGAAAGAACGGAGGGAGGGGAAAAAAAGCACGCGCATCAAAGGTGCAATTGAGCGAATATTATACGCATCAACTGTTCACAACTAATCTTCAAGATTCTACGGAATTTTAGATCACGACACTGCTTTGCTGAAAAGAGAAAGCTCCAAAAAGGGGAAGAATTAGCTTGCTTTAAAAATAGGAGGGCTACCAATTTAATAATGAATAAAAAAATAAAAATTATAATTATTTCAGATTATGTAATTCTGCAATAACATTCAAATGGTATATATTTTAGGAAATCTTTTTGTTAATCAATTTTATCAAAAGCACTACAGTTTTAATAGGCTTTAAAGCATAGTGAAATCAATTATTTATATTTTGCTTTATTTATATTTCATTTATATTTTATAATAATTAGAAAATCCAAACACGAAACATACAAATATATGCATTTTAATACAACGTCTAAATGAATCTCAGCAATTTTAAGGCATGTAATAAATGAAATTTGATTTTTAGAACTATAAATATAGCAGTTTTATTAAAGAATTAAACTCATAACATTTGTGATTGGTAGACAGCGAGTTACCTGATCCATGACATGTGAGATTTATTTTGCCAGTATTGTTTGAAATATATTAACTAAAAATTATTATTACATCATAGTAATCATTTATACTGCACTTGACAGTGAAATAATGACAAAAAAAGTAAAGCCTTAATTAATCCCAAATTAACAGCAATTTAGTTTAAAATAATGTCATTTGTTGACTCTACTCATAGGCACATCGTTTGTAGCAACATTAATGAATTCCCTTTCAGTTTTTAAAAAAATATTTTTCGACTAACGGAAATTTTTAGTCCCTCGGCTAGCAATCGTCTGAATAACTGAGCAATACATGTTAATCCTGCATTGTTTTTTAAAAATAATAATGGGTCGTCCAGCGATATCGAGAAAGAATCTGGCAATTTGAATAGAAAAGCTGATTGTGAAGCATCTTTGGCGGGCAAAATGTGAAAAAATTTATTCAATCTTTAGGTATTGGAAATATAAGCAAATAATGTTCTCTTTGTGGAGCTTTGAATTTTAAATCGAAAGTAGGCCAATGGGAAAATGTATGTTCTCATCATGGAAAAATTACGCTTCCAGCATTGAAGGAACGAATGATCAGCGGAGTTTAAAAAACTTGCTAATCGAAGAGCAGACGTAACTTCATGTACAATATCGGACATCATCGGGGTTGATGGGCGAAAGCAAGCAGGGACCAAAGTTCCCTAGTTATTTAATATTTAAATAATGTTTTAAATCAGGGAACTAAGTTGTCCAGTTTATTAAAAGAGGAATTTCACAACATGCACTGATAAAGGCCGCAAAATACCGAAATCCACCAACTGTTTACGGCTACTGTAATATCGTCACCTTTCACAGTCATAATTCAAGAGAAAGCGAAAATAGAAAGAAACTCTTCAGGTATTCCTAATTCATGAAGGCGGACTATCTCACGTTCTGAGAGACAGACTCCCGTCGTCTAGGAAAATAATGACCTTAATATGCAAAAAGTTGTCCGGTGTTTTCGAAAAAGAGGAGAGTTTCCGCATTTGGAATGGATAAGGTCACATCTGCAAACCACCAAAACTAGAAATCAAAAGTAAGGGTGAGGGGGTGGTGCACAACAGCAGGGCGTTGCCGGTATATCTCTCAACGAGGGCGGAGTACGTGAAAAAAAATGGGGGGGGGAATAGAAAAAGAAATAAACACGTAAAAAGAGAAGGGATGATGAAAAAAAGAAAAGCGCGAGAGAGGAGTCCTAGGATGATGATTGTGGCGCCAGAAACTGTCATTCATCGTGCTGGAGGTGGGGGTGGGGGTGGAGTTCAGAGATGACGGTGTCGAAGCCAGAGTTGTATGTTGATATTTGCAGAAGCAAACATACAGCCGGTGCCATCTTTGGCCACCACCTTTTGTTGAGCGGCGAGAACAAGAAAAATTACTCGAAAATGAGATAAATAAAAATTCAAAATGGATATTTGGAAAGAAAATATAATTTTTGGTTAAAAAATAATAACACGATTAAAAATAAAATGGCTAGACAATGAAGATTAACTGGGATAACTCTCTCAAATTGCGACTAATAGCCGCAAACTAAAAAAATAAAAAAATAAAATTTAAATTTAAAAAAATTAGAATTTGAAATATTTTTAGTACAGACTGGGTTAAATAATTTTAATACTTACCTCTAACTTAAAAATTCTATTTTGCGCGTCCTGTTTCGAGAACATTTTGTATTGAAATACAGAATTCTGGTTGTATTAATAAAAATTTACATTTTATATCATTGGTTTTAAATTATACATCTGGAATTTTATATGCAAGAATTCGAGGTTAAAGGAAAAGATATGTCCTTTATGATAGAATTTTGGTTACTTTTATATCAAAGAATAAATTCGACAACAGTTCATGAACTATGCATTGCAATACCTAAGAATGCATTATCAAATATTTATACCTATCCACAAGTGGAATTAGTCGAAGTTAAGACAATAATATTTTATGAATTTCAACTCACTTCAACCGTGAGAAATCTACAAAATGGGTTTATTGCCATTTCTAGAATCATAAAATGAATCTGAAACCTTTTTGGTCTCGTATTTTATCATGTTTTCTCAATTTGAAAATTATCCAAAAGTCCCGCCATATAAAGAAGGGGAAAAAACATCATGCGGTATTGAAAGGCTCATATATTTTATTCATAAAAAAAGACTTGGACTTTTTAACGTACGATTTCAAGAATTTTATTTCATAACTAGACCCAATCTGTATTAAAACTAACAATGTATCCTTAATTATATTTTTTTTCAATAGTTGCATCAATAGCTTTAACTTTATTATATTATATTTTAATAGCATTTAATCTTTATTATATTTTGGATATTTCATTTGAAATGTAGAAGATTCTCTTTCATAGTCGCCTTAATACAAATTTCTCAAAAGATACTATCATTTTCCATTTTTTTAATAACACGATATATATTCTAAACATTTTTAATAAGGATTAAAAACTTCCTAAAACGGAGTCCTTCATTTCATACATTTTTAATAGCAATAAATAAATACACGCTCCTAATATAACGTTTTAAACCCTTAAATTAAGGAGTTAAAATAACTAAAAAAAATTACTTTTATTTTAACGCAAAATTTTTTTGTATTTGCTACTTTCAATTTGATTAGATTAACAGAATTGGAAAAACTTGAGAAATAAAAATAATGCAAATTACGGGATAACCACTACAAAGACAGTTAACTTGACTAAACAGTTTTAAACAGTATATGAAAAAAGTAACAAATCATTAACTAAAAGATAACAGAGGCACTATTTTAGAAATACATTTTTTCTAAAACTAAGATTCTGCTTCCCTAATATTAATATGCAATTAGCAATGCATATTAATGCTAATATTAATATGCAAATATTAGCAACATCAGTTACACACAAAATGTATACCATTTTACTTCTGTGAAAAATAATTCCAAAAAGAGTATGCTGCCCCTTCCTTTTTTTTCTATTGGCTGATTATGCCAATTTTTTTTAATTGAAATATTTCATATAAGGGAAAAGACTATCTCTGTCCATATGGGATCATTTCTAAAAATTATTCTCCGCAATTAGGGAAAATGCATTGCACAATGCTTTTAAAAATTAAATGAATTATTTACTTACAATTCGAACGCTTACAGCAAAAATTGTGTTTAAATTATTTATAAAATAAATACATTCATGCTTTCTTACTGTTTCTCTAATTATTTTCGAAACGAACTTATTTAAATATGAATCACAATTTTTGAAGTCAGCCAAGTACCCGAATATGGCGGCTGCACACAGTTTGACAGAAACAGGAAATTCTTTTCGAGTAAGGAAGGATTCTAAATTCACTTTACTTTTGATTATTATTATTATTATTGTCTTTTTTTATGTTCTTCTGCCATTCCTCGTTTCCTCCCCTTTTTTTAGGTTTTGCGGTTTTAAGGTGGTGGTGGAGCATGTCGTGTTATTGCCAGAGCACACAACTCGAGATTTTTATTATTTTTATTTTATTTTTACCCTCTTGTCCGCTATTAATAATCATCTTTTTTTCTTCTTTTTCCGTTCCCTTCGCATTTTGTTTTCACCACTGGAGGTCACCAGATGTTAATCTGGCTCCATAGCTCACATATCTCCGCCGCCAACGTTGATTTCACGCGATTATGTCTCTCTGGGTGTAGGTCAAGCAGATGGTTCTCATGAAGGAAAAACAGCCGAGTTCCGTTATTGCACAAGTTATCAGAGGCGGTTATGTGATTAGAATGCAAAAATACTTACATTCATTTTCTTTTTTTTAAAAATTCAGCCTTCGCAAATTAATTCTGGTTTGGATTAATTATAATTTTTTCCTTCTTTCTTGAAGATGTGTTATAAGTATAAGAAGTAAATAAAAACGGATTAAGAGTTTTAAGAATTTTTTTTTCTTAAAATAGAAGAAGTAAAAAAAAAAAAAAATCACTGGTTTCTGAACACTGCAGTCCTAATGTAAAAATATTTGCTAATTTTTTTTTTTTTTTTCGTTGAGAGTACTAATTTTTATAGTCAGTATTGCAATTATTTTTTTATTGAATGCATAGTTTACAAATAATAATAACAAAATAGATTTGATTATATTTTTCCCTTCTTTCTTGTAGATGCATTATAAGCATAAGAAATAAATAAAAATGAATTAAGAATTTTAGGAATCCAAGGGTTAAAAATTCTTCCCATAAAATGGAAGAAGAACTGATTTAAATATGATAGTTTCTGAACAATGTAATATGATTGTAAATTAAAAACATTGATGTAATATTTTTTTGGGGGTAGAATGCAATAATTTTCGTACTAAGTATCATAATTTTGTTATAGAATGCATATTCTACAAAAAATAACAAAATAGATTTGGATTAATTATATTTTTTCTTTCTTTCTTGAAGATGCATTAAAAGTAAGTAAATAAATATGGATTAAGAATTCCAAGAATCGAAGGGTTAAGAATTAATTCCATAAAAATGGAAGAAAAACATTGATATAAATATGAAAGTTTCTGAACAAAGCAGTGCGAATAATTTTTTTCCCCTTGTAGACTGCAGTAATTTAGGTAGTAAGTATCGAAGTTTATTTTTATAGAATGTATATTTTACACACGTAATAACAAATTAGATTTGGATTAATTATATTTTTTTTCTTTCTTTCTTGAAGATGTCTTATAAGCGTAGGAAGTAAATAAAATTTAATTAAAAATTCTAAGAATCCAAGGTTAAAGAATTCCTTTCATAAAAATAGAGTAAGAAAAACTCTGATAGTTTCTGAACAATGCAGTATGAATGTTACTAAATTTTTTTTTGAATGCAGAAATTTTCGTAATAAATATAATTTTTTTAATAGAATGCATATTCTACAAAAATAATAAATCATGAAACTTATCAGTATTCTAACTATATGAAAATATTTTAAATCCAGTTTTACGAAACTAGAAATGAATTAAAAATGTCCTCCATAAATGTTGACAAAATATTACTAAATTTATTAACCAAGAAAAAAAATGGGACGAAAAAGGCACTGTGAAATTTCACAAACTGGGTTTACAGCTGATTTCTACTACTCGCGCTTCGAAAAAAACCATTCTGGGCAGATTTTTTTTTTTTTTTTTTTACTTTACTTTTTTTGTAAAAATACAATAACGAAAATATTAGTTGAGAAAATTTTTACGAGGAAAATTTTAAAATTCTATAAGTTTTTCTTTTCTCCCCCCCCCCTCAATAAGTATCAGTTTCCTATATATGCCCGCTCCTTGTCAGTTTTTTTTTTGTACTTATTGTTTACTGCAAAAGAAACATTTTAAAAAAAATAATTTAAAAACTCCCAGCACAAGAATTTTTCGTAATATTTTGAAAAAAGAATAATCATAAACTGTGAAATTTATTCGACAAAATTATTTTAATTCACTGAAACAAAAGTTTTTTCTATAACACGAGCATTTTTTTTTAATAAAAAGAATTTTTGTGAATAAAGAAAATAACAAATTCAGTGAATTGCGTTTCAATGCAGTGAATTCAAACGCAAATTCAAATTCTGGATTTTCACAAAGCTGAAAAAGAAAACGAGACTAAATCGGTATAAAATTCTTTTACAAAGAAAGACTCGCAAAGAAAAACATCGAGAAAAAAATATTCCTGAAATGGGATTAAATGGAGGGAAGAAAAAAATAATAATATGAAAGAGAGTTATGAACGAAACGCAGGGAGACAGGGATTTTCCATATCGTCCAATGCTCGCTTCCATATCGCTCATCATAATGGTTTTATAACGGACATATAAAGTGAATCACGCGCGCCGGCTATAAGAAAAGATGGGCTGATCGTTTTTTTGGGGGACCAAAACGATTTCTCAAGGAAATACTGAGGAGGCAGAAATAAACCCTGCTTCGTCGATTTATTTTCCTCGTTTCCCCATCCCCCTTCCTCTCTATCACGTTTTCTCAGGTTATTTCATAATTCATTTCCGATACTAGATACTGAGGATGTGTATTTGAAAAGAAAATCTAGTTTATGTCAGAGCTAGCCCCTGGGAAAATAATCGGTCGTTGTTTTTGACTCCCGAATCTTGCTTTCATCACTCGTCCCTTGCGGTGGATAAATCCATTTTTTTAAAGGATGTTTGTGGGGTTAAATAAACTCTCGCCACCAGTATCTGGATGCAGGGCTTGTTCCTCCTTCCGATATTGCCCGCGGCGGATGAATTGCGGAACAAAATGTAGTCGTATGCCAGAAAGGAAGCTATGTAATGCTTCCTACAACAGGATATTCTGAATGTATTGACCTATGTTTATTTTGACAAGCTAATAAATATTTAGGTTTTAAGATATTTAGACTGGATAAAACAAAGGAAGAAAAATGAATAAAAGGAATGATATAAAAGAGAGTTAAAGAATATTACACTTATAAAGCGTACTGCAAATTTTTGCACTTGATATTAATCGAGGCGACACAATAAATTTATAATCTTACTTGGATTCTAACACACTACGATTGGTTAACTGTTGTAGACGATATCAAGTCCCTATCCAATCCAGATCCTCACATTGCCTCGAACTCGCGTACAAAATATCTATTCTAATTTTTCTCAAAATAACTGATTTATAGTTAACTAGTTATAATATTCATTCCACGGTATGTCGTTGAACCCCAATAACCTTTAAAAATACAATAAATAAATAAAATAACAAAGTAAGGTCTGTCATGGAAATTTTTCAGCTATCACAGTGCATCATTAGGAGTTCCTTTAGGTATGAACAATATATATATGTATTCTTATACATATAATAATCAATATGGGATTCCTTGGAAAACTTAATATGCATTTAAATATTAATGAAATAAACAGTTCTACGCACAGATGTAAAACCAGCTGGAGTGGTCTCCCCAACACTTTCTCGCATATTCACCATGGCAGAGAACGCTTTGCATAGCATAGGCGTACAATAGTTATGAAATATTAACTATTAGCGTGAATTTAGCATTTTTACTGAATCTATCGCATGATCCTTGGTAAGTGTTTTGGCGATTAATCCCTGGAATACGTCAAAAGTATCCAAAAAATCAAATATGTGATTTAAACGCATTTTACTAAACCGACTGAAACGAAATTTTGACACAGAAATACACTGATAGTTACAAAATCACAAAAAGTCAATCTGTTACTGGCTAAACATATGATAGGTATCTATCTACATTAGAGATTTTAAATCTGCGTGCCGAATTTAATCTATCTAGCTATCTTCCTTTGGAAGGTACAGTTTTAAGTTATATTCGAATAGCCGGTCAGACGGACTTCCTCTGAACACACTTTAATTAAATTTCATCCTTCTAGCTTAAAGCGTTTTTGAATTATTTTTGTCACAGACAGACGGATACTTTTTCGAATTCAGGAAGGTCTAAAACGTGGAGATTTCATTAAAATTTCGAGTTCTAATTTTTTAACATTACTATATTTTCTCTATATTATGTATACGCGAAAGTAGAAATGCATCCTAATAAATGAAACAACAGATGCAGGTTATGTTATGTCATATTGAAAATTGCATTTTACAATTTCGGGGAGATTCTTTTGAATCAAACATTAATTTCACTAATTCATTAACTTTTTCCAGGGCATAAACACATAATTTATCCGAAAATAATATTTTTATATTGAAAAATCCTTTATCAATCTTTTTTTCTAAAAAATTTCACCAAGCAAAACACACAGACACACTATAACTTTAATTACCATTGCTAATACATTTTCGCGAAAAAAAACACATTAATATGGCCACCATAAGACAGTAAAATAAAGCAACCTACGCCTTCCAATTAAGCTTGCATTCAAAACATTTATAAAATGCATTATAATTAAAAAAACAACCTGAAAATGAATGAATAAAGTTTTATACCAAAAAATGCATTTTCTTCTCACTAAGTCAATTAACTGGCCCTATATGGTAACTAATACTTGTAGAGGGACGAGACTATTTATAACTTCATTATGAGGTAGATGAAAATAATGGACGAGTTTCAGAAACCGTTATTTAATTATTTTCTAATTTAAAGTTCTACATTTCACAAGACATAACAAACAAGATCACGGAAATACACGACACTCAGAATATAATCTAATAATGATCCTCCAAGAAGGATCATGAGAAATATACCTTGCTGTTAATAATTTAACGCCATCTGTTGTATCAAAAGAGAAGGAAGTTGAATTATGTATCCGCTATATACTAATGAGTCTGACTCTCTCTCTTTCCTCTTTGTTATGAAAATACAATCCAGACGAATGCATCGAGGGGTTGAGTACCGCCCTCCTGTTTTTCCTCTACCGCCACTTAAAAATCGAAACCGCTAGCGTAAAAAGTATTTTCCTCGGTCAAGTGCACTCATTGCCACTGTCGGTAAAGATACGCGCGGAAGTCTCTTTATCGTCCTTATAAAGAGAAGGAAAAAAATATGGTTTCCGACGCATAAATCTTCCCAATCCACTTTGCAAGCAGCACATTCTTCGAGCTGCTCAAGTTCAGGAGGGGTCTGTTGCACCGAGCGAGGAGATTATGGAACAATATCTCACGAAGAGGTTAGGAATGGCGGCAGGAGGCAGGAATGCTGAGAAATGGGTTCATTATGAAAGTGTAATTTTTCTCACAGCGAAAGTCTTTGTGAAACGGTAATGAACCTTCCCGGCTTATATCGATGCCACGTAATGAGATGGTGAAAGATTCGACGCTCTAGACTCGTAAATGCGGCTCTACTGATAATATGATGTGGAATCTGGAAGTTAATTACCAGAAATCAGGGAAAGTTACATGCATTCTTCAATTGCATAAAAATTCAAATCCACTATTAAAATATTCAAAGGGAAAACGGTTTCAAAGAATATAAAATTTTTGATGAGCAACAAAAAAGAATGTATCGGCATCTATAGTTAAAAGAATAGTGTAAGATAAGCATAAAAGCATTTATCGCTCAAATATTGTTAAATAGTAAATGAAGATACATTTTAAATTCTCACAGTTTTACTTATTACCTTTTTTATTTTGCGGAAGTTAAGAGATCCTTGGCCTTCTTTAAAAAAATTAATATTATCATATGTAACGTTTTGTAATGAAAATCTTCTCTGAAGTTTATGCACTTGGGACATCCGAAAAATCTATTTAGAAAATTGTATAAAAATTCTTTAATTATATCAATTACGATCAAAGTAACTGGGTTTGTATGATTTCAAAATTTTATATTACCAGTTTAATGAGTGATTCTTAAAACTAATAAAAAAATCAGCATACATTAAATTTTAGCTCTAAAGGTAAAACAAATAGTTTTTAAGAAAAGACGCTCTCTTCACAAATATATATATTTTCTGCAAATACAAAATGGCTAAGCAGTTTCAATATCATGCCAGTATCCTTATCATTTGTTATGTCCGGAGGTTAAGAGCTTTGAGTTCAAGAACTCCGTGCCCCATCTTGCAAATCAGAAAAAAAAAAAAAAAAATTGTAGAAAAAAAAAAAGCGAACTTGAGATTTTAAGGAATTTTAACGTACCAAATCTCCCTGAATTCGAAAAGCACCTTTTCGGAACTTTTATCTGTCATTTGTCAACCTGTGAACACGATAACTCAAAAATGCTTTGAAGCAGACAAAAATCTGAGGGATCGGAAATTTAGTATTTGGTTTTTATTCTAAATTTGTACATTTCTGTCTAACTTTGAACGAAATCCATCAACACGAAATCTGTAGTCTGACTGTCTGAATACAGGCAAATACGAAAATTCCAAACGTATAGAACTAGATGGATTAAACTTGGTACACAGAGTCGGCCATAAGTAAGGAAAACGCTACAACTTAAAAACACAACAACTTATATAAATAAAATCAGATTCGACCTTTTCCCTAAAATTGCGATACTATCTCAAATTTTGACACCAATCAGAAAAAAGAGAAGACAAAAATGTATATAAGGTTTTATCATTACAATTATAGGACGAAGCATCGTATTTCTCCAAAATGCGCTCACGGGCAGGACTTTGAAAATAAAAATCTGAGCACTCTTGGGAGTCCACAGCTTTGTGCAAAGTTTATATCTTTTTATACAAAAGGAGGTGCTCTTTATTAAACAATATTTGTGAAAGTTTCAGGGAATGCTTTATTTGCGCAAACTTTCAAATGATGCATAAAATTCATAGATTTTTTATAGTGATATTGGATAAAAATATGTATATCAGAGATCTGACCAATTAAAAAAAGACATCGTATAATCGATAATTTATTTAAAGTAGAGAGAGATAAACTATCATCAGACAAATGAGGTCAAATGAATTCTAAACCAAGTCCACTTTTGGACATCCTGCCATTCCCTAATCAGCTGCTCAGGAATGCTTCATCTTCCAATAAAAAACAGGCCAAGGCAACAGAAAACGTCCACCTCGCAAAGAAATATCGTCACATCCATGCGGGATAAACACATAACTTTCTAAAGCATTGACCTTGGTTCTTCAAGAAGTCTGGCGAGAAGTCGCCAATTTTGGTAAGCGCATAATCCCAAACAGATTCCTTTGCATCATAAATCCCTCCGAAAGCCGCCTAACATTTATGCCGGAATGGACGCTATAAAACATTCAAGTACAAGGGAATGAAAGCGAGAGACTGCTGCTTCAGTCAATCTTGGGCAACCTCTAGAGACTCATTGGATAACAGAAGGGCCCAGACTTGTAAGCTCCAATTGAATTGATACAGAGAAGGGGTTGGAAAAATGGCACGTGAAGAATGCGATGCAGTGGACCAAAGTGGGCTGGTAACGTTTATTTATTTACGCTAATCTTGCTCCATTTTGCATCAAAATTTTACAACGCATGAAAAATCAAGGATATGGATACTTTATGGGGATTTTTTTATCCCCCCGCATGCTAAATACAGAATGATTACTTTATAAAATTATTTTAATCGCTACGTATTATGTTACATCACCCATTAATGCGATACGTGATGTTATGCAAATGTAAATACAAATGAGATAATAACAAAAAAAATATTCCATTTCTTTTTAAATTCATTCATTTCGTGCAGGCCGAAATCACTTTCATTTAAAAATGTAGCTTTTATGATTTTCGAATGTAAGAATTTACGACGCAAAAGATATATAAATCATCTGGTTTAAGGATGAAAGTATCAGTTTATTTTAATGTATGTTCTGTGATTCAAGACCGAAACATCTGTAGTCAATTTTTATAAAGTGGAACTAATCAGAGACCAATTTTTTAACGTGAATTTAATTTTTACTCTATTTTATAGTTAAGATATTGTATCAATAATTTACAACGCATGAAACACCAAAGACCTGGATAGTTCATTCCCCCCCCCATCCTCCCGCATCCAAAATGGATAATGGATCTTATAAAATAATTTTAATCACTACGTATTACCTTATATCACCCATTAGCGTGGTACGTGACGCTATATGCAGATGTAAATACAAATGAGATAGTAATAACAAAAGAAAATTATTCCAATTTATTTTAAATTCATTCATTCCATGCATGCAAAGTTACTTCCATTTGAAAATGTTGTTTTTATGAATTCGAATGTTATAATTTACGTAACTAAGATCTATAAACCACCTTATATTTTTCAATTAATTTCATTATTAAGGATGGTGGTATCAGTTTATTACAATATATATTCTGTGATTCAAGATTATATATCAAGATATTATATCAAGAATTTATTACATTTGTAATAAATTTTTATAAAACGAAAATAATCCGAGACCAATTTTCTAATGGAAAATCTAATAAATCTATTTTACAGTTAAGATATTCAAATATTTCTTGGAATGATCTAAAATTCAACTGCTTGTTTGAAGTAAAAAAACATTTATATTATTTAGAAATTTTTAATAACCCCCACCCCAAATTATTTTAAAGTTTTAATGCAGATTTCATGTAATTTTTCCAAATCAAAAAGTTTCCAATTGTGAAATTCAAAAATAACAAAATACGCTGCGAAAACTGTTAAGAAATCAATGCACAAAACGAACAAAAATAAATAAATAAAGTGAATAAAAATTAAAAAAAAAAACGATACAAGATAGCATCATGCAATTAACAGAGAAATGTTGGGGGAAAACAGAAAAAAAAAAAGTCCGAGTCCGAAAAAAGCGCGTTTTAGACGCAAATTATTCACGCTAATTCGATTTGAACGGTTGCGTCACACATTCCAACATTCGAAAACTTAAAATGTCACGATAATGCACAAGACATGCCATGAGAGAAAAAAAAAAAGTCCTAAGGAGTGTCTTGGGGAAAACCAAAGACACGAGAACAGAAAAATCGTTTGCACATTGGCAAACAGCCTGTAAACACAAGGGAAGAAAAGAAAAAAAAATTTAATGAGTAGCTTTTAAAAAAAGAAAAATCGGATCCAGAAGTCTAACTGCATCTATGTTCCGTTAAAGTAACGATGACATCTACCGCATACTGCATTGGGAAAGAGAGAGAGAGAGAGAAAAAAAAAGACAGGAAAAATAACAAAACGAAAAAATCGAGCAGTTAATGACTCTCAGAAGCGCGGAGTTGTTTCATTAGAACTTTTGGAACTGCTTTCTTTCTTCTGCTGTTTTTTGTTTTTTAATCTGATGTAAAATCTGAAAACTCGCATTAATATTCGCCCCTTAGACATAAACTTTTTATTTCGCCTTTCCCGGCTCTATCTACGCCTTTGAAAAGAACTGTTCCCAATGAATTTCTGCCCAACAGATACAGTTAGCGACCATATTACGGAGTGATTATTATTAGCCAATCAGTAATTTTGATCGCACCTTCCATTTTTATCAGCAAACTTCATCCAAGCAGTCATTAGAATCCAATTACAGCTCGGACGGTAATTTTTCCCCCTTCATTTTCATCGCACGGTAAAATTTCGAAATTACGGATTTTTATTATTTTTTAGTAAAACGAATCTAATCTAGGCACCGCGTTTAAAATAATACGGAGGTCCAGGAATATGTTTATTGATATTTCGAAACAATCATAATGACAGCAGTTGCAAGCTGCTGTAATTTAATCTGAACTAGGAGTATGTGTCATTTTTTTAATGCCCAAAACCGATTTATAAGAAAAACGAGGGTAAGATTAATCACAAGGCAAGTTTCACATTTAATTTACAATCAACTTAAGTCACTACAAAATCAAACCGAATTCTAAAATTTTGTGATAGAATAAACCGACCTATGTTTCTAAGATCGAAACGCAAAAGGCAGTCAGGCTATGTGACATCGAATTAACAAGGCTACAAACAAATGGGAAAAAAAAAAAAATGTGTAATTGCTGACATTTCAATGAAAATTTTACTGTCCCAACAAAACTAGGTAAATTAAAACAATGACGTTTTGTAATACAAGAATGACATTTATGAACAACTCAATCGTTAATAATTAAAAATATCACTTAGTTTAGCATTAGATTCGATGATGTCTAACTTTTAAATAACATGAAATATTACAAGTTTACCTTCTCGTATGTATATTATAAAAAAGTATATAAAAATCCGAACTCGATATTTCGACAAATTTCCAAGTTTTGGAGCTCCTTGAGTTCGAAAAATACATTTTTTGGAAAATACCTGTCAGTCTGTGACAGAGATAACTCAAAACTGCTTTGATCTCGATGGATGAAATTTGGCATACGGTCTTTACACCAAATTTTGCAGATTTCTATCAAATTTTGATCAAAATCCGTTCAGAGGAAGTCTGTCTGTCCGGCTGTTCGAATGAAAACGAAAAGAACTAGATGGATAAAATTCGGCACACGCATTTAAAGTCTATAGTGTAGATATTTATGAAATTATGATGCAAATCCAACAAAAGTTAACCGTCTGTCGGTTTGTATTTTCAGAAGCATGTAAAGGCGATAACTAATAGGACTTAAATATACCAATTTTCGCATGAGATTTTATGACTATAAATGTACATTTTTAACAAATTTTTGTTTCAATAGATTCGGTAAAACATGTTTAAAACATAAATCCGATTTCTGGATGCTATTAACCGTGTGCTAGGTATTAATCGCCAAATAACTAGCCAAACGCGACACGATAGATTCAGTAAAAATGCTAAATTCACACCAAATGTTAATATTTCATAATTATTGCACACCAGTGCCCTGCAAGGCGCTCTCTGGTATAAAAACTTTTATTAGAGAGTATGTGAGAATCCAGATTCTTTAGAGAAATAGATTGAAAATATCTTCAACGAAATATAAATCGAATTTGAAAGAAGGAAAAAAAAGAAAACCGTATATAGTAAAAGCACTTTATACAATCCACGGTATAGATATTAAAGTTAATTCATATCTTCTCCAGCCAAAAAAGGTCCGTCATCTCGATAGTTATGGCTTCCGAAGAGCAAACTGATGTCCTTATTACTCTCAATAGTATCTCCTTCAAATAAGAAAGGGATGCAAAGATATTCACCGCATCGAGAGAGAACAGCAAGCAGTATCAAGAAAAGATTAAGGAACAGACGGACAGATCCGCGAAGTTCAAGACTTCCCTCTCCAAGTCCTTGACTTCATGGAGGAAGGGCGGCCACGGAAGATTGATGAATGCAAAAAAGAGGCAACATTTGCCCAAGCTCCTAATCACGACCACTTGCGCATCCTGGGAGTGGGAGGGGGGTGATACAGAAAACAGATCGATGGTGTTGACGGTGCTGATTACCGTACCGAAGACAGGCGATTTTTCTATCTAAAGTTGCGGACAACCACGCACTATTTGTTTTCTATCTCTTTCAAAAGCTTGCTTTCTATGAAAAATCGGATGGGGGCCATGATGCGGCCATCGAAATGGATACAGGAAGCGACTGTGAAGAATGACACTCAGGTGGTTGTGAGCGAATCCCATCCATCATTCCGGGATGGGGATGTGTGGTGGGCGTTTATGACTCCGATGAACAAAGATGTTTTTTTTTTTTTTTTGTATCTTCGTTCGCTAGTTTCACGGCTTCATTAGACTGGAAACACGCAAAATACCTTCCCAGGATAAAAAATAAATCTTCTGAAAAGTAACTTAATAAAAGTGTGACATGACTAAGTGATGTGTTCATTTAAATGTTTAGAATAATCTAATGAAAATATCATCTGTTGATGTAAAATTTAGAAAATTTCTGACATTTCTAAGTAGTGAAGAGCATTCCCTTATTTACTAATATATATTACATATTAAAAACTTCTATAAATACAGTCGGACTGACAAATTAAGTATTATAGAATGAACAAATGGAACTATTAAAAAAATAATATACCGATTGCGTTTTATTATTATTATTATTATTATTATTATTATTTTTGCCCCCTTTTTTTTTGATAAATTAACTGGAATTTACACTTAATAGATTTGTCTTCGGATAATTTGGTACAATCATTCAGCCAAAAACTTTAAAAACTGAATAACTTAATCAGTATAAAACCAAACTTTTTTTTTTGTTTAATGGGATTATTATTTAAAATTCAGGAGTTATTTATTTAAAATTTTATACAGAATACATTTCAACTTGTATCTTTAATAGTAAGCTGCATCTTAATATATCTGACGTTATTTTGACAATGCTCAATGGAAAACATAATTATGAAAACAGAACTCATTAGCAATGAAACACATTTAAAAATTATTTTCTATATCTGACTTATTTAAATAATTGAGTTCAAATGCTTTTCCTAAGCAAAATTTAGTAAAAAGAAATGTTATAACTATAAATTAAGAGCTACGATCTCTGATTTGGTCATAAAGAAATATCGTGATCGAAACATACGTAATTAGCAAAAAGGATAAGTAATGAACAGGAATTTCAACAATGTTGAGATCAAATGAAAGTAGAGTGAATGAAAAAAAAGTACTGCCAGATTACATTTGAAACACAATCCACTAATTCATGCAATGTAATGACCAACAATAAGGCAATCTCTTCATTTGAAAAAAAAAATTAAATAAATCGATAAATAAATTCCATATATTTTATTTAAATCATGCGTCAAAGTGACACGAAGAGGTATTAAGATACAATGTCAAGTTTAGTTTAGTTTAGTTATATTAACGTCCCGTTTGAAGCAACACTAGGGCTATTTGGGGACGGACCTCGTCATTTTGAACCGCGGTCAGATGACGAGGACGACACCTGAGCTGGCACCCCCCTCTCCACACCACACCACACCAGCGGGAGGACGTTTGGTCAGGACGGATTTAACGTGCAACAGACCCCCTTACACGACGGTTCTTCGATGGAATCGGATCTCGAACCTGAAACCCTCCGGTTCCGAAGCCGAGACATTACCACCAGGCCACCGCGGCCTCAAGATACAATGTCAAAGACGTCATATAATTCGTTTTTTCGCTAACTTTTAATGATAATGCGAAAAAAAAAAAACATTTTGGGACGCACCAACATTGCAATATATGCTGCAGTGCAATACATTTCCTATTTAGATATTTAGAGTCAAGCACTTGCGAAAAAATGTATATAAATATTTTTTTCTACATACTTTCAAACGAATTATTCGCGCTGTTTTGAATCACCTTAGGCTTCCTAATAGATTATATTTTATATGAGCATTATTTTTTGCACAAGACCTCCACATGATAAGCTGCGCCAAAACCAACACATTACAAAAATTGTTATGTCAGCTATTGGTTTAAATTAATAAGAGATAAGAGTTAAACCAATAAAAATTTAAGCCAATAATAATTGGTATAAATTATTATTGGTTTAAATTAATAATTCATTTAGACTGTAGCAATATTCATCAGTATCTTTTAATCATTTTGTAGTCTTAGATGCCATGTTCCAGCCTATAAAAATCTAACAATGTACACTTACAATCTTTACTGTTAAAAAAAAGTTTTACGAAATCACAATAAGAATGCACTATATAATCTCAAAATAAGAGGAATTCATCTTAAAAAAGAACATATTTTAAAGTATCTACTTTGGCACAGAAAATCATGAATTTACTTTTGAAACACCCTGTATACGAAGGATTTAAAGTGATTGCTTTCTATATAAAATAAAAGGCAAGCAAAAATTAATAGCATGAAAATACAGTCAATTAATAAAACGATAATTGGTTAAAATGCAATCCATTCTGAAGATACATTGCAACTGGACAGCTATTCTAAAAGTAAGTGCTCTCTCAATTGCACTTACGAAAAACCTATAAATAAATAATCTAAAGAAAAGCACACCAGGGAAAAAAAACCCCATGAAGCATCAGGAAATGTATAAAACATTGGCTGAAACAAAGCCTCGACAATCTAAAAAAATATTCCTGTCCCACTTTGGGGGCTGGAGAATTACATGGCACCAAAAAGGGGGGGGGGGGGGAAGAAGTAAAATCGGGAAGCTGTTTTCCTTCGTCGACTCTCAATTCCTCCAATCGCACTAATGAAAAGAAATCCCCCTTTGAAGGACAAGATAAATAAACCCCCACTGTCCGATGCTGAATCCATTATCGGGCTCACTTTCTTGGGATTAAAGCCGTCACTGGATGCTGAAAAAGAAATGGATGCTCTAAGAGGTGCATTATTCCTTTATTCCACAATTTAATTAAAGAAAATGCTTCCCATCAATTAAAGCATTGGCTCGAATGTCCATAATATTTCCATTTAAGAGAGGAGGAGAGTGGATCGTTTTATTGATAGATAGGAAACTCTGGGCCGTCATCCAAGGAAAGTGATTGCTTCCGAAAGATAAAGTAGATTTGGGGAGGTAGGATTGCCAAGTGAGGCGGTTGCAGCTAAGAGTGAAATCTATTCTTTTAAAGATAAAGTAATTCAAATGTCATCTTACAGGATGATTTTAAAAATTGCCATGCAATGAACATAGGAAAAGGAATAAATAAATATTAAATTATGTCAACTGAATTACTATTTTGGTAAAGCACTAATGATTCGGATTTAGGGAAAATGCATTAATATTTTTATGACATAAATTTGAGCAGACGATAATAAAAAACTAAGCAGGGTTGATATATGTATTTAAGCATTACTGAAATACTTTAAAAGCAATTGCTTTAATTCAAATGTTTTCGGGCATCTTTTTTTTAAAAAAAGAACCCACGATTATAACATTGTAATTTAATAACAACTAAACTTGTGGTTAGTTTTATGCAGATGAGATGCTGATATTATATAAATCATTTCATGATATAGAATACGATTGTTAAAAGATCAATAATTAAAAGGAATTTACACTTAAATTGATTTTCCACCCTTTCTTTTAAAAATCTATCAATTTTAAATAAATTAAATAAATAAATAAACTAAAAAAATATTATCGATACATAACAAAGAAGATTTTCCGAATACTTCAAAATAATCAGGTTCATTATTTTCAAATAAATTGCAAATTTTATGGTTTCTTATTCTTTGTCTATATTTGAATTATCATCCCATAACAACAAAATACAGTAAATTTTGTTTACAAAATAAAAGTAATTCCAACTTTTCTAAAATAATTCACAAATATGGCAATCAAAATATATTTTGAAGTTTCATTTCAAATTAGAGAAAAAAGCAAGTAAGGACATACCTTACAAAAAATCGTTTTCATGTGATTACGGTGTTCATTACAAATACCAGAAAGCACTGTAATCATGAATTTTAATGAAAAATCACAAATCATGATAAGTCTCGCGAAACAATTATTTTGTGCTCGCTTATTACCAACTACGATATCCTCTTAATATCATCTTTCTAAGCAAATAATGTATTTGTAATTTTTTTTCCTTGAACAGTAAATATTATAAGAATGACGAAATTTATTAATCCAGGATTTAGGCTGGATCTAAATTATTAAAAAAATACAGTAATGATATAAAGAAAGTGATACTACTTTTTTTAAGTGAAAACTTTTCCATTGTAATAGTTTATTGTAATATTAATCGTAATGATGTGCTTTTTGTAGCTATTTTAATTTTTTAATGAAATAAGAACTTCTAATTATGAACATATATTCAATGCCAGTTTTAGAGGAACACAGAACAATATTTACGCGCAAATAATTAAATATTAAAAGACTATCAAAGCCAGAAGGATTTCTTTTCAAATATAATAAATTTTGTGGAATTCAAAACAGAGAAGTAAATTAAAATCATCTTAACCCTTTCTAGGGCCGTGGGAAGTATGCTTCCCACCAAATTTATCAATATTTGTATGAAATTATGTAGGTTGGCATAAGTTCTGACAAATTTTTTTAGTAAGTCAGAAACTTAGATGCTTCAGTTCTTTATCTCAGACAAAATGATGCATCTTGATTTGTTATTCAATTATTAATTAACCAAATTAATTAATTAATCAAATTAAATTTATCTAATAAGCTAAATGAATCCCTTTTCGGTAAAATCCTAGATGGGCACACCTCTTGGCGACTTATTTGAAATCTCGCCAAGTTGTCTACTAATTGAATATTTGTTATTATTTTTCAATTGAAAAACGATACTTGAAGGCCAGAAATAATAATAAATATAATAAATAAATAAATAAATATAAAATAAAAAATAAAGATCATAAAATAACTATAATAAAAAATAAAATTAAAATAAATTTTAAAAAATCCGTCTAGATTGATTATTAATAAAATAAAAAAAGAAAGAAAGAAAGAATAAAATAAAATAAGAAATAAATAAGAATAAAAAAATAAATATAATTAAAAAAATTAAAAAAACCCGTCTAGGTTGCTACATTGGCGACGTTATCGCCACTCGTTTGGCGAGAATTCAAAAAGACTCCAAGAGGTGGGCTGTGCTAGGATCCACCCTCCTATTCTTATTCTAATTTCAAGCCTAAAAATATTTTTACATAATATGACTAGAAAAAAAATGGCCCTTTGCAGGGTTGCAAAGCAATAAGCGAAAGTGGTCTCCTCAAAATCTTCTCGCAAATCTCTAATAAGGGTGCTATACCCTTCTCCCCACATAAAATTGCGACCTTGTGTAAGGGAACGTAGTTATGAAATATGTATTTTTGGCATTAATTTAACATTTTTATTGAATCTGCGTGTGATGATTAATTCCTGTCAAGAGGTTAAGAGAGCCAGAAAATTGAATCTGCGCTTCAGATGCGTTTTTCCAAACGATTGAAACTAAAATTTAGAACAGAACTACAATTGTAGTCACTGAATCGCATATTAAATATCATTATATTTAAGTCATTGCCTTTTTGAGTTGTCTCTGCCGAAACTTTTACATCCTTGTGAAAGTACCGACCGACAGACGGTCAACCCTTTGGCAGATTTGATTCAACATATGTCAAAACTGTGTACCAAATTCTTCGTTTTCTTAGTTATCGTCTTAACATATATACGGATAGCCGGACATATAGATTTCTTCTGAATGAATTTCGCTCAAAATTTAATAGAAATCCACAAATTTGGTATCCAACTAGCTCAAAACGTTTTTGAATTATCTTTGCTACAGATAGACAGATATTTTCCTAAAACATGTTTTTTGAACTCAGAGAGGTCTAAAAAGCGGAGATGTGTGAAAATCTCGAGTTAATTTTTTTTAACGATTACAATACTATCTCTATATTCCATACAAGAAAGTAATAATGGACCATAAAGCAAAGATTTCCATTTTTTCGAACCTATGTTAACTACAAATTTATAAAATAAACCTATAAAACCTATGTTAAAAAAATTTATAAAAATAAATATAAACTCGTTATTTGTACGACAGTAAAACAGAATTGGCAGAGCAGAGAACTTATTCTATAAAAAAATGCTCTTCTAGTAGACTATGCAAAATGTTTAAGGATAACATTTAAATAAAAAAAAAATAAAAATAAAAAAAACGTGAATAATTCTAAAGAAACTTTCATGTGCTGCAGCAATGTAAAGATGTTAAGGTTTATTAAAATAAAAAAAATAATAAAATTATTAAGAATTACTTGGCAGAAGAGAAAAAAAAATGTTACAAATTACATGAGTTATGAGACATTCATATGCTAAAATTTGATGAATCTGCTGACTTAATTTAATCTGAAACTACAGTTTAAAAAAATTGTTAGAATTTTTTTTTTTTGAAGCAATAAGTAAAATTACGGAGATTACAGAGGAGCTTTTGAATATTTTTCGTTGTTAATATTTTTGCTTACAAAGAAAAAAAAATGAATTAAATTTTAAAACTTCGTTGTTTTGAAATAATTATATTTTTTGGGGATATTAAAAGAAGGAATAAGTTAGAAATGTACAAATTCTAAACACTTCACAATAACTTTGAACTGTTATTTAATTTTCGTGCGTTTAAAAGTTTTTACAATTGAATACTGAGCCATCAATTGAATTTAAAGAGTCTTTTTTTTTTAAGGGATTTGTATTTTTTTTTTCTCCCCTCCTTAGCACATACAATTTTAACACGAATCAAACAGTTAAAAATCCAATGAATCAAAATTTCATTCCAGATTAAAAGAAATTTTTCCGATATAACTGCAACACGAACATCATCAATAAAAACATTTTACTTTCAATAATTATGAGAAATACTATTCAGTTAAAATATTTAAGAAATGAAAACAGGAATTTACCGTTGAGTTATTCGATCCAATAACATATCATTTATCAGATGAAATATGAATTTATTCGGCAGATAAATACAGGATTTTCTTGTAATAATATCCGAGCTAATAACTCTTAAGAATTTCAATGAAAAAATATGACCGAAAATTCCCAAAATTAGGTAAAAAAAATACTTTTAAAATAAATCTGAATATTATAATATGTTCACAAATTGCATCTTCCATTTCATAAACTATGCTTTAATAACTCCACCTTTCAACGAAACAACATCCTAGTTTTTTTTGGAACTATACCAAATTTTAGATATTCACCTCCTTCCAATGAATTACAGTGCTTTTATACGTTACTGACCACAAATCTTAATCATTCCAGGTAAACTGCGCTTAACTGCACCAATTCTAACGCAACACATCTGCAACATCATCACACAGTAATAAAAAAAAAAAAGCATAATAATAATAAAAAAAGGATAGTCATCATGAATTCATTATGCAGCAAGCACCCCAATGCACCCTTTCCGATTACAAGAGATCGCGGAACAGATATTTCAGGCGAACACAATTGCTGCAACACATTCTCACCTCATCATCATCAACGTCGATTCCCGCATCGGAGAGCAAATCCTCGTCACTGGTGGTGGCCTCGTCCGTGGACTTGCACCAACGCCGGCGTCGACAAGCAGGGGACCACACCGTCTTGTTGGCCATTCTGGGCACAAAATTAAAAAATCCAAATAGAGGCACACATGCGGGGGGTGCGACGCTGGACAGCCGGCAAATTCAGAGTTACGGGGTAGAAAAAAGAAATCAGAAAAAGGGATGCCGGCCAACTCTGCAGTGCTGCCGTTTCAAAGTCTCTCACACAAATCTGCGCGGCGGACGATGCGGAGGACGAGATCTTTCACTATGAGCTGAAGGAAGTGGATGATGGTGTGTTTTAGAAAGGGAAGATCGAATGCCGGCAGGGGGCGCTCGTGCTGTGGGATGGTTGAAAGGTTTGTTTTTCCTTTTCCTTTTTCTCTCTCTCCTTCTTCCTTGTTTCATGGTTACTACAGCTTTCGCGCTGGGATGCTGAAGAAACGATGAACTGCATCCCTTTCTCAAGTACTAGGAAAACAAAATCGGCGCTTCCTCTTTTGTTTCGAGAGAGGGTAAAAGGGTATTCTGTGATGGAAAATGGTCGCTGAATTGCTTGGATTTGACCGTAGTCGTTCGATCCAGGGATTTGTAGGCAGCTAGGTCAAAGAATTTTTTTTTCCCCTCATATGTTGCATTTACTAAAAAGGGACCATCTGAAATTAAAAAACGTCCAACTACTTGATATTTTAAATATTTTTAATATAAAACCCACGTGAAAGGCTGGTTAAAAATGGTTAAGATAAGACAGATTATCAATACGTGTAAAAAAGATTGGAATTGCTTTAAAAATTTGGTTTCCTACTTAACAGAAATTAATGTTAGTAAATATGAGATACACATTCAATTTTTTTTTAAAATAAAGACTTAGTAAATTATATTTTCTTCTTATTTTTTTACAATGAAATCATAGGAAAAATCGTTAAGACATATAAATATTGATTTGATCAAATAATCTTTAATCATATCATCATAATAACAAAGCTATAAGAAAAATATTTTTTAAAGCTAAATAAATTACTTTTTTAAATAATCTAAATGAAATTTTAAATCACAGATATTCCTTATCACAAATGAATAATTTAAAAATTTTCAGAATTAAAGTATGCACAAAAATAGCGAACTTCTACCCATTTATTTTGCGACTAAATGTAAAGGAGGGAATAAACCTGAGTGACAATTACCTTTCAAAATATCTTTTCAAAGGTTCAATGCGTCAGTAATTTAATAGGCCTCGATTAAAAATACCAGAGAACTAATAAAAAAAATCAAATCTAATAATTTAGATTTCAGCACAAAGATTAATTACGGAACTCAGTACAACATCAAATTAAAACATTTTATAAAATATGCAACCAGTTCATTAACTGAGCAAAATAATTATGAGCTAAAAATTTTGAAACATGAAAAGAGTGATGAAAAAATAAATGGCATCTTTAAAATAATAATTAAAAAATTAAAAAAAAAACCCTTTGAAGCTATTATATTTCAACAGCTTCAGTATTTATATAGACAAAAATAATAGCCAACAAAAAGATTATTAATGCATGAATCCTGTTTAATTAAACATGTTTTAAGATCATTCCGTTCTAAATGTCATTAAACTTAAAATTATATTGAAGTTAAAATAATTAGAACTATTTTCTCATTATCAGAACAAATACTTAAATAAAGAAATATTTTGGAATAATCTGCATATGAAAATGACTTTAAAAAAACTGCAACCGCAATAACAACAACAAAATTTAATAAAGTTTGAACATCGTTTGCATTTTAGCGGTTTTGCAAAAAAATATCTTAATAGAAGCATTTAAAATATGTATATTAAGTAAATGCTCCGTCTCTTTTTCCGCTGAAGAATTCTGAACATGAGATAATTTAAGAAAATAACTGTAACAAGCTAAAATAAACGAATTAATGCTAAATAAGCTCGAAGTTCTTTTTGATATTAGAGGAGAAAATATTGCAAATAATTTTCCTGTTTGTTATTTAATTTTTTTGAAGTCGTTCGGAGAGGTAATTGCGATTTTACTTCTGATTTTCATTATGATAAGAGCACAGTATTTAATAGGTGTTGCAAAACTAAAGAACAATGCTTACTATAAGAAAAAAAAATAATTCGTTGAATTAAAATGAAATGCTCTTCGATTAAAATAATCAATGTAATTATCATTCCGCAAGTTAATTGCATATTTTTTAGTAAAGAAAATCAGTAGTTATTTCATTTTTCTGTTAAAATTATCAACAAATATAGCATTGAAAAAAATTATCAACTTAACAATTTGCATGATGTAAGCATGTAATTTATTATTATTTTCATTAATACAGTAAAACCCCGCTTAACCAAAATCTGGGTTATCTGAAATGCCATTAGAATCACAAATCCAACTAGAGGGACTGGTCTTTTCAAAACTTTCTCGCATACTTTCTAATAAACTTGTCATGCCAAAAAATGACTTGCATGACATAGGCGTACAATATTTACAACATATAAACTTTTGGCGTGATTGAAGCATTTTTACTGAATCTATCATGTTTTTCTTGGCGAGTTTTTTGGCGATTAATTCCTAGCAAGCCTAAATAGTAACCAAAAATCGAATTTCCTATTAAATTTTATATATTTAAGTCATTGCATTTTTGAATTATCACATTAACAAGTTTCTGAAAATACAGATGGACAGACAGTCAACCTGTAGTTGGATTTGGCTCATAATTTAACAGGTGTCTAGACTATAGATGTTGAATCTGTATATAGAATTTTATTTATCTAGCTCTATTCGTTTTGTAATTATAGTGTAAACTTATATTCGAACAGACGGATTTCCTCGGAACAAATTTACTCAAAATTTGATAGAAATTTGGTGTAAAGATCTTATACCAAATTTCAATCGTCTAGCTCAAAGCACTTTTTAGTCATGTTTGTCACAAACAAACAGACGAACATTTTTCAAAAATATAACCTTTTGACGATTACTATGCTTTCTCTACACTAAGTACACAGGAAGAAAAAAAATTATGTAAGAGCAAGAAATAATATCGGTTATTCCCGTAAGATAACGAATAAACTGAGATTAATAAAAATAACTTAACAAAGAATATAAGAAAGTTAGAAAATTGTTTTACACTCAAAGTATTTCAGAATTACATATGTAATTAGATACAAAACTGTTAACAGATGTGCATGTCTTAACCGTAAAAAAATCCTTATCCGAAATAATTCCCCCTATAGTTCGTACTGTATTAACTTTTAAATTGGGGCATTTAAATTTTGGATTTTGGAACTATCCTAAGAACTAAGAGTTTAGAAATATTTCAAGCGAAAACCATCCTTACTTTTGAAATATAAATAATCGGGATCAAAGGAAATGGCAATTATTGCACACGGCAGTAGCAAAATAATGCAACGTGACTGATAAGGAAGAAAGAATGCAGAATCTGAACAAAAATCTATAGCATCGACAATATTGATAAAAGCAAGGTATTTATAACACAGAAATCAACAACAACAAGAATTGTCAACATTAGATACTGCACGTATTTCATATCGAGTCCTTAAATACATTTCATTCCAAAGATAGAAGGAGAATATTTATTTTGATAAAGCAAAAGAACTTAATGCTTAAAGAAAATTCTCTAGAAGAAAGAAGTAATGCTATTTCGTAGGAAAATAATCAAAATCACTTTAATCTCATATTCTTGAGATAATTAATACCTAGAACACAACAAAAGGTAGAGTAAAACAAAACATTTCAATAATATTATAATATATAATTTGTATTATATAATATAGTTTGATTTAATATTTTAACAAATAGCTTGAAAATCTATAGCCATAAAATTCAACATATAAAAAAGGATCTGTAGAAACAAGTATATTATCAAATTATAATTTTTTATTGCTTAAATGAAAGAAAAAAAAAAGATACGTTTACATCAGTACGTTCGTTTTTAAAGGTTTCATTTAATTTATTTTTTAAAATTATTTTAACAACGCTACTGCTGTTATTAATCAAAGTTTAATGGCATGAAGTTCGAAAAATTCAACATTTCAAAATTTTGTAGGAAACAAGCATTTTTGCGCAAAAAAATGAAAAGACGATGAAAAAAAAAACTATTATAATAATGGGGGGGGGGGGCAAATATAAGCAATGGCAGCCCGTGGTGGGACTATGGGTAAACTACATGACGTATCATTGTCTCCAATTTAAAAAAAAAAAAATTCCTGAGTATGCTTCTAATGGTTTCAAAAATAAATGAAGTATGTGAAAATAATTTCATTTTAAATACAAACAGCCAACAATGTATGTAAAAATTGCACCTTTACATTTGAAACGAAAGTTGTTCAACTATTTCTTCTTTCTTCTGTAGCTCTAATACAGAAAAATGCATCACCATTCATCTACGGTACGATCGCTTGTAGTAATAGTTTTCAATTTTAAAAAATAAGCATGGATATCATATAGTACAAAATAACTGGAAGCTCTCTATATATTAATAATATCGGTTGCCTTTGACTGCAAACATAGAAATTCCCAATTTAAAACCAGTGAGTGTGATCTCAAAATTTTCTTGCTTGGCATTGGCATGAAATGGTTACGAAATACGAGTCTTTGGCGACAGTTTAACATTTTTACTTAATCTATTGAGTGATCCTTGGTGAATTTTTTGGCGATTAGTCCCTGGCATGCGGTTATTACTATCTGAAAATCGAATTTTTGTTTTAGTCACATTTTTCAAAACCGATTGAAACCAGAATTTGACATAAAGCTACTCTCGTAGTGACAAAATTACATATCAAATCCGAGTTATTAAAGTCATTCCATTTTTGAGTTATCGCGTTTACATGTTTCTGAAAATATACAGACGGTGAACCTCTTGTTGGATTTGGTTCAAAACGTGACAGATGTCTGCACTATCGATGTTACATCTGAGTACCGAGTTTTATTTATCTAGGTCTCTGCGTTATTGCAGTTATCGTGATAACTTATAAGCGAACAGCAGGACAGACAGACTTCCTCTGGATTTATTTTGCTCAAATTTTAATAAAAAAATCTATAAATTCGGCGTAAAGACCATTTAAAATTTCATCCGTCTTGCACAAAACATTTTTGTGTTATATTTGCCAGAGATAGACATTTTCCAAAAACGTGTTTCTCGCACTCAGGAAGATCTAAAAACGTGGAGATTCGTCAAAATATCGAGTTCAAATTTTTTGAAAATTACAATATTTTCTCCAAACTATGTATGCAAAAAGGTAAAAATAGCATAAATATTACATGATGTAAAATAAATTATAGCTTTTTATATATTGTCAACATTAGTTGTTTTTAATCGTAAATATCGAAACTTTTCATCGAAAAATATCTGCCATAAAATACCCGGAGTTTTCTATATATAGTAAACCTACATTGCTATTGATTGAAAATACTTGAAGCTTTTAATTTTGAAAAAAAATCGTATAAATGTCTATGGTACAAATTATCTACAAGGATTGTCACTAACCAAAAGGAATAAATCTTTTAATTCAAGAAAGAAAGAAAGAATTTGGCATAAGATTGCATGGTATAAGATTCGAGTAACCTTTTGCTTTTATCTATTTATTTATTTATCTTAATTACTGTATTAAATACTTATATGCTGTCTATTCATTAAATTGCAAAGAAAGCAGTGTTCTTTATACTTCTCGAAATTTCAGTCTTAAAAAAGAGAGAGAGAGAGAGAGAAAGAGACAGATAGTAGAAGACACATCAAACTGTATTCTTATAAATAGGGGGGGGGAGAGAATCAAGAAACAGTATCCTCGCACTCTGATTCCACGAATGAGAACAAGTGCTCGAGTGAGACAAAGAGATCTTTGCTAACAAAAGGTCGCGCGAATTCTAACGTCATCCCGCGGTTCATTCATGATTACAGCTTCCATTCACACGTTCCTTTCGAGTTACACTGCGCCCAGTCATTTTACTACTACTACGATGCCACCTACTTAATAGAGGTAGCCTTGAAATTCGCCACTTTGAGTCATAAAGCTCGAATTCGATGGTGGAATATCATATGATGTCTGACTAGTAGGTGGACTATAATTTTCAGACACGGAAGCGATGCATACTTTCAGACAAATATTAACTATTAATTCTAGTTACAAGCAACTGCGCAAAAATGGTAGTCTTACTAATGGCAAGTTTTATCAATTTAGGACTTTCAAAAAATTAAGAGCATAGATGAACTGTGAATCTTTTTCAGGAACAATAATTTAAATAGAAATATTCTCTTATCCAATTTCATAATTATTTTTAATGTTGAAAAGAGCGAATTAATAATATATTATATTAGAAAAAATTATCTAATAATGGAGTTCAGTCTTTTTGCTGTTGTTATTGTTGCCTAAGTGAGTTTTTCAGAAAATAAAAAAAAGTGTATTTCAGTTAATGCTTTTTGAAAGATATAATTACAGAATTATAAGTATTATATTAAAATATTAGTAAATAATCTTTCTTCAGTATTCAGAGCGCAATAAATCACTTATTTTATCATCATTCTAAGCGATATTTTCAAATTATATTTATCGTAGCATTTTTCCTGCATGATATGATTAAAATATTCTATTTAGAATAATGAGAAATTTTGATATATTGACGGAAATCTCAAACATATAAAAAAAAATATTCTTACTTTATGTACACAATAATTTTACTTTGGCCGCATTTATAAACTTATTTGTTTTTCATCCAGCTAAATTCAAATTTATAAAACACTTCAATTTCTGAGTTGCAATGATTTCCTCCTTACTCTCGGTATATCTCCCACGGGAGGACACCTTACATGAGAATGAGAAGCTTTAGGCATTATGGTTGGTTCTCGTCACCCGAATGGTACAGAAATGGTTGAAGTCGGCTACCACCCTCAGATGACGTGCGTGCTTCCGACGGGAGGATTGTACCGTAACCGGTGATGACCCTTAAGACTCAACCTCAGCTCCCGCCAATGCTGTCACGGTGGTTCAAACATTCAAATTTAATCCTAATGCCTTTAATTAGGCGTAGCATTGTTTGGTTACTCTCGGTATATATTAATGATTATTTTAACTGTCTTAAAATGCTTTTTTTTTTTTAAAGTTTTGGCAAGCAATTCTTTAGTTTCGGTTCCAAGGCAACTTCAGAAAATGGGAATTCCGCTTCATAAACTGTTAACAAGCAGAGTATTACTTCTTTGTCCACTTTTTGCTTCAGGTTCTTAGGCGGTCAAGCTACGTCGTATTTCTCTCACAATGGTCATGACTCGGACTCGCTGATAATATTGAAAAACATTTTAATCCTTAATCATTCGAAATGGCAAATGGAGTAATGGCTATTTTCAACAACTGTAGTTTTTTTGGGTTTTTTTCCCAAGACAATGAAACACGAAAACTGTTCACCTAACATCATAAGCATTTAACTAATAAATTGTTTTAAATAGTATTTTTTTTATTCATAATTATAAAAATTATGATCAAAATATTTGTTTCAACAAAAAATAAATTATTATTTTTAAAATTTCTTATAGTTACATCTTTTAGTTAAGGTTGTTTTATTTTTAAAAAATAAAGCAAAACATAAATAAAATATAATAACTCTTATTGCAATCGAATAAAGTTTATCCTAAAAACAACCTACTTCATCGATATATAATAGATATACTTGAAAAGGTAATTTGAAGGAAAATACTTCAAAAATTAATAAAAGGAAAAAAAAGCACACTAGAGATGAAAATGGTGATGGCTATACCATCAATAAGATCACAACGTAATAATAAGTGGAGGGCAATTTCTCCCTAAGATCATTTCCTTCATATTGCCATACTTAGTGGAGAAGATCGGACATTATCCCAATAACTCCTGTTTTAAGAGGCTTCATATTTGAGTTAATGTATCGAAAGTCATCTTCATCCCTTTGATGAAACACGAATTCCGCTGGCAGCATTGCTGCTAGTCCTCTGCGCGAGAGCTTTCAAGTGCAGACCTATCCAATTATTTACGCAGACCCAAACTGATTAGTAAGAAAGGGGTTGGCGGAATGGGCAGCGCTGGGGAAAGAAAGCTTGTCCCCCACACATGTCCAGTGACGAATGGGCAGTGTACAATCGAAGATTCTTGAGATTACTTTAGGGTGGACTGCGGATAAATTTGGATGCAAGGGGGCAGTAGATGCTTGAATTGTTTGTCTAAGCAGTGGAAACGTGTAATATTGACTGATATGTAAATTAGTTGCCAGTTCAATATTCCGATTTCGGAGGATAGTGTTTAAAGGTTACAAAATAATCAATAACGAATGAGAAAACATGGTATATTACTATGTACAGCAATTTAGCTCTCCTACATTAAAAAATAAATTGCTAACGGCAGAAAGTTTATTATCGTATGCTAGATTGATTGGAAATGTTATTTTTATGAATAAAAAAAAAACACGAAAATACTTCAAACTACAAAGAAAATATTCATATTTTGAAGAGTTGCTCCAAATTACATAAGAGACGTTTAACACGAAATTTGTATTCAAGAAACATTTTTATATAAGTAAGCCATGTTTTTTTTCCAACAATAATTAGCTTATATAGTTAACATAGCTTGATTTAGATTTTGGATTTTTCATATAACGCCACAAACCAAAATTTCAAAATACAACACAAAAATGCAATTTTTTCATACAAATCAGTCATCTATTTTTTACTTCTTAACCATCAATAAGATTTCAAAAGAAGAAACAACACATTTCTCTTCCTTAACACTAGAGAGCAAACAATAATAATAACAAAACTAAGATTGATTCAGACAGAAAAACAATACACGAGTTTGAATCTTTTAGTTAGTCTAATATTTAAGTAATAGTTGACTATTAAATCTTAACGATTACTTGTTTTAAGGATCGATAACGTTAGCTAATAATTTAACTAGTTAACTATTTCGACCTCTTCAGAAAATGTGTATCTAAATTGTCATAAACATAAATATATTATATAAATTTGATAAATAATTAATTATAAATATAATAATTAAACAATTATTATATAAATATTATAATTGCCATTGAATACACTCGTCATAAAGCAAAATGCTGCACTTTTTCTATGAGATGAATATACTCGTCAAAAACAGTTAACTGGTTAATAAAAACGCATATTTATGCAAATTAATTCTACCGATATATATAATACATGTATATAAAAATTTATTCTTTCTGCTTTTATGAGATAAAATAACGCTCTAAAGATATGTGTATGCATATATTTATCAAAATGCAACCTCGTATTTTATACTAAAATTAATACTTCCATAAAATCAGCAGTAATTTATTAGTCAAGGCGACAAATAGCTTTAGGATACGACTTTTAAAAATTAACCCCAAAAATTATGGGGAAAAAAAAGGTGGGGCGAAGATTTTAAAAACTTTTATTCACATTTAATTTTACTAGATAGTCAATAGATAACCTTACTTGAATAAATTTAATAAATGACGTATTAAATCTCTCCATACCAATGAAGTTTTGAAAGGATGCCTTTAAATATTTCATCACATATCATCGGAGGATAAATTCTAAAAATTTAAGGGATTTTATGAGGCTGTTTTTCTCCCTTCATCTGAGGCCCGTCAGATTCATCAAGGAAATAAGCTTAAGAATATTTACTTTGGCACATTTTAGCACAATTTATTCACCGTAAAGCTTGTTTAGCTTAAGAACCTGCTCGGAAGCAAAGAAGGACTTCCTCTCCACCAGGCCAGCTTCTTGGCTTAGGTAAATAGCGTGTGCCCAGAAATACATCGCCAAAGCAGCGCCATATTTTTTGAAAAAGAAGAAGGGCATGTGTAAAAAAAAAACAAAAAAAAAGTCAAAGGCCGAAAGATAATATTTTCCTTCTTTTTCTTTCTGAAATGTGCAACGGAAAAATTATTGAATTAATGATTGATGAAATATAATTTCGATATAATCTAATTACATAGAGACCGAATAAATATCAAATAAAAATCATATTTTTTAATTACAACTAAACGAAACTGCGTATCGGTATTTTTGATGCAAATACTTAAAGTACGAAACTGCTTCATTTTCTTTGGAATAATATTTTAAACTGAAAAAAGATTAAAAGTTATTCCTAATTCAGTGCTTTTAAATATAAGCATAACTTTTTCTAGGAGACTTTTTAAATAAGATTTTTTTTAATGACCTCCATTAAAGACCAAGTAGGACTTAGGAATACAAATTGAAGAAATACCCAAGAAACTAAAACAGAATCACTAACTTCCTGGAAATATTCCAAATTTATTTCCACCATAATGAAAATTTTCAATTTGTAAATTAATAAATAACATAATTTCCAGAGATAGAGACTGTTCAGAAGAGGCACATCTACCTTGAGAACTTTTCTGGTACCTGAATTACAGATATCTAACAGCACATCAGCTTGACAGTTTTTAATGTAAATTTACAAAATGTAGACGAAATCAAAGCTTATCTCTTCAAATTAACCAGTTAGTGTGTTGCCATCAAAGTACAGCCGAGTGAAAAGGCCAAATTTGTCTTTTAAATTTGTTTATTTATAACATCACAGTCGGACAAAACACACAACATAAAAACATTTACAACATATAATCAATAGCAAATTCATACATTACAATATTAGTAAACCCATTCCCATGACCATCATCTTAATCCACAAGATAGAACACCATCACCAGGCATCAATGCCTTTTACTTTCAACATCACACAACACAACACAACACCACGCTGACTCCCGCCGAAAAAAAATCTCCGTCTGCCAAACGTACTACCGGTGTGATGTCATCATATTTTTGATCTACATCAATACGGTGGTGACATCTATCTTCTGGCAATTTTCGGGTCAAATTCTTTACAGGAGTTTATCTTTTAAAGTCCATCATGTCCCTTCATCTTTTAAAGTCAAGCGAAGATGCAGATACACCTCGGACACAATACAAATTGTTGCACAATACATTTTGCAAAAATCATAAGATTTCTTTTTTATTCAATAAAAAATTACACAGCGATGGAGCTAAAATGAAGATTTGGATTGGCGTGTACACAGAGCAAACGCACTTAACCTATTATACTGACAATGAACAACATATCCAATGATAAATGTAATTGAAGGACTGTGCCAGAAAATCCAAAATCTATCTATAAATTTCACACTCTCAAATTCTTGATGATATATTCAGATGCATTTGTCCTTATAAAAATATTTGAAAAAGGCTGAAACAGAGTACGTATTTTTTTTATGTAATGATGTTTTTAAATCTGATTTAAATCTTAGTTAATTTCAGAATTTATATTTTAAATTAGCCCATATGAACTTCCTTATTTTCTGACAAAATAAAATAAATGTTCCCTTATTTTCTGATCTAACTCTTTTTTTATTATTATTATTTCTAACACGAGCTTAACAAAATGCTGACTTCGAAGTTCCCACACTAGGAACAAAGGGATAAAAATCTTTAAAATTTATACATACATTTCAAAAATATCTAAGATTTCTTTGTTTAAGTCGATACGAGGCAAACCCCTTGTAAAATCACTGAAGGGAAAAATTTGACACTTTGCTCTTATATCGCAATGTAAACAGATCCTTATACAAATTATGATTCCCATGCTGAAATACATATATTTCCCTCTTGATGATACAATGGCCATCCCTTTATTTCATACAATTACTTTATCATACATTTTTTTGCAATAAATTTTTGTATTTATTCTGGCAGTTTCAAATATACTATAATATATTATAGATGTATATAACATTTTCAAAAATAATAGAACTGCTTAGTATTGGTATCTTCAAAACCATTGTAGCAGCACTTTACACATATAAAGGCATAAGAGTGTGTGCTTTCTTTGGACTAAACACTTCTCATCTCTTCAGACTTCGAACTGGGCCCATTACTTTGCAGAAAAATATCAGAAATTTGTATGTGTCTCCTTTGAGCTTTAACCAGGGAAAGATAATTCTGAAATTTCCATTAAAAAAATAAGATTTCATTTCAGTAAAAGTTATATACTTCTCACCTCAAACACAAATGAAATCTAAAATAATTTCCAGCAAAATTATTTTGAGAAAAAGATTCGAGTAATAAGGAGTATGAATTGGTCAGATTCTTAAAAATACCAAGAATTAATTAACTGCTACAAATTTATCGTAT